>JAIGNX010000012.1:600000-835910 GCA_020011015.1 Cutaneotrichosporon dermatis
GTGGTCGCCATGGTGAGTTGGCTGGGAGAGGGAGCAGAGGCGATCAGGAGGGAAGGTTGGGGCCCTTTGACGACAACGTTCAAGTCGAGACTTTATGTGTTCGTTGGGTGGAGGCTGAAGGTGGAGGTGTGGAGGTAGGCGGCGAAGCCCGGTAGAAAGGCAGGTGGAGGCTGACCAACTTCACGCCTGGGACGAGCCTTCTTTGCGATGTACGACGCTGGCTCTGGAATGCAAGCTGATATACTAAGCGTGAAGAAACATGACAAGCTACGCATTCCGGAGTGTAACCCCTGGAGCTATGGAAGCGCTAAGCAAGCAGTGTGTGCTCCTGGAAGCTGACCAAGCTTCGAATTCACCGACCGGTCTTTCGGACCTTACAGAACGCCTAGGAAGGCGGGGTTTTCTCACAGATAGAAACGAACTCCAACGCCCGTATTTCCAAGACGTAACAAGAGAAGAGATGCATAAGCCGCTTCAAGTATGAACATGTGCGTGGTGGAGGTGGATGTACAGTACAAATACGTGGTGTTGAGGTCTGTTGACGTTACATGCGACACAACGAGGATTGAGGCTGAAGCGAGGACAAGGCAAGGGGCCGGCCAAGGAAGACGGGTCACGATGGACAAGCCAAGAGAGCAAGCCAAGTTAAACATCTATGCAAGCAACTGGGGTAGGGGCTATGGCGATTGCTCCATGCGACGCCGGTGCAGGGCGGCATGAGAGAGGACGCGCACATGCCCGACGAGGTCCTGCGAGCGCCAGCCACCGACTTCAGAGGGCGAGGGGCTGGAAGGGGGACTGCGGGGGTAGGTGTTGACGCTCGCGGGCGAGAAAGTGGCGTTGGAATGATGGACAGCAAATCCCAGGGCGAGCGAGTCTGTAGAGGGCTTGATGGATGGCATGGGCGACGGCGAGCCCCAAGATGAGGCCGATGGCGTGGGCGAGTGGGAAGGCGGCGTGCGCATCTCCGCCGTACGTGGGTAGAGCACACGTGTCACAGCTGCGGCGGTGACACGAGCGTGGCCGGCACGGTGGTCCAGTCCAACCTCTGAGTCCAGGAGATGCTCCAGGCCGACGAGGATGAACGAGAGCTGGCGAGGGCGAACGATGTTGGCGTGCAGGCAGCGCTTGAGCACCACCCCGAGGGCATCGAACAGACCCAGAAGATTCTGCTGACCCATGGAAGCAGCGCCCTTGGCTGTCTTGGAAAGAGGAGTGCGGTCACCCAAGTCCAGGACGAAGACGACTTCGCCAATGTTGCCGTCCAGCCGCAAGCTGCCCAGGTTGAGATCAAGGTGGAACTCTCCGCGGGAGCCAGGGCATTGGCCGAAGAGGATGCGGTTGTAGTAGAAGTTCACGGTGATGCGATTGACGCCCACAGGCACGACGATGGAGTCAAGCACGCAAGGGCGGACAGGAAGATGGTACGTGTACGCTCCGGCGACGGGGAGGTCGGGGCGGAGGTCGTGGAGATTCGCACCAGCCCCAATGTAGTAGGCCGCAGGCGAGGTTGCGGGCGGAGAAGGCCAGCGCAGCTCAGCAAGCCGACTAAAGCTGTCGAGGGTGTGGAAGAGGTGCTTGATTGAGGGGAAGACGAAAGCCTTACGCGAAAGGTATGGCCCAGGCACGATTGTGAGGACGCGGACGAAAGCCAGCTGCGAGTGGGAGAGCGAAGGCAAGGGAAGAGGAAAGGTGAGCTGGAAGACGCCAGGCCACAGGACCGAGGGCCAGAATGCGTGCACAGGGATCCACGGCAGCCGTAGCCGCCCGTTGCGCTCGCACAGGTGGAAGAAGGCGGGGTTGGGTGACGGAGTGAGGACGGCAGTGTGGAAGATGACTTGATCGACGGCGTCGCGCATCTCGCGCGATGTTGCGCGGAAGAGGAGCATGACGGAGCGCGTTGCAAACATGATCGCCTGGATGATGTGTGGGTACGTGCGGTGGTCGATCATAGTGGGCATTGTTTGTTTGTTTGCGGAGAGGACAGTGGCGAGGAAGGTGGGAATAGCGGCGGTCGCGAGTTGCTGGAGGACGTTCAAGATGGTGAGCGGTTGTACGCGAATGTAACCTGGAACTGTTAACGGCAGCTAGAGCATGTAGACTCAAGCGCTGGGAGAGCGATGAAGTGACAGAGGAAGTACAGGTGTGAGAAATGACAGGAAGAAGAAAGGAAGGAGGAAGAAGGGATTGGGGTTGGACGGGGACATCCACTGTCGGCACTTAGGTCACCTCAGATTGTTCCTTGATGGCATTGGGGGGTGCGAGGTCGGCGCAGCACGATGCAATGTGATAATGATGAGTGCATACAAACCATACAAGTGCGAAAGATGAAAACTGGAGCATGTCGAGGAGCGAGTGATGTGATGTCGACCTGGCCTGTAGGTGGAAAGGGGTATCTATTGTTCTCGTGGAGCATGCTTCGAATGGTGATGCAGTTGAAACGGGGTGATGGCGAGTGATGTCCTCGCCCTATGCCAAGTCAAACGGCGCGGTGTCGACCAAGTATGAAGCGTGCCGTCCAGAGCTTGCCACCCACTCGTCGAGGGTGAGATGCAACAGGCGGTCGGGACACCATGCACCACAGTGCTCCTCGAGGCTCCGGAGGAGGCACCACATGGCCGTGGGCAAGCCACGGCGAGGGGAGGGCTCGATCACGTCGAGGGACATTGCGAACACGTCCGCGTCGGTCATAGCCTCGAGGCCAACGAGCGTGAGGGTCGGCGCGAAGTCGTCGTCGCCATCATCGTGGAGGGCGTGCCGTTGGCGACGGGGATAGAGGTATGCGGCGAGAGCGCTGAGGAGATGCGTAGCGCTGGGCATGGGGCGGAGGTCCTCGCGGTCGCCAACGATGTGGAACACGAGTGCAACGTCGCCGCCGCTACGTGCCGTTCGGCGGACTTCTTCGGCTTCGAGGAAGGTGACGATAGTATCGAGACATGGCTGGCCATCCCGACGCCATTCGTAGTTGGCTACGATAGCACATGCACCTGGCGGAGGGACGAGCGGCTCGCCCTCGCCCTCGGGCTCGTCCTCGCGGTTCAACCAGCAAGCCCACGTGTCGGCCGACAGAGGACAAACACCGCTGCCCCAGCGCTGGTCGAGAACAACCTCGACGTCTCGCCGTCCGAGAAGCTTCTTCAGTCGGCCACCGGATGACCAGAAGGTGAGGCTTGCCGCGTCGAATTGCCCACGAAGCTCGACGACTCGCGCAAGGCGCAGAGCTCGTTCCCATCGGTCGGTAAGCGCCGCGCGGTCGGCTCGTTGTCCGCCCGTGCCTGCGACAGGAGGTCGTTGGAGGAGCGGTAGGCTGTCATCGAAGTTGTCTGCCGACGTGCATGCAATTCGGGAGGCGATACTATGCGGGAGTGGCAGTAAAGGTTGCGTAGGTAGGTTGACCGTGCCACACGTGAGGGCAGAAAGGGTGGCGTTTGTTCGCGGCGTGTGCACTCCGCTGCCCATCGGCCGCGGCGGAAAGTCGGTTGGCCCTCGGATGTCGAGGTGCGGAAATTCCAGGAGAGGAAGGGCACGGCCGTGGTCTATATGCGTCATGACGGCGCTGTGTTCGAACGGATTGGCGGCAGACGCGGCCGAGAGGTCGATGGAAACACGCTTGAATAGCCTGGCGTCCACAAAGTCGAGGAGCTTGCGCGACGCGCCGCGGAAGACTAGTTGAGAGTTCCAGTCGGCCTGGAGGCAGATGTTCTCGATGACGGCCGGGTAACGGGCGTAGTCGAGAGCCACCATTGTGGAATGGGGTAGATTGCTGAGAATACGGACGGTGAGACCGCAGTGGAATAAGAGGTTGTTGTGGAACGAACAATGATGGGTGACTTGCCAAGACGGGTCGGTGAAAACAACATGACATTTCACGACGACGCGTCAAAGCGCGCGAATCTTTGCTCGCCACCGCTCGGACCACGAACCCTCTGCGCCCTCGAACTGCCCGAGGGCATCGGCTCGATGTTTGTGTCGGGGCGGAGAGTGTGTGTATCATCACAAGACAATGCACTTCTTCACTTTCGCGCTGATCCGCTTATAACAACTGCTCTTTGTCTTGTTGTGGGCAGTGATGTAGTGATGGTACTGGCGTCGGTTGGGACATGGTGAAAGCCAAGGCGAGGGAGGAGGACGAGGCAGCGCTTCGTGCTGCCAAGCAGCAGTGTCGATGTCTGTGCGCGTGGGTGATGCTTCGCACGCTGCTCCACAAGTGGTTGTCCGCAGGACAGGGTGGAGGCCGCTGGCGGATACGGCTTCCGATAAGCGAGAGATTACTGGAGGCGCCAGGTCAGGCGTCCATGCCAAGCCAGCTGATGCGATCCTGCCATGGATCACAAGCAAGGCATTCCAGACTCGTGTGGCCGTTGGCAAGGCCATGCAGCAGGGATCGCATCACGGGCCGAACGTCTCTGTCCCCCACCGCCGGCGAAGATGCAGCTTTCCGGATTACCATACCCGCCACGATCTCAGTATCGATACGACAACGCCCGTTTGGGCAGTGAGGCTCACGACCATACACCCGACGTCACTGCCGGTCTCATAGTCCATCTAGACCAATTGCGAGAGCGGAAGTGACTGTTACTGATCGTCGGGCACTCGAGTCATGATTCCCTGGTCGTTGGATTCGAGGGCGACGTGCTGGAAGATGAGCGAGTCGCCGGTCCAGCACGTTCCGCAACAGGAGAGAGAAGAGAGAGTAGTAAAGGGATGATAGAAAGATGCAGGCGATGGGAGGATTGACCCAAGTGGGTTGGTGGAGGTCAGGAACAAGATACTACCGCGTTAATTAGGAGGATTATTAATTCGAGCGAATAGACATAACAACCGAGCAATGGCTTTCTTACAGCTGTATAAGCTTAATGCAATATGAGACCGCAACTAATCAATAGTAGTGCATGCTGATATGGCACCGACACAACGAGCATGGCATACACCAGGTCTACTTCCAATCACGAATGCCACACTGGCCCACCCCCTACTAGTATGTGTGCCATGTACAAGGTGAGGCGCCGTCTGCATGAGCCGGAGACATTGGAGAGAACTCTCCTGGACACTACAAATCTAGTGGCCTCTTATGTCCTCGTTTCAGCTCATCGCGACTCCCTGAGCATTGGCGCGTCCGAAAAGGTGGCAGCACGAGCGCCGCCGGTTCCCTCCAAAGGGAATCCAGCTTCCGTTCCGGTTGCATGGCTCTGGAAGCGACCGCTTCCGAATCCTCTGTCCGTTCAGGACGTGTTTCGACGCGTTCTGGATTGTCGATCAGCGCCGGTCCCAGTTCCTCCCAGCTTTCCATCGTCCTGCAGGAAGTCTCTCCCAGGTAAGCATGGGCAGTAGGACATGCCGTCAGTGCGCAGTGCGCAGACGACAGTTGGGCAGTGGGATGAAACATCCGGGCGTCGTTGCCCGGATGGACGGCCTCCGCCGGGCCGCCGGGGACCTGCGACCGTTTCAAGATTCACAAATGGAACACGGAGACGCGTCACTACTCACTCTCCCTCATCAGCAAGACTCTTACCTCCCCAGTTTCTGGAAGGTTGGGCCGCAGGGTATGCCGAATACGGTTGAGGGTTCCAGGCCCGGTCTTCGATGCTTACTGACTACGGGGCTTAATGCACATAGGAGGCAATTTGGAGCCGAGCATATCCCATCGGACAAGCGTGGCGGTGGCCGATTCCGGCTGGTGCCACGCAGAGGAGGTGAAGACTTTCTCCTTATCCCTCCCTATGTCTCACAACTGCAGTCGCCATCACAACAGCACGTATGGACGTGTATGGATGGACGATGCCAAGTTGTGTTGTCCCCAACCATCAGCTGTGGCCTCGCAACCGCGTCTTACAGCGCGACGACCATTCGAGGGCCTGCGATCATCACAAAAGGTGACTACAAGGTATAAGAGGGTGAAGGATATCGCGATTTCTCCCATTCAACTTCATCAATCGCTAACAGGTGCTGGCACCTGCGACCCACTCACGCCTTTTCACGATCCTTCACCGACCGCTTACGCTCTTTCGTTCCGGACCTCGACTGGTCTGTCCATTTAGGCAACAATGACTAGCATGAACGCACTCGCTCTGGTCTCCCTCCTGGCCTCGCCCGCGCTGGCGCACTTGGCGATGTGGCACCCGGCGATGTATGGGTGAGTCTAATCCTCCCAATCCCCACTGACGAAAGGTTCAAGCCCGAGTCACAGTGGTCGTACGAAGCTGCCCGGCCGCAGGACCAGATGCTGTTCAAGGACTGGTGGTTCCACGGGTACATCAACGAGCCTCCTCGTGAGTCTCTCCTCCCAGTCCAATTTTACTTCTTCTGACAATCAGCCGAGGGCGTGTTCATGGAGCTCCCCGCGGGCGGCACCTTCTTCGGTGAAATTGCTTGCAACAAGGGCCAGACGTCGTTTGGCGGCGGGCGCAACGAGACGCACGAGCCGCTTCCCCTCATGGCCTGCGACGAGCCCGGCGACGACGGGCACATGGGGGCGATCCACGCGACCGACGTCTTTCCCGGCCCGTCTTACGGACAGAGCAAGAGCGTCAAGGGCGTCGGCCTTGCCATCGCCTACGAGAGCGACGTGTGGAAGCTCAAGCCGGAGGACTTTGTCGTCATCAGCGTCAACCACAGTGCGCCGTGGATCCGCGAGGTCGGTTTTCCGATCCCCGCCGGCCTCCCCGCGTGTGCCAAGGAGGGGTGCCACTGCATGTGGGGATGGGTGCCGGACCCGATGAACGTGCAGCAGATGTACACGCTCGGGTACCGCTGCAATGTCACCGGCCAGGTCGGCGACCAATACCCCGCCAAGCCGCAGATCGCGCGCAAGTGTCCGTTCGACAAGAACAACTGCACCATGGGCGCCAAGCAGGTGAGTCTCGCGGAGAATGGCCAACTGACTTCCAGATGCACTTCATCGACCAGCAGGAGGGCAACAACAACTTCCAGGCGAGCTCGGACCCGCCTTTCTACAACTACGAGTACGGGTTCCACGACGGCGCACAGACGGATATCTGGATGACGGACGACGGCTCCACCTGGAACACCAACACGTCCGACCTCGCCCCGGTGCCGTGGCGCACTCACACCTCGGTCAAGTGGAGCACGTCGATGAACCCGACGTGGACGATCACGCCCGACTCGCGCTCTCGCGCCACTGGCACGGTGAAGCAGACTCTACTTCCGGAGGGAACTCCGCCCGCCGAGGTCTCTGCCTCCGCTCCCGCTTCCGCTTCTGCTGGCCCGACTTCCGCCCCGACTGAACCCTCGTACGGCGTGTTCGGCGCGGTGTCTGGGTCTGTGGATGCCATGTCTCCTTCCTCTCCCACTGGCTCCAGCCAGGCCAAGCCCTCTGGCAAGCACAAGTGCCGCCCTCACAAGCGCCGTCTGGGGGAGTGAGCGACCACATTGCAGCCCGTTCCTGAGGTGGTCGGACCCATCTGGTAGCCCATCACCCCTCTCCCAAGCGCCGTCAGTCGCTTCGCCTATCTTTTTCGTCCGTCCCGCCGGCCGGGACTCTTTTACCTTTTAGCATTGGCATGCAAACCTTTCTTCTTTGCACCGGTCCCGCTAGATTGACTCACCATTCTCCATGATCGTGTGTTTAGTCCTATATAGTTTTTGCACTGCTCTCAAAGTACACATCGAGCTTGGACTTGGGACAGACAGATCAGCGGCGCCATCTCAATCGTGGCAAAAACCCCAAAGCCCGCCTGTTCCCTCGTGTCACCTCGACGCGATCCGTGCACCCGATGACGACGGACGGAAGTCACCAGAAGTGACAAAAACACACAAAAACACGCCAAACACACAGAGATCAGCACCACGGTCACGCGCTAGCAGCGCCAATCCACACAACGCCCCAGAAGCAAACAAACAAAGAAGGTCGAGCTGCTTGCCTCCCTCTGCTCCCATGCCTCAGCGCCCCCTCCACGCCCACGTCACCTGCCGTCTTCCCCCCTGCCTTTCTTCTTCTTTCACCTCTCCTCTCCCTCCCTTCTTCTTCTCGCCACCCTCTCTCTCGCATCCCCTCTTCCCCCAGTCTCCCGAGACGCCCGAGGAGGAGGGAGAAGCAAAAGATATGCCACGAATCGGAGTTGAACCGATGACCTTTGGAGCTCACGTTCTCGGACATCCACGCGCGCACGGGTGCGCGGAAGAAGCCAGATTCGTGTAAGACCAACGACCTAAAACCACTGGTCCATCGCAGCACGTATTATGGTGTACAGGGAGCATTTGTTGGCGTTAAGAGGAAGTAAACATCAGGTCAGCTGTCACCTGATGAGTCGTCGCTCTCCTTCTATCCATCTTGGGCCGCCACCCATCCACAGCAATTACCTTCATTATCCACCCATATCCACCCGTGCTCCATTAATCCGTGGGCGTCTGCGTATGTGTAGCCGTATCTCCGGTCAGTCATGAGAATGAGCGATGAATAAAAATAAGAGAGATACTCGCGTTGCCGCGGCCACCCAGTTCACACCTCCCACCCACCTTCCCTACTTCCTTACCTCCTGCTCTCCCGCTGTACACCCAGAGACACCTCCACCCGATCTAGCACCAAACACAAACACACACAACACACACACACACGTCACGCCATCGCGTTGATAAGGCAGTCGCGTCCACTAGCCGTTCCTCACCACTGCCTTCCTCCCCTTCCCTTAGCTCCTTCCCTCAGCCTTCACCGCGACCACCTTCCCTCCTCCCTTCCCTGCCGACCAGCTTTTCCTTCCCTCCTCGCTGCGGTCCAGGCGAGTCGCAAAAGATATGCCCCGTACAGGGATTGAACCTGTGCCCTTTGGTGCTCAACCCGCTCCACTCCCCGGCTGCTCCCAGGAAGCCAGAGCCGCGGTCTTAAGACCAACGACCTAACCACTAGTCGAACGGGGCTATTGTGATGGGAGTGGGCTGGTTAGTCACCGCATTTAAACCTCCAGAAGGCTCTCATCGCCTATTAGAAGCTCAGTCCCCACCATATTCCTTATGCTCGACGAGTTGCACCTTCGAGCATGCGAGGCGATGAGTACCCGAATTGTTATGCGTTGGATTGTTGACGATGCGCGCTGAGGATCTCTCTTACAGTGATCAGCGAGCAGCGATATAAACCTGGACGCTTTGGAGACTGGAATCGAGGTGGTCATCGACTTCGGCAGCTTGACAGTTCAGGCGGCATCGTTCTTCGCAGACCCATCGCTGGCGCTCGCACTGCTTTATGTCCTTCTCGCCTGGCCCACGGTGACTACCAGCAAGGGGTGGCCAACCTCCACCACGCGCCCCGCATCCGGTGCCCACCATTGAATATCTTTCCTATTTGTTTCCGCTTTTCTCCACCACGCGAGCTGGGAAGAGTCCACCCTCCGCATCTACCATTGGCATCAGCTTCGCCGCACCATCGCCATCCAACAACACATACACCCCACCCATCCGACGATGAGTGACAGGCCGGAGTCGCTCAGCAGCGATGCAGCCCTGGCGGAGATCTCGTCCGCCATCGCGTCGTTGCAGAACGGCGCCGGCGACACTGCCCCACTGTACGTCCAACCTCCTTCGCCTTTAGTATCGTTGTCCTCCGCTGACGGCGATCAGCGCAAGTGCCATTGTTACACAAACAACGGCGGCCGTAGATGAGCCGCTCAAGTCAATACAACTGGCTCATACTCTCCTCGCGCTCGTCAAGTCGCCCTTGTCTGCGGAGACCGTGCTCGCCGCCCTCAAGGACGCCTTCAAGAGCATCGATGGCGACGAGGAGCGGACCGGCGTCCTTGCGACTGGTGTGCTCGAGATGTTCGACGCACTCAAGCTGGTCGCTGAAGACGTCGAGGACTTGACCAAAAACGACGTCGCGGCGATCGACGTGGACAGCGCGACCAAGGCCTCCGTCGTCGTCGACGGTCTGATCGTGAGCTGAGCTGCACTGATTCGAGCTGACAGCAGCAAAGCGGCGCGCTCCCAAAGCACCTCGCCAACCTCATCCTCACCCCAGTCCACCTTCTTCCCCTCCGCCTCCACCCCACGCCACGACAGCCTGACGCACTCCGCCGCGGGTTAGGCCGCCTCAATACCAGTGTCCACTTCAAGCAGCGCACGACCAACCTGCTCCGCGAGAGCAGCGAAGGGTTCTCGCGGCTCATTATCCTCCTCACCGGGCCCGTGTCGCTCTACAAGTCCCCCGAGACCGACGACGAACGCGCGATTCGCGCCAAGCGCGTCTGGGACGGAGTGCGCGACTTGATAGGATACTTCAATCTCGCCCCGATCCGCGTCTACGACCTCATCCTCGAGGTCGCCTCATGTCACATCGAGAAGCACTGGCGCTTCTTCCTCGAGCTCCTCCGGCAGGCAGGACTGGGACCAAAAGCGGAGCCCAAATCTACTCCGGCGGACGGCGACGCCTCGGCTGAGGCTGACCGTATTGCCCACGTCCTCGATGTGTCCGAGACGGACGACACAATGATCTCGCGCGCGCTGGCGTTCCGTTTCAGGTGGTACAAGAACACCGATAACGGCAAGATGCCGATTCCCCTGGTGTTCCTCACGGCTCTCCTGGTCAAGTACGGCTTCGTCAAGCCAGGACACTTGCTACCTGCGTTGAGTCCAGACGAGGACGGCATGAGCGACATCCAGAAGCGATTCCAGGGCGCCATGAGTTCGCGATCAGGCGCCAACAACGCCCTCATGAACACGGTGCTCGTGGACGACGAGGCGTTGGGAGAGGGCGGAGCGTCGGCAGCGGCGGAAGTCGTCGAGCCACCAAAACCGGAGGCCGAGCAGAAGGTTCTGCTTTTGCAAGCACTGCTTGCAATCGGCGAGTCCGACTTTGCGCTCTACCTCCTCGCTCAGAACCCATGGGTCGTTTCCGCATACCCCCACATCGCCGACCTCATCATCCGCAACCTCAACCGTTCTATCAGCCACATTTACGATACCTGCGTTTCCCGATCTGGGACGGACGACAACGTGCCTCGCTTGGCGTGGAACCCCGAGATCGTCCTGACGACATTGTATCCTCCTCCACCGTCGACCATGTCCACCGAGTGGCAGTTCTTCTACAACACGTGGGCGGACGACGTCGAGGTGTGGACAGAGCTTGAGGACGTCCATCGCAAGGGCGAGCGTTGGTTCGCCATCCTCAAGAGTTTGGGCGGCCGCGACGCCAAGCTCATGGCCCGTGTTTGTCGTATCATGGTCGAACATTTCCGCCAGCTCCGCAAAGCCAAGATCGAGGCCAAGGGATTCGACCCAGCACATCTCACATACGACCAACGGTCCGAGCTTCTCCTCACCGCGCAAGAACTTGCCCCCTGGCGCAGCATCATCCGTCACACCATCCTCCCTGCTCTCAACATCTCTCAAGCGGTCAGCGCACCGTTTGCCAACGAGGTCGGCGACATCTTTGCCTCGTTCGATTGGCCCACGGTCGCGTCGCTCATTGGCGAATGGCGCGAATCCACGACCAATCTCAAGGCTCGCACCGCCATCTTACCAGCTGCCCATGCCGCAGGACAGTCTACTAGAGAGGTCAAGCAGGCACTCCAGCGTGTTACCGCCGCCACTCAGAACAGCTCGAACAGTATGACGACCGACTCCCAGACAGCAGACAGGGGACCTGCCCGCGCACTCGCAAAGCATGGACAAGGAAACCCCCTCGCTCTGTGGACGACCGGAAATGGCCAGGTCATGTCGTACGGAAGTGTCGGCAACATCGGCGAGTTCTTCATGGACGTTGCGCGCTATTCTGGTACCTTGAGCAAGGAGGTCGCTGTGTTCACATGGGTCGACACGCTTGCATCGAGCAAGAACGCGAGGGGCATAGAGAATCTCGCGACGTTTGTCGGCATCATCAACAGGCAGTTCACATTCAATCTCGAGCCCCTTCTCCACTTGGTCGCGACTGGCATCAAGAAGCACGAGCCATTCGCTCTTCCACTTGTCGAGAAGCTTCTCACCGGTATGACGGGTGAGGACATTGTCGAGAACCACGCCATTTCCGTCGCGCAGCTCCACAGCTATGCGTCCGGACCGGAGATGACGCGCGAGGCATTCTACGCCTCCGAGAACACCTGCAACGAAGACCGCAAGGCTGTCCGTTCGCGCGAGCTCATCGCCGCCGCTCGCAGAAGCGTAGTTCGCCTCGTTACAGCTCTCTCAGATACTCGGTTGGCTGTGCCGATCCTCGTTGGCCTGGCTCGCCTGGCGACTGAGGTGCTACTGTACGAACCCGGGGTCCCCATCAAGGCGATGAGCGACCAGAAGGATAGAACTCGCGACATCTTCTCCTTGTGGTGTGGCTTCGTCACGGACAAGTTGACGGAGCTTGGCTGCGCCGACCAGATCCCCAGTTTGACCGAGCTGCAGGGCGACAGCAACATTGATGAGCAACTGTGCTGGGCGATCCTCCGTCCCAAACTGCGTGCGGCACTCGCCACGGCACACAAGGAGAACGGCGACGCCAATGGCGATGCGAATGGCATGGATGTCGACGCTTCCAATGCTGAGTGGTGGCCTGCTCCTCTCAACGAGACTGTGCAGCAGGCAGCCGCATTCCTCGAGCCCGCCGTCAAGGCCGTCCTCGGACCGTAAGTCTCCGGGTCTTTGCCAGTTTGCTAACGTTACAGTGGATTCTTCGTGCGCTTCAACTCGCTCCGCATCTCGGATATCGCCCTCAACGAGCCGGCATACAAGACGGCCAGGGAGAACCTTGCCAAGATCATCCGCCAGTTACAGTTGTCTCTCAAGACGACCAAGCTGTCGCCCAAGGTTGTGAACGGCGAGATCGTGCGCCTGAAGGAGCGCGATGCCGAGCTCAAGGCTGAGGAAGCGAAGCAAAAGGTCCACGTCGAGCGCGTCCGCGCGGAGCTCCAGAATGAGAGCCAGCACTGGTTCGCCAAGTGTGTCGAGCTCGGGCGCGACGGCGCGCTCGCGAACCAGCTGCACGACCACTGCTTCTACCTGCGCGCAACACAGACCCCTGCCGATGCCATCTTCACCGCTCGCTTCATCCGCCTGTTGCACGACCTCAATACGCCCGGGTTCTCCACAATCCACGCGTATATGTTTGTGAGTATTCCATGAAGGTAGCCCCTAAGCTGACATCAGTTCCTTCAGGACAAGCTCGCGTCGAAGCTGTTCGAGAGCACCGAGTCCGAGGCGCGCAACCTGGGACGAGCTCTCATGCTCATGATGGGCGACCTGGACGCGTGGCACGGCAGCGAGACCAAGTACTACGAGGAGGCGCTTGGCGGCCCTGCACCGGACAAGGACAACATGCCCGACTATCCCAAGCAGGGGATGTTTGTGCGCACCAAACCCGGCGAGCCCAAGCGCCCCATCCTCCATGGCATCTTCAAGGACATGCTCGGCAAGATGCACAACGGCCTCACCAACGCTCTGCTTACCTGCTGGAAGGACGGCATGTTCTACTCGCCTAAGAACGCCGTGGTCATTGCTCTCCAGCTTTTGCCCTACTTCCCCGTCATCGAGGCGAATGCCAGAAGCATCGAGAATGCCGTCAAGGCCTTACTGGCCAAGACGGACGGCTCGATCACTCCCGACATGAAGCCGGCGTTCAACTCGTACCTGTCCCAGCTCAAGACGAGGCGACTCCAGCGTCCCTGCGTGCCGGCATCGCAATTCTACCCCGCCGCCGCGAAGGCTGCGAAGGCAGCTGCGGAGAAAGCAAAGAAGGAGGCTGCAGCCAAGGCGCAAGCTGAGGCCGAGGCTAAAGCCAAAGCGGAGGCGGAGGCGCGCGCGAAGGCCGAGGCTGAGGCGCCCGCTGGCGACGACGCTGCGAAAATGGACGTCGACGCACCTGCTGCCGCCACCGAAGCTAAGGCAGATGAGAGCGCTGGATCCAGCGCAACCCCGCCCCCGGCGGGAGCGTCGACCGCGGATGCCAAGGCTCTGCGCGCCAAACTCGAGCAGAGCCGCATGGCGCGCGAGGCGAAGAAGGCGGTAGCCGCCGCCGAATCGCCATCCCAACCTCGCGGCGCTGCTTCGCCGCACCCCGACCGTGCGGCAGGTTTGGCTATGGCGCCCCCGCCGGAACCCTCCATCGAAGATTCGCGAGCGGCAGCGCGTGCCCGCAGATTCGGCGCGTTGGGCGGTGGGAGTGCGCCGACCACGCCACGCGACGAGAGCCGCTCATCGACACCGCGGCACACGCCACCACGCGAGACCCGCGCCCGAGCAGGTACGGATGACAGCCGTGTCTCGGAGCGGTCGCGACGACACGACGAGCGTGAGCGCCGGGAGGGCGACAAGAAGGAGGGCCGCGGGAGTCGCGATGGCGGCAGTAGAGACGGGCACGAACGCGAATCCGAGAGGGATCGCCGCGACCGTGCTCGCGAGCGTGACCGCGAAGGCAGGGAGAAGGAGCCTCGCGCGGCGCGCGACAGCCGTGAACGTCGGCTCGAACCGCGCGACGAGGAGCCGCAGCGCGACCCACGTGCACGCGAAGATCGACACCGCGAGGAGAGGCGGGGCGACGAACGTCCCCGCGCTCGGTCTAGAGACAGGGAAGACCGCCACCGAGACCGTGGTTGGGGCACCAGGGATGACCGGGACGGCCGCGATGGACGAGACGCGCGGGAGCGTGATCGCCGTCATGACCGTCGCGATGAGCGGCCGGCGGAGGCCACCGGTCCTGCTGGCCCTGCTGCAACTGAGGGCGCGCAATCCGACTCCCAAAGCCGCGACGGTCGCTCCACACCGATCCAGCGCCCCGACTCTCGCAACCAGGACCGCTTGCCTCCCGGTCGGGGCGACGACCGTCGACCTGACGTTCGACCTGACGACCGCGGTCGTGACGACAGACGTGAGCGTGGGCGCCGCGGCGGAGGCGGCGGCGTGGACGCTCGCGACCAACGTGATCAGCCGGCCCAAGCTCCGAACCAGAACCAGCTTCCACCTCCTATCACCCGTGAGGCGCCGCCACACCGCGGCGACGAGCGGGACCGCGGCATGCGCAACGGCATGCGCAGCCCGCGGCCTGGTCCTGGACCGGACAGGATGGACGACCGGGGCGGACGCGACGGGCGCCGTTTGGACGACAGGCGCGCAGGAGACCGGAGGCCAGACGACTGGCGTGCGGACGATGGCCGCCGTCGCCGGCGCGATGAGCCGCCTCCCCGCGATGGGCGGGATGGCGGCCGTACTCCGCACGAACGGGGTGGTAGCGGCCGAGAGACGCCGCGTGGGCCTCGCGATGAGGCCCGCGAGCCCCGGAGGTCTGGCGAGCGTGAGCGCGAAGGAGACGCGCCGGCTTCAGCAGCTCCCGAGGCCGCGGGCAGTGGCGGACGCTCGCCTGCCAGGGGGCCCGCGCCGCGGGGTGATCGCTCTGCCCCAGCCTCTCAGCGCGGCGCCTCACCGCAGCGCCAGCCTGACTCTGCTCAGGCCGCTGCACAGTCGCAATCGCAACCCCAGAGCCAGCCACCTCCGTCGAGGCGTGATCAACCTCCACGTGAACCCCGGCGCGAGCCTCCAAGCGGGCCGTCTGGTCTGCCCAGCAAGCCGGCACCTCCTTCCGGGCCACGCGACGCGCCTGCGACGACCTCGACGTCTCTCCCCGAGAAGCCATCGGACAACGCCGCTCCAACTGGCCCATCCGGCGGCGCACCTCCTGCCCAGACCCCTGCCCGCGATGGGCGCAGCACGCCCACGCCTGCACCACCGCTCAGCAAGCGCGCCGAGAGACGTGAGCGCGATCAGGAACGCGCCAAGCGTGCGAGCGCCGGCGGCAGCGGTACTCCGGGCGGCCAGAGCCGCGAGCTCTTCCCGGCCACGTCGGCTGGGAGCTCTCTCATGGCGCGCATGGGACTCGCGCCGTCCGCCTCGGCTTCGCCAGCGGGCTCGCCGCCTGTACCAGGTGCCTCGAACCGCGAGCGCGAACGTGAACGCGACCGCGAGCGTGAGCGAGAGCGTAACGACAAAGATCGGGACAGCCGCAAGCGCCCCTTAGACAGTGGGTTGGACGATACCGGACCAGGACAAGGATCAGGCTCTGACACACAGGCGAAGGCGCGCCGTCGTCACGCGAGGGATCGCCCGGCACGAAGAGACACCGCGCGGGCCGGGGGCGGAGGGAGGAGCGGGGGACGGGGCTGAGTCGCATGTTCCAGAGTGCGATGCGGCAGTCGAGCGAGAAGAAGTAGGGAGGAGTGAGCTGAAGGGGAGAAGGCGAGGCAGAGGGAGTCGAGACAGAAGCACACTGGCACCGGCACTGGCACTGGCATTTGCATCATGATCATGTAGCTACACTACAAGCGGCAGCGTGTATGAAACGATTTGGCACTGTATCCCTTCTCCATTTCTCCAACCTCCAATGCCGTGCAGATAGAAACCTGGAAAAGTCGCGGCATGGTCTTGGCGCTGAACAAGATAGCGCGTGCAAAGTGAGTCTCGGAGGGATATCGCGTCTCCCGCCCTTCCCCCAACCTTCAGGGAACAATGACGTGTGGATGATACGCCGCGAGCCAGCGACCCACAAGAGCTCACTTGTTGGGTCTGCTGCGCTCTGGCCCCCTTCTAAACCCTGCCTTCAAGCCTTGCTTAGCTGCTTAGCCTCATGGCTCCACCCTGAAGTCGCGACCTCCATCCAACCTCCAACCTCCAACCTCCATCCTCCAACCTCCAACACTCCAGCCTCGTCCTACATCCTACATCCTCCCATACCGCCAATCTACCTCTCTCCGTCAGCACTCTCACCGTCTCGTCTTATTATCAAGGCGCGCGTGCTCCCCGAGCCAGAGCCAGTTGCGCGCCCCGCCCCGCCCCTCCACCGATCCTGGCAAGGCATCTCGGAGCGGACACGCGTTACACCTCCCTCGGTCCCTTCCTCCCTCGGTCTCGCCCCTCCCTCCTCAAGGTTTCCGCTTGCTCGCCTTCCTTCGCCTCGTGCATCTTTCCTCTTCATCCGTCTTCATCTTCATCTTCGACTGCGACTGCGACATTGCGGCTCGTCATATCGAGACGACCCGGCCGCTTGCTCCCTTGCTCCACATCGATCGAGGTCTCCGCAGCATCGCCCTCATTGCCCCGGGGAACATACCGACGCGCCCTCATCCCCAGCCTCAACCTTCAGCCTCCAGCCTAGCCGTCCTCTTCTCGGAGACGCGTAGGAGCGTACTATTGAGCCGTAAGTCTAGTCGTGCTAGGTTGTCGTGCCGTGCGTGTGCTGCTGCCGCGCGGCTGAGGACGTGTCCGCGTCCGTGTGAGGCTAGGTCCCTGACCTCTATCCTCCTTCTCTTCCGCCCTCCAACCCCTCTCCCCATCTTCGCGCTCAACTCTCTCCTAATGGCGGACGCGATTGACCCGCGTCGCGCCGACGTGTAGGCGCTCTCACTCGCCATTCCACACCCAGCACAGAACCACAGCCTAGCTTCCCTCGTTCACAGGCTGACACTGCTTCCGCACGACACGTTTACGCTCGCACTTTCTCGTCCCACAACCGTCCAACTCGCTCGCCTGACACTACGCAACCTCTATTCGCGTCTCTGTGGTCCGCGTGCTCTCGAATCTTCCTATACGGACTGCGCCTTCCCATATTCTCCTGCGCTCCGCTCCTCGCTCCAACGTCCACGCGCCGGCCAAACACTCCCTCTCACCCCTCTCGCCCGCTCACTATTAATCTTGCGCACCTGCTCCCTCACTTGGCTCGACGCCCAGATGCCCTTCTTCCAATCCCTCTCGTCCATGTTCGGCGGGCGCGGCGCACAGCCGCGCTCCCAGGAGGGATTCGCGCTCCCAACAACGCAGTTCGAGCAAGCATCAAGCTTGAATCCAGGCAGCGGGAGTACTGTGAGTGTGACGTAGAGACGCGCTCAAACCCAGCCGCTTGACTTGACGCCGGGACCAAGTCGCCGCTCGAGCTTCCAGCCGGGACAGTACCCTCCGCCCGTTCAGCAACAGTGAGCACTTGCTGTGGCTGCAGATAAGGCGTGGAGCTGACATATCCTCTATTCCCTTGGACGAAGCAGACACCCTCCCCTCTCCCACACCTTCCACCGCCTGCGCAACGCTCTGATTGACGACTTCCCCGAGCTTATCGACTCGCTCAACCCTCCGGCTACGCCAGCGGCCATCGCCAGCGTCGAGCAGGAGCTGGGAGCACCGCTCCCTCCGGCTGTCCGGGAGTCTTTCCTCGTAGCCGATGGGCAAGACCTCGAGTCGAACGGCGTCGGCCTCTTCTACGGCTTGCATCTCCTGCCTCTCGAAGAGGTCATGCGCGAATGGCACTTTTGGCGCCAGGCCGAGGCGGACCCAGCTACAGGCGCCAACCCAGCTGTCCTCGCCACCATGGCCAGTATCCCTCCCCAGTGGGTGAAGAGCCTCTACGCATGTCGCGGCTGGCTTCCGCTGCTCTCGGACAGATCAGGCAACTACGTGGGTGTCGACCTCGACCCTGCACAGAGCGGCCAGTGGGGCCAGACGATCATCTTTGGCCGCGACTTTGACCGCAAATGCGTCCTGTGGCGCGGCGAGGGCGAGTCGGGCTGGGCCAAGTGGATCTCGAGCATTGTTGATGAGCTCGAGAGCCGCGAGGGCTGGGAGGTTGACAGGTCATCCGACGACGAGGACGACATCGGCTACAGCTCGTACTCTGGCGCCAACATGTACGGTGACGGTGGCCATAGCATGCGGCTCACCGGCGAGTACAAGGGATGGAACGTGCTGGAGGCTTGGTGGGACAAGAGTGTGCGCAAGTGGGAGGGCTTGGGTCTTGGCATGGACGTCGCCGAGATTGAGCGCGGCCTGGAGGAGGCGCGTCGCCTTGCCGAGGGAGCATCGAAGGGCAAGGGCAAAGAGTCGGAGCGGAACAGCGTCGAGTTGGCAGGCATCCGCTCCAACCAGCGCACGGCTGAGGTCGAGATCCCTGTCCTCAACACCGCTTCGCCAGAACTGTCGCCGGCCATGCCCCAGTATGGCGACGACCGCCAAAACCTGCTCCCGCCTACGTCGCCAGAGGTGTCTGCTATCCCACGCATACTTCACCCCAAGGGCAACCCGACGCGGACATCGGCAACCAACCACCCGCTCGAGTCGCCGTCGTCGTCGTCAGGCAAGATGGACTTCCTGTCGCCACCATCACACCGCTCGTCGTCGTCATCGTCGTCGCGGCAGCAAAATCGCAAGTCGCGCCCTCCCCCTCCTGCGGCGCAGCTTGATCTGCCGACGCGTGCCGATGTGCAGGCCGCACAGGCGGTCGCAAATGCCGAGTCACGAGGCTTGCGCGGCGGCTGGGTCATGAGCCTGGACACGAGCACTGGTGCGGCCAACCGACGGAGAACGCACAACATTTCGCCATCGCTTGACGCGGAGATGGTGGACATCGACCTCGAGGGCGGAAGGCAGGAGGCGTTCGGTACACCGCCAATGACCGCTGTCCAGGAGGAGCAGCAGGCTGAGGAGGACCGGCTGAGCATGGCCGGCATCGAGCACCGCACGCGTTCGCCAGTCTTGCTCGGGATGTCGCGGACTCCCTCGCCCCTCGCATCGCATCCCACGCCCCCGACTTCGCCTCCCGGGCAGCCTAACAGACAGAGCTCGGCATCTGGCTCCGGCTCGCAGCGGTGGTCCTCGTCCTCTTCGTCGGAGGCACAGAACCCCGCGCGGTCGTCGACTCTCGTCTCGCTCCCGTCGCCACCACTGCGCGCGCCCTCGCCCTCGGCCCTCCCGCCCAACCTCGCCGCCGCCGCTGAGGCAGCTATACGCCGCCCCGACCCTGTGGTCGGCTACCGCGCGATATCGCCTACGCCCGACGCGGACTGGCACGAGCGCGAAGTCATCCGCGGCAACAACGACCGGCGCCGCAGCTCGACGACGCCGACCAGCGGGCCGGGCGCGACCGCGCCGTCGAGAGGCGACTCGCTCATGTCGGCCGACAGCGACGGCATGCTGCTTCCCCTCAGCGCGGAGCCGTCCCCTATGTCGGGTAATGGTACCAAGAGCCCGCCCTTGTCGCCGCCTGCGACTGGGGGAGCTAATGGGCACAGCGCGTTCAATGCGATCGACGCGACGCCTACGACCGCCGGGAAGCGCAAGACTCCGGTCGATGCGCTCGGCGAGGGTCTCGAGGAGGTCAGTCTCGGATAGATAGAGAGAGGGGGGGAGAGTATGGACATGTGCATGCACCGACAATCGTGTAGCTAGGCGGGGCCAGGAAGAGACTGCGCGACGAGCGAGGGTGGCCAGGAGAGGGAAAGCGCGACCATCTAACCACACCACTGTTTCTTACCGCAACTCGAGCTTGGCTTGTTAGCGCTCAAGCTATAATTAACCCAGGCAGCCCCGGCGGGCCCCGTCTCTCCTTCGAGCTAGCGTGCAGCGTACCTTGGCTCTCCAGATGGACCTTTATGAAGCAAGCAAGACATGAATGCCGGCTTATCTCATATTCTGAGACGAGGATGTACGAATGTTCCGGCTCGAGTGAGCATTGAGATACCCTCCTCTATAAACTCTCATCTTAGTTTGTATACCGTGACACCAAAACAAGCCTAAGAACACCCCGCGTTGAGTGGCAGGCTCTCACAAACCATCATGTCATGAAGTCAAGCATCAAGCAGTGGTAATCGAAGTGCAGGCATGCAAGCAGTCGGTGGTCGACCGACTAGTTGGGATTGACGGTTACGCCAAGGCACGCGAGCAAGAGCGACGTTTTAGTAGTTATAAGCAAAGGATCGCCCAGGGATTAAGATTCAGGGGAAATTGATCCTACGGGGAGAGCAACGATGCGCGTCTTTTGTTCGATCCCCCTCCCTCCGCATTGGATTAAGAAATTCTAATGAGATGTAAATTGCGTTTGAGAGTTGAATAGATACTCTAAATGGACCATTCCTAATCACCGTATCGGGCCAGTCTAGACTGTCCTGGCGGCTTTCACTCAAACGGCCCCGCGCGTGACGCCACCGTATGGTAAGGGGGGGA
Source organism: Cutaneotrichosporon dermatis (assembly GCA_020011015.1). Taxonomy (NCBI): domain Eukaryota; kingdom Fungi; phylum Basidiomycota; class Tremellomycetes; order Trichosporonales; family Trichosporonaceae; genus Cutaneotrichosporon; species Cutaneotrichosporon dermatis. The sequence goes on from JAIGNX010000012.1 coordinate 620,905, forward strand.
GGGTAATATTGCCCTTAGAGTGGGTCATGGTCCATCCAATCCCCCTTCGTCCTTAGCTCCTCCTCCCTCTCCTCCCCCTTGCTTGCCAGACGACACACCAACCACCGCCTCCCTACGTCGTCGCTCTGCTCGTGGCCCATCACCCATCCTCATCGACCATCACTCGTTGCTTCCTCGCTACCTCTACATTCCTCTTCATCCTATCCATCATCTTTCATCTATCAAGTATCAATACACGGCAGAGAGGTTTACTTGAAATCTCGTCCAGTTGGATCCCCGACCTGAACCCGACTCGGACTTGACTACGCCCCCACTTGGGCTTGCGTCTAAAGTCGCACTCCCGCGCCCCGCGCCCCCCCCCCTCCCTCCCTCCCTCCCCTCACCCGTCCGCCCCGCTTATACTACTTGTCTACGCCTACCTGCACCTACCTACACCTACCTACCTACAACTCGACACCTTGCAACCCTTGACACAACCTTTACTCCCATCTCATCCGTCCATCCATCCAACCCACCCCCCTTCCATCCTATCCACTCCCTTCATCCATTCTACCTCTCTCCAACCGACCAACCAGGCAGGCTTCCCCATCTCTTAATCACTCTTCAAACGATCACTTTCAACTTCATCTTTACTCGTTTGTGCCACGTCGCGTCATAGATCGAGCAATCCATCAATTCATCCCACTCCCCTTTCCACTCAACCCATTACACTTCCCAATCCTCGACATACCGCACATAAACCCCCTTCCTTTCTCTTTCCTCGCCTTGCCTTTCCTTTGGCAAGATTTCTTACGACGCGCCCATCACTCGCCAACGTCTGTAACGACACAAAGCCCAGCCCACAACGACGACGTCTTGACTCTCTCGCCCACAACGGATCCTCCCCTCGCCATCTTGACCACCGACTTTTAATATCACGTCTTGCCCCAACCTCGCCCAGCGACGCGCATCTATTCGCTCCATCACACGAACGCGCGCGCGTCTCCCCGTCTCTTTTCGTCAACCCTCTTCCTGGCCGTTAGCACCCCGCACGCGGCATGGAGCGCACCGGCCGTTCGGCCACGGCTTACCAGCCGCTCCAGGCCCATATCCACGCTGCTGCCCAAGAACCCCTCTCGGCCAACGGCATGACGACACCTAGCTATGGCGGCCTCGTCTCGCCCGGCGTCGAATGGGACTTTGTCGTCAACTCGGACGGCACGAAGAGGTGCGTATTGGCTTGTGGAGTGTGGTCGGTGAGGAGGGCACGATAACCGAGCATGTCCGTGATGTGTTGATCTTGTCGACTCCCATCACCTTCTTCGTTGTCATAACTGCTGTCGTGGACATCTGCTGACACTCGCAGTCGCGCACCATCACGCTCACCGCATCGTCAAGGTCTTGCCGAGCCCCATCGATCTCTGTCCAACCCATTGGATGCCTCGACATCTGGTTCGTCCGACCTCCAGCCGCCCCCCTACGCCGGCGCGCCCGCCGCCTCGTCAGCACATGCCTTCATGCCGCACGCGTCCAATCACCCCCACGAACCCACCATTTCCGAGGAAGCCAACGCCTACATCGGGCGTAGCGTGACGCAAGCCCAGGCTGCTTCGCATACCCTGGGTCAGTCGTCCTTGCAGCCGCCCCATATGCCGCAGCAAGGCTCGCCCCGACCGGGACATAGCCCAGCCAGTCCGCGTCACTTTGGACAACCGCAGACCGCTGAGGGTGGCACTGGCTCGTCGGGAACCGGCGCGTCGACACCGAGAGATGGACTCGAATCGAGAGACCCACCAAGGGAGAGGGAACGTCGAGACCGTGACCGCGACCACCCGTCTCAATCAGACCGTCACGCGAATGCCCATTCTTCGGGCACCGCAGCGCAAGGGACTACGAAACGTCGACAGTACCGGCAAGTGGGCGACTGGATTCTACAGAAGACGCTCGGTCAAGGTTCCATGGGCAAAGTCAAGCTCGGCGTCAACGTCCACACCCAGGAGCGGTGCGCAGTCAAGATTGTTCCACGCCACCGTGACGATCCCAGCAAAGTCGACAGCTCTGGTCGCAGCAAGGACGAGTCGAAGGAGATCCGTACCGTCCGCGAAGCCTCGATATCGCTCCTCCTTCACCATCCGTACATCTGCGGCATGCGCGACTTCCTCGTCCACCAGAACCACTTCTACATGGTGTTCGAATACATCGACGGCGGCCAGATGCTCGATTACATCATTGCCCACGGTCGTCTTCGTGAGCGCGCTGCGCGCAAGTTTGCGCGGCAGATCGGTTCGGCCCTCGACTACTGCCACCACAACAACATTGTGCACCGTGATCTCAAGATCGAGAATATCCTCATCTCTAATAATGGCAATATCAAGATCATCGACTTTGGCCTCTCAAATCTCTATTCACCTATGCGCCACCTCTCCACGTTCTGTGGATCGCTGTACTTTGCGGCACCCGAGCTGTTGAACGCCAAGCTCTACACCGGTCCAGAAGTCGACGTGTGGTCGTTCGGCATCGTCCTTTACGTCCTGGTGTGCGGCAAGGTCCCATTCGATGACCAGTCCATGCCGGCTCTCCATGCCAAGATCAAACGCGGTCTGGCCGAGTACCCTGCATGGCTGAGCAACGACTGCAAGTCTCTGCTCCAACGGATGCTCAACACGAATCCTCAAGAGCGCGCTACACTCTCCGAAGTCCTCTCCCACCCGTGGATGACCAAGGGCTTCGACGGTCGGGCACCAGAGTCGCATATCATCCACCGCGAGCCTTTGCGCGCCGAGGACCTCGACATGAGCGTCATCCAGCGCATGCAGGGCTTCACGTTCGGGACTCCCGAGGAGATTCATGAGAATCTCGTCAAGATTCTCACGTCGGACGCGTACCAGCGCTGTGTAGCGCAATGGGAATCACGGCGCGACTACAAGCGTGCTACGCCGGGCGGGATGAACGGCTCGTCTTCCCAGGGCATGCTGTCACCCGAGAACGACTCTCCCAAGAAGAAACGCTTCAGCGGGTTTGACCTCAAGAAGAAGTTCTTCAAGGAGGAGAAGAAGGCAGAGGAGCCAGCACCGAGTGTCAAGGAACCGCTAGACCCCAGTAGCGGCTTCGACCCACTCATCTCCATCTATTTCCTGGCGCGTGAGAAGAAGGAGCGATCAAAGGTGTATGGCGACGGGCACTTTGCCTCCTCACATGGGAGTGTGGACGCCAACTCGATCAAGCCCACCGACTTCAACACCAACCTTCCCAGCGTGCCTGCGCCAGCCATGGCTCATGCCGCTACCAATGCCATGGCATACGGCACTTCGCCCAGTTCACAAAGAGACAATTTCGCTCAACAACCCAAACTGCGCGCCGGAGAAATGGCAGCAACTGCAGTCATGCAGCACCCTACGGCCGACTCTGCAAAGTCCAACATTGCCGACATTCCCACTGCCGCCCGCCGCGACGGTCGTCCTCAAGCCAATATGGCGCAGCAACAACAACCGAGCAGCCTCGCGGCGGCGATGGATGCGGACGGCCGCAGACAGTCTGCGTCGCACGAGCGCCGCATCTCGGTGGGCTCGATGACGGGCAATATGGCCAAGGCGTCGCTCTCTCGTCGCGCGAGCCAGCGCAATTCGACCAACACGTCGACCTCAGGCACTGCCGCTAACCCGATCACTCCACCCGACTGGACAGTTCCCATGGGCTTCATCCAGGACAAGAGCGGCGGTATCCGCCCTATAGGCTCGCCAGAGCTGGACGAGATCGAGCCTGCGGATGTGGCCAACATCGATGTCAAGAGCGTCTACCTCAAGGGCCTGTTCTCGGTCTCGACGACGAGTACAAAGTCGGCTCGCACATTATTAAAGGACATTTCGCATGTCCTCGATCGCATTGGTATCAAGTATCGACCAATTCGTGGTGGATTCGAGTGCATCCACGTCCCGTCCATTGACCTCAAGTCGGTGGTCCATGGCGACGAGGCACGTTCCCAGCTACATGTTCCTGTTGGGCAAATGAGCATTGAGTCTTCACCGTCGAAGAATAAGCTCAGTCTGCGCAACGCTGGCGCCGCGGCGTCGACCACAACGACAAGTCGTGGCGGCGATTCTCCTTCGCCAGCAGACCGCGGCGGCTCGTCTGGCACAGTCGGAATGCTCGACTCGGCGTCCGTGGGGCCTCAGGCCAAGCCAGGCCGCGTCGATCTCGACGACGCCGACGCCTGGGGCGCACAGTTCGGCGCGAGCAGCACGCTGTGTGTACGCTTCGAAGTCTTCGTAGTCAAGGTGAGTTCCCACTCATAATGTGCTCTGCTGACAATCAGGTCCCGTGGCTCCCACTGCACGGCATCCAGTTCCGGCGCATCGGCGGCGACGGCTGGCAGTACCAGCAGCTGGCCAAGACGATCCTCCGCGAGATGCGATTGTAACACGAGTGTGCGCGCTCAGCCTTGCCAGCTCGCACCTCCTCTTACGAGCACACGTCACGATTTAATTACCAGATACGACCTCTTTCTCTTCTCGTTTACCCCGCCATCATCGCCAGCCACCGCGACTACCAATGCCAACGTCATTATCACCACCACTATCACAGCCACAGTCCGTTGTTTGCTTCTATAACGCCCCAGAGCACAGTTCGTATCGCATGCAGCATCCCGTGGGATGTTTATTGGGCAGTCGAGGCTGGAGCAGGGCAGGGAGAAATGAAGGAGCAGACCAGAGACGCAGGGGGTTGTGTAGGGCAGAAGGGCCGAAGAGCTGACCGTGAGAGCTGAGCTGATGTTGGCCGAGCCTGGGCGGCTTATCGAGCATGGGGCGTCGAAGGAGAGTTCTGACACAGCACACGGTGTGATGGCGAGGGGACTTCACATACACCCGTCCGTGATGGCAAAGTCATACCTCTGTTGACTTCCCACGGTCACTACGACCCAGCGCACATCACGCGTCTGCCAGATGTTCAGTACCTTCACACGAGGTCGTTGACGGAAGCGCGGTTGAGCAGGAGCCCAATGTCAATCACGCAGCCAAGGTCGACAATGTGTGCGACGACGGAGTCAGCGGGATCTTCAGCTCGCTCGGTCCGTCTAGCAGCCTGTCCACATCGGCGTGGAACTCATCTGGAGCCCACGGCCGACGGGTGGTTGGAAGGCAGTGCTGGCGACGTCCTATAGACGGGCGACCCACCGTGAAAGGGAGGATGGAGTTGGGTGAGCGCGATGGAGATGCGATGAGGGTGGTGCGCGTCGTCGTCGATGTCGAGTGTGGATGAAGGGGCAGACGGGAGGGTCGCTGGAAACCAAGAGACGAGGCGATTACAACCATTCGGACGGCCTACCTCCGTCGCAATCTCTTGCAATTATCAGTCAAAATGGACAGGGAAACGGAGAGACGCGGCCCAGGCACGACCTCATTCTTGGGGGTATTTGGAGGGTGGAAAAAAGTTGATTAAGAGAGGAGAGGGAGATTTGCCGCCGGAACGAGAGCCGCGGAGTAGAGGAGCAGCGGGACGGCAAGGGAATGACGGCGCGGGGCGGAGCGGGAATGCGACTTAGGCTACCTAGGCTTTTAGAATTAGTCGCGCACTTCCGGAGCAGTAGACAAGCATTGCTCATTGCTCACTCACTCACACTCTTTCATTCTCTTCATCGCCATCATCACCATCATCTGAGAGGACGTGAGTACCCAAAGCCTGATCGCCGCTCGTGGCCTACGTGCCCGGGTTGGAGGGCAGACGGAACGGCTAGGCCGAGTGGCGTACGATATGTGCCATCAATTGCGCGTTCCACGCTACGCTAGCACGCCACGTCTCGTTTCCTCTCCATCCACCCACTCTTCCTCTTCTTTCCTCTTCCTCTTCATCAACGTCGCCGCGCACGCCGAGTGACCGCGCCGAACGCACCGACCTCCCCCTCCTCCCTCCTGCCTCTCAGCACACACGTGCCACCACACTACCCACCCACACTCTTTATTATCTCTCTCTCGCCACCTAACTAACTCCAGCCACCCCTCCTCTCACCACTCCACCACCCCGCGACCAGTGCATGCCCAGCTCTGACTCTGGCCCCTCCGCGCTCCCCTCCGCGACCTCCCTCCTATCCTCCTACCCCTCCTCCCGCCCCTCCTCCCCTCCGTCCTCCCCTTCGCCCCTCTCTTCCCCAGCTCTCCCCCCTTCGTCTCCTACGACCACATCCCACGCGCCCTTCGCCCTTCGCCGCCGCCGTCTCTCCCTCTCCCCTTCCGCCAAATCGCAGCCGCAACGGCCCTCAGACACCGTGCCAGGTTCAATGTTCTCGTCTAGAAAGTACACGCCCCTCCCGACTAATGCGGAGGGGCACCGCCGGAAACGCGTCGGCGGGTTTGCCGCCTGGAAGCGGTATGCCGCGATCGCTGCCGTTGCCGCGCTCGTCATCGTCGTCGGGTATTCGTCGATGGGCGGCAGCAAGGATGTCGCTGTGAATGGTGAGTAGGGGTGTGGGGCGAGGGGCGCGGCGCAAGGGATGTGGGTGTGTAGAGGGACGAAGCATGAGGGGATGCGAGGGGGAATCGATTGGGAAGGGAGAAGACTACGAGGGGAGGAGGATCAGCCCGACCGCATCCTCGACGAGACAGGCTAACCGCAGACGGCTACAAGCCCACCGACACGTACGAGCCCGAGCCCGTCGGGCAGGAGGCTGGCGAGGACGAGGACTACTCCGCGCCGCCATCCTCCGGCGACAAAGCCGACGAGGGCGACTCCTTCCACATCCTCCCCGTTGACACCGACAAGGACCAAGACAAGTCGGACGCCGGCTCCGGCACCGATAAGACGCCCGCCAACGCTCCCGAGGACGCGCCCTCTGCCGAGGAGAAGCCCTCTGACGACGAGCCTTCGACGACCGCGGACGAGTCCACGCCTGGCTCGGATGACTCGGACGAGGTGGAGCTCCCCACCGCTCCTGATGGCACCACCCACCCCACCTCGTTCGAGACTGACAAGGACGCCTCGTCGACGACCTACTGCACCAAGGCTCACGGCGACAAGCCCCTTGTCCAGTACGCCTTGACTATTGACGCGGGCTCGACTGGCTCACGCATCCACGTCTACAAGTTCCACAACTGCGGTCCCTCGCCCCAGCTCGAGTACGAGACCTTCATGATGCTCCAGCCTGGCCTCTCGTCGTTCAAGGACGACCCGACTGCCGCTGCAGCCTCGCTCGACCCACTTATGAAGGAGGCCCTGCGCGTCGTTCCCGAGACGCTCTGGAACTGCTCTCCCGTCGAGGTCAAGGCGACCGCTGGTCTCCGTCTCCTGGGCGAGAAGCAGTCCGCGGCCATCCTTGAAGAGGTCCGCAACCGCCTCGAGTCCAAGTACAAGTTCCCCGTTCCCGAGGGCGCCGTCGAGATCATGGAGGGCAAGGACGAGGGCGTCTACGCCTGGATCACCGCCAACTACCTCCTCGGTAAGATTGGCGAGGGTGTCAAGTCGACCGACACGCTCGCTGTCATGGACCTTGGTGGCGCATCGACCCAGATCGTCTTCGAGCCCGACTTCACCAAGTCGACCGACGACTTCCACGAGGGCGACCACAAGTACGAGCTTAAGTTTATGGGCAAGGACCACATTCTGTACCAGCACTCGTACCTCAACTACGGCCTGATGCGCGCCCGCCGCTCGGTGCACAACCTCGTCGCGTTCGTGTGGTCGTTCGGAAACCAGGACACGGACTGGGACTCGCTTACTGAGGACATTGAGGTCCCCAACGCGTGTCTGTCGCGCGGCACGACGCGTGTTGTTGAGCTCGACCCTCCCGGGCGTTCGGCTGTCAACGTCACCATGCACGGCGGCAACGGCGGCTACGAGGCGTGCAAGCGGACGGTTGAGTATGTGATGGGCAAGGAGGCGTGAGTGCAATTGGGCGAGTTTGGGCGAAAGCCCAAACTCACCTCCGTTCATTTGTCAACGTTCAGCGCTAACAACAAGCATCTGCAAGGTCGAACCCTGCTCGTTCAACGGCGTGTACCAGCCCGCGCTCATCGACCACTTCCCGAAGGGCAACTTCCTCGCGCTGTCCTACTTCACCGACCGCATCAAGCCCCTCCTGCCCGAGAGCAAGAAGACCTCGCTCACGCTCAAGGACCTCAAGTCGATCGCCTCGGATGTGTGCGACGGCCCCGACGCATGGAAGAAGCGCTGGGGAGAGGACGCCGCGGCGATGAAGGAGCTCGAGGGCCGCCCAGAGTACTGCCTCGACCTGACGTTCATGACCGGCCTCCTGGGTCTCGGATACGAGATCCACGACGACCGCAAGCTGCTCGTTGAGAAGCAGCTGCGTGGCGTCGAGCTCGGCTGGGCTCTCGGCGCCGGGTTGGCGCTTGTGGAGAAGGCCAAGTTGACGTGCACGGTGTGAGCGGGCGTAGCGGAGCGCCGCGCAGCGCGCGCAGCGACAGTATGGATGTGAAGAGAGCAGGCAATCGCCTTCGCAGGGAGTGTCGTTTGACCATCGCGCTCCCAGCCGTGTTGTAGTGGGAGGGAGGTGTGGTGCCAGCACAGGCCACTGTCCGCCAGCCCTTCTTTAGTTAACAGCCATTCGTTTCGTGTCTCTAGACTCCTAGCTGGAGACACAACGGTCATAGATAGAGTTTACATGCACCGAGTCATCGCCGTCTGTCCCCCTCTGCCGTCACACAAGAAGCTCGGTGCAGTCCAGGCCTACCTCCCTGCCTCCCTGATGGCATGTTGACATTGACGATCAGCAATCAACATGGCACCTAACTGTGGACGCGCCGCACACTCAACGACGGATGTGCCGTCCAAGGCGAGATGCCGAGAATGGGAGGGCAGAGTACGACGTGACCATGGGCAAAACGGGCTACGGGATGGACCACCGGTGCTCGCCGGTGCACGCCGGGGTGGGGGGGGGCACCGGCAAGGGGCGGCAGGGTCGATTATGAGAGAATGTTTCATGCGTCTCTCTCTGCACGTCGCTGCAACACGGCAAGGCTTCCCAGTCGCCAGTAGCCAGCAGCCAGTACGTCGGGTGCATCCACCAAGTCGGTCGGATGCATCCGAGTGCCTACACCAGGACTGGACTGGACTGGCCCGGACTGCCTGTTTGCACTACAGTACGAGGGCCCAGGCGGCCGTGTCGAAGCTCGAAGGTGGATCTGGCGCCGGACGCGTCACGCGCTCCTCTCCCCCTCCTCTCCCCTCTGATGCCGCTCGCTGAATACCTTAATAGCCCTCAGCCCAAGCCCCCAGCACGACGACAGGGTGAGAGGTGACACTCGGCATGCAGACGGGAAGGTAGGCATGAATCTTGTCTTCTCGAACCCCGCCGTGAGCCAAATAGTCCGCAGGTCAACAGGCCAACTGGCCAACGCGCCCAACTGGCACAACGCCAAAGGGCATGCTCGCGCTCGTGCCGTCTGCCGGTGCCGTCCTGCCGGTCTCGGTCAGCCCTCCAGATCTCTGGGCCTCTTCTCCTCACTGTCGCTGCACTCTCTCTCTCGCGCAATGCTGGAAACGCTGCCATGCACTCGCACATCTTCCCCTCCTGGCGTTTTGGGTGCTCAACTCACGGCCGCCCCCTTCATCCCCCCCACGCTCGTACCCTCCCCTTCTCCTCCCCCCACATTGCATTCTATGACCCCCCACTTGTACACTGCACGCGCAGAAACAGATTGATGATGAGCGTCGCGTGCCTCGTCTTCTAGGCAACGCCCCTGCTCCTCCTCCTCCTGCTCCTCCTCCTCCTCCTCAACTCTGCTCTCTGGTCTGGTTGTCATTACTCATCTGTTCACCCACGCTCTTTACTTGTTTACACGCTTGACGCGTCGTACACCCTCCTCCTCCTGCATTCCATTGCCTTCCTTTTCTTCACCGCCTTTCCTTCGCCCTCGAGTTCGCACTCAACCTCGCCCTCGTTGTCAGCCTCGCCGTGCTGAAGACTGCGAGACCATTCGCACAGACCACTCGACTTCTTCTCTTCAACTCAACGACGTCGTCTGCGACGCATCGATTGGCGACGTGACGCGTGACCACGTCCGCTACCACGATCCCGGGTTGCACAAAGAAGCTGCGGCTGCGAATCGACCTGCCATCGATAGCGATACGAACTACTGTCTGTCCGACACCTGACTGACTCTCGCACGTCAGACTTCCTTCCGAGACACCGACGTACGACACACGACACACGACACACGACACACGAGACACGAGACTCGACGCTGGCGAACCGAGGCTATCTTCTAACTACGTCGACTCGCACCACTTCTAGGTCCTTCCCCATCCTACGGTCCCTTGACCCCACCCGCCACCTCGTCACCTACCCCACTTCCCTATCCTACCCCACCTCCCCCCACTCCCCACCCACCCCCGCCCACACACCATGCCCATCAGCCTCCTCCGCAAAGCGCCGCCCCGGCGCAAACCCGACGAGCCGGTGCCGACGCTCGCGGCGCTCTCGTTCCCGTCGGCGCAGCCGCTCATCGACACGGACGCGTGGAGCAAGCAGGGCGTCGCGTCCGACGGCTGGTCGAGCTACCCCTCGAACGCGGCGCCACACCTCGCCCCGCCCGTTGCGACGCACGCCCACGCCCACTCCCAGCGGCACAGCTACAACTCGTACGCCCCTCAAGCGCAGGAATACAGCTACAACAGCATGGTCCCGCGCTCGATCCCCATACCCGGCGGCGGGTCGATGTCCGACGACCACCACTCGTCGAGTAACGGTAACGGCCTCCACGCCCCCGCCGGCGTCGGCCTGTCGACCTCCGCCCCAGCGCGGGGTAGAGTCGGCCCGGGCCAGCCTAACGGAGGGCAGGGGCACACAAAGGAGGGAAGCGGCGGGCGCAGCCGCGCACCCTCCCAGATCAGAGTGGCTACGGGCGCGTCGCCCGATTTCCACCGCCCCTTCTCGCCCGCACACATGGTGCCCGTCCTCCCGACCATGCCTGGAGCCGGACCGGGGATGACGCGCGCAGGGACGATGCGCCGTGCACGCCAGCGGCGGCAGGCGGCGCTGACGGTGATCGTGGCGGGCCCGAGCGGGTCGGGCAAGACGTGGTGAGTGTGATTTGGGGGTGTGGCTCGAGGCGGATCGGGGTGGTGTGGCCAAGGCGGATCGGGGTGGATGTGGCATGTTGCGTGGCCCATGGCAGTGGAGGACGTGGCGGTGGAGGCCGAGAGCGAGGTCGTTTGTGGTCGACCCGCCTCCTTTGGCGCTGCGAGCGTAATCACACCAACGACGCACCCGAGCCCTCCGGGGAACTATGGCTTGATCGCGGCAGACACTGACGGCAGCCTCATTGACGCACTCACCGGCGTCCTTGACCCCGCCGCGCCCCGCCTCCCCATCCGCGGCGGGCCCACGACCAGTGTGATGCGGCACGACGTTAATGTCGCCGACGAGCGCCGCGGCGTCGTCCTCCTCGACACGCCCGGGCTCCCGTTGCCCGACGACCAGAACACGTCCCCCGCGACGCGGGCGCGCGCCCTCCGCGCTCTCATCACGATGGTCGAGGACCGCCTGAGTAGAGTGCTGGCGGAAGAGAGCAAGGTCGTGCGTCGGAAGAGCGATGGAGGGGAGCTGGTGCATTTGAGTGAGTCCGAGCAGCGCGAAGGCGAGCAGCGGAGCTGCGAGGCTTCAGGCCAGCGACGGTCCGTTGTTGGATTGGGCGGATTTGTGGCGAATACAGCTGCAAGACTGGGAGCAAGCACAGTGCCAGACGGCCGACAGCTGGGAACACGACGACCAGAGCAACAAGCCTCAGAGCAAGCGCTCTTCTCCTGTCCTGACATCTCCACTACCACCACACGCTCCCCCGCAGCCCCGCTCGCTGGCCCACGCTGACTCCCCAGTCATCTACGTCATGGACGCGCGCACGATCCTGAGCCCCGCCGCGCCCGTCGAGATCGACTGGGACACGGTCATGGAGCCGCCCGCAAAGTGTCCCCCCACACGCCCCGAGAGCGAGCTCGACCCCGGCACGCCAGTCGTCGCGGCCAAGCTGTCGTCCGACGACATCGAGGCGGTGAGTCTGTGTCGGGGCAGGTGTGGGCGTTGGTGACTGTCGTGAAGTGCAGCGACGCATGCCAGGTCCAGCGCCACAGACATCGACTGGCCTCGTCGTACGCCGCAGCGCGACTCCGGCCTCACCCCACCCTCCCTCCCATACTTACCCCTCCACCCTGTACACCGCTCACACCAGATGCGCCAGTTCAGCGTGCGCGCCAACGTGCTCCCACTGCTCACGCATGCGGACGCGCTCACGTCGACCGAGCTCGCGGCGGTGCGCGACGCCGTGCGGCGCGACCTGGCGACGGTGTTTGGGCGCGATCCGCTCGGGCCATGGGGCGTTCTTTCTGCTGGGCAGGTGAGTCGGCCGCGAAGCGAGCGGAGCGAGCCAGCGGCGGCGCTGGACATGCAGTTGGTCAGAGAGGTTGGAGTTAGCGAGCAGGGCACGTCGTCTGAGCAATGGAGCTGCGCGGACGGCGCCAAAAGGGCATGGTCCTTCGTCGTGCGCGGCTGCGTGTCTGTTCTCAGCCGGCGTCTTCTATCGTCTGTCGTCTTCTGTCCCTCCCCTCCTCCCAACTGCCCCCTCTTTTCCACCCCCATTCCGCCCTCCTAACGCCTCACCCCCTCCCGCCCAACACCGCTGACCCCAGGACAACGACGACGAACCCGACGACGACGCGCGCAGAGACAGAGACGACAACATCCCGTACGTCGTGTTCGCGCCCGAGCCCGGGCCCGGCTTCTCGCGCGCGTTCCGCTGGGGCCGCGCGGACGCGGCCGATCCCGCGCACAGCGACCTGCCGGCGGTGCGCAATGCGATCGTCGACGCGACGGACTGGCTGCGCCAGACGACGCGCGAGGTGGTGTATGAGCGGTTCAGGACCGAGCGGCTGTTGACGGCGCGGGGGGCGAAGGCGTTGCGGGTGTAAGTGAGCCCGCGCCCACTTCGCGGGCGAGGGCGAGCGCCTAGACCTCGCCTAGACGTCGGTGAGGGGTAAGCTTCAGAGAGGGGTGAGCTGTGAAGATGCCAAGGACATTCGCCATCCTCCCCTGCCTGCCTGCCTGCCGTCCACCCTGCGCATGCCCCTCCTGCCTGCCTGCCACACACGCGCCACTTGCCATGCCATAATGTTCCTGTCTATATTAGTTGTCGAGGATGCCGCATCAGCGGCCGTGGCTGCGCTCGCGGCGCGCCGAGTTGTGCGAGAATGTGATACTATGCATGCTGGTATGTGTCCCTGCGTCGGGAGTGGGTGTCGAGGAGATGGTTGCGGTGGTCTGACGACGTCGCGCAAGGACTGGTGCTCTAGTCGTCAAAATCGCCTGCTGTCAGCCCGCGGTTCTCACCCTCCGCCGTTGTCACCCTGCGTCTACACCCTCCCCCTCCACCGCGCACTCACCCTCATCCAGATCCTTCGGGACCTTGGGCTCCTCGTCCTCGCCGTACTGCATCATGTTGTCGACATGGCTGAGCACGGTATTCACCGAGTCCTCATCCGTCACGTCGAGCGGGAGGAACGACACGATATTCTGCTCCTCAATCAACCCGACCACGGCGCGGTTGAGCCCCGCAAACTTCTCGTTCCCCCGCCCATCCTCCTCCTCAATCAGCCCCGGGTCCGGATCGAGATACCGCCCGACCTCGCGCCGTGTCCGCCCCTTGGCGTCCTTGACGAGATCCATCTTGCTCATCAGACACAGCATCGGCAGCCCGAGGCTGAGCATGCACGACATGGCGGACAGCACGCCGGCAAAGTACTTGGCCTTGTCCTGCATGAACTGCGACTCGAGGAGGTAGACGGCGGACGTGCGGAAGTTGAGCCGCCGCGAGAGGAACGTCGCGAGCTGCGGCAGCAGCGGGATGTGGGTGTACAGCTCGATTTGGCCGGGCATGTCCAGGATCAGGTACTCGTCCTCGTAGGTTCCGAGCTCTTCTTCGAGCCAGTCGAGGTTGTTCAGGAGGTATCTGGGGTCAGCGTGAGCGAGGCTCGCGCGCAGCGCGAGGCGAGCGGCTGGGTGAGCCGCCCCGGAGGGCGGCGAGCGGCCCGAGGCGCAGGGCGCCGAGCCGGCGGCGGCGGGGGAGGCGGGCGGGGCACGCTTGAGGGGAGGTGGGCGGGCAAGATGCGGGGGGGAGCGTTCGGCAAGGAGCCAAGAGAAGACCTGGAGCCAGCAGATAGGTTACAAAGCCAGTACTCTCCTCTGCATTACAAAGCCAGTACTCTCCTCTGCCTCACGAGCATCCACCCGTGCGTCCAACCCCTCCTTCCGACGCTACACTCCTCGCCACCCTTGCTGCGCCGAAAGCCGCAGCCCACCCAACTCCGCTTCCCCGCACCTCTCGCCCTCGCGGTCGACTCGCCTCGCCTCGCCTCACCTCGCCCAGCCTCGCCAGCCTGCGGCTGGCTCGGGAACTCACTCAAAGCAATACACCAGCCCGCCATTCGGCCCGAACTCCAACTCCTCCATCACGTCCTCGAGGCTGATCAGGTCGCGGATATCGAGCACGGGCTGGGTGTCGAAGCGCTCCGCCGCGGGGTCGAGGTTGACGAGATGCACTTGCCGCCCGAGGGTGGCCGCGTGCGTGATGAGCGCCTGGCAGAAGGTGCTCTTGCCCGCGCCTGCGGGGCCGGTGACCATGACTGCGTAGCGCATGTCCGTAGGCGAGGTGGGGGTGGGGCGAACTGGGGGGGGGAGGGCCAATGGGGTATGGAGCCTTGGAGATAGAGGGACGAGGCGGACGCGCAAAGAGTAGTTGGATATGAACAGTTGTTGTTGAGCAAGATCTGGTGGAGGCAGAACTTCGGCCTCCGTCATTACCATGTGTCATCATTCCTACTCTCCCACGGTCGAGTGATCGCCCACAGGGTCTGGGGTGGTGGATCGGGTGGTGGATGGGCGTCATCGAGCGGTCGACGCCGACGCCTTCCTTTGTTCTCCTCCTTTTGCTTCTCTACTCTACTCTCACTCATATCGTAGCACATACACATACACATACGTATAGCAAGATGTCGGGCCAGGAGGAGTGGGTGCTCGCCACGAAGGGGGCTGACCACAGCAACAAGTACACGTTCACGCCGATCCATCCGTTCAAGATGGACGAGCCGAAGACATGGTGCGTTCGTGGCGGCGCGGGCCGAATAGGCGGGGGATTGGAAGAGCGGCGGAGTCGGGCTACGCGGGGTTAGGAGGAGGGAGGGCATGCTAGAGCCACAGTGTGTAGCTGAGCTGACGGCAGGGGCGCGACTATCGGTACGTCTGCGTCGATGGCCGGGGTCGGAAGATGGAGGGGCAGCAGGCGCGGAAGGGCCACGAGCCGCGATCCGGTTGGGATCGAGCTGCCCAACCCCTGTCCTTGCCAGCAGACGCCCCCTGTCTCCCAAGTGATGGCTAGTGTGACTGGGCTTGGCCGGCCTCCCAGTACAGCGGCCCCATCAACGCATTCTACGTAGTGCAGCGCTAACTCCAAAGGCCAGCTCAACTGGGACAAGTGCGTCACCTCACCCGCCATAACACCGCTGACAGACAGCGACAAGATCGTCTTCTCGAAGCGCTCCCTCCTCGAGTTCCTCAAGTGCGTCTGCGTCTGCGTCTGCCTGGCGTCCAGCGCCGGCCAGCTTTCGGCGCTGAGGAGAGCTGACACCAGGTCGTGCCAGATGACCGTCAACACCAACTACACCGAGATCCAGAAGCTGGTGCGTTGCGATTCGTGGAGGGTTCGGGTTGTGGGTTGAGAGGAGCAGAGGCAGGGGGTTGGAGCTGGGAGTGGTGACTCCCTCGCTATCACCATTCCTTCTGCGCACGGCCCTCGCTCCCACTCCCACTCCCCAACACTTCCTACCCTCCCCCACACGTCCCTCCCTCACTCAGTATCGCTGACTCGCAGCCTAGTGCGTGGTCCGCGGCAATGGCACGTCGAGGCGACGGCTGACCGCAGAATACGCTTCGTTCGGACGTATGTCGCAGGCTGCGACTGACGCCGCTGTTGCCGACCTGATCGAGGTGCGTTCTGTGTGCTCCGCTGCGGGAGGTTGAAATGGCCATGACGTCGCTTGGTGATGGATGTGCGCCAGGCCTTGCCATTGGAGACAATCCCCCATTGAGTGGGCACTTCGCAATGGGACGCATCTCGCATAGTCTGGCCCTGGGCGTCACCCAGCGCCGCCTCGCACGGCCTCGCGCTTCGCGCTCACCCGCGCTCACACCCAGGCCGAGATCGCCGACCACGAGCACGAGGGCGAGAACTCGGACCCCTCCGACGTCGCCCGCCCCTCGCGCAAAGTCCGCGACCCGCCCGGCGGCAAGCAGAACCTCAAGCTGTACGGCGAGGAGTACGCCGAGACGGACGCGCTGTCGTTCGCGCCGCCCAAGGACGGCGGGCCCGGCGTCGATGTCGACATCGACCGCATGGAGCACCTCAAGGTCCACGTCGAGCCGGAGGAGGACCTGGGCGCGCACATCGAGGATGTGCCTGAGGACAAGAAGGCCGTGAAGGAGGGGGGTGAGGCGAAGGACACGAAGGACGCGAAGGACGACAAGGAGGCTGGCGACCGCGTGACTAACCCCCCACCCAACTTCCGGCCTACGCGCAAGGTCCGCGAGGGTGAGTTGTGCACGCTGAAGCCACCTCCCAGCGGACGGTGGTAGAGGCGTCTGACTGTTCTATATGCTCGCAGCTGACACCAGGCCCCGGCGGCAAGTCGCAGATGGGCGCCGCGCGTGAGTCACCAACTCCTCCCCCCTGGTCGAGTTACCCGCTGACAGCAGTGTTCGGCGGCGTCGAGGACGAGGAGGACGTCGAGGCGCCCCGCCAGCGCAAGGACAAGAATGCAAGCAGCGGTCTCTGGTAGATCTAGCATGTAGACGTGTAGATGGGGCCTATGCATCTCTCGTCTCCGTCTGTAGACGTGTAGATGGGGCCTATGCATCTCTCGTCTCCGTCGCCGCAAGTGCAGGCTCGCCGTATCAAATCACCCTGGAACCCTAATCCGGGCTGGCCCAGTGGTGTCCCTTAAACTCCCCGCATCCATATCCCTGGGCCGATCCCCCATATATTCATTCCACCTCCGTCACTTGTCGCCTCCACATCATCATCCTTGTCACTGTTGTTCATTCCATCTAACGACACATCCACAATGGACCGCATCACGCAGAACCCAGAAGAGCTGATCCGGTAGGACTTAGCGCGGGGTGAGCTGACCGCAGTATCGCGAACATGTGCGTCCTCTCTAGCGAGGGGTCTGAGGGGAGGCGGAGGGCGGCGGAGGGAGACGGGGTGGGAAGGGGGAGAGGGTGGATGGGCCAGCGGCGCCAGCGGCGCCAGCAGTGGCGGTATGGAAGTGATGGCGTGGGCAAGGAGCGTCGTGCACGCGTCGACTTTGCCGATGCCCGGTGGGAGGTGGGCGTGGGAGGGATGAGAAGGGCGATGTTGGCTCTAGTCTGTCTGGTCTGGCTGCTCTGGCTGGGCCGTCTGCGCTGGGTGGGCTATCTGGTCTGGCTGGTCCATCTGGGCAGGATGGACTGGGCTGGGCCGGATCGACTGTACTGTCTGCATGGCTCCCAGCGCCGATGTGGCGACGGCGATGTCGACGCGGGCACGATGGCAAGGCGATGAGGACAGGGCGACGGCAAGGCAATGACAAGCGGGGTACGCGAGGCGAGCATTGCCTCGCCCTCCTGCACCCCCCCTCCTCTTCGCTCGCAACGTCTTCGCTCGCAACGTCCTCGCTCGTCTGTACATCGACTCGGCACGACAGACCCTCGCGTCTCCTCATCCATCTTCCGCCCGCTATCCCACTTGTCCGCCTCCCATCTCTCCCCAACCCCCAGCACTCCTGCTCCATCGCTTTCGCCCTGCACCTCGGCCGTCCTTGTCGCAAGCCCAACCTTCGTGAGCTGACTCCAGCGCGGTCGGCGGTCTGTGTATCGCCGGCGGGGTCGGGAGCATCATCCACCTCTCGTTCTCGAGTATCATCATTGGCATCTACGAGATTGTGTAAGTGTGTCGGCGAGGTAGCGTGGCGGCGGCGGATTAAGCTGCAGTCTGGAGCCGGGTGGGGAGTCGCGTCAGCTGCCATGCCAGGCTAGCAGGTGCCTCCAACGCGAACTCGGACGAGCGAGGCGCCAGCTGGCGGCCACGAGCGCACCTTATCCACAACGTCGACACCCCATCCACCGCCACGAAGCCGACTTCCGAGTGTGACACCGCTGACACCAGCGCCGGCGCCGCGGTCCTCTTTCTCGAGGTGCGCAAGCCGACCGAGCACCAGAAGGCGCTTGTGGCGAAGTATGCGAGCTTCATGCACAGCTTCATTGGGCGGGGCGTCTGTGAGTCTCCCCCGGGCCGCAGGTCCGGGAGCGTGGGTTGGGGGTCTGTGTATGGGGCGGAGGTGGGGAGGAGTCGCTGTTGGGCTCCAGCTCGGCAGCATGCTCTCCGAGCTCAGCTTAGCTGAGCTTAGTTTAGCTGCTGCTCTAGTCTGGATAACCTTGCCGCCCCGTCTCCGCCCTCTGAGTCAAGATCACCCGACTCCGCGGACCCAGCCGAGCCACCCACACACACGCACACTCGCTGACCCCAGTCTACATCCTCCTCGGCGTCCTCTGCCTCAACCACTACACCATCCTCTACGTGTGCGGCACGGCCATCGCCGTCGTCGGCGTCGCGTTCGTCGCGCTCAACTTCGTCCCTGGCATCGAGACGCCAAGGTGAGTTGCTGGGCGTGGAGACTATAGCTGCTTCTCCGCCGTATCCGGTGGAGTCAGGCAGCCACCTGAGCTGAGATCTCGCCTTGTCGTCGGGACGACGCTGACGCCAGCACGATGCAGGCGCCCGACAACGACCCAGAGGCCCAGCCAGTGTGGCAGGCGCCGACCGAGTAATGACTGTAGTCCTGTCGTAGCCTAATGCTCCATGAGTACGACTCTAGCCTGTCTAGCCTTGACCAGATAGCGCCATTGCACAACCCTACGCGCCAGACCTCACGTTAGGCCGCGGAGGGAATCCATAGAATGAATGCACGTAATCCATCTCCACTACAACTGTTACTCGGCCTTGACCTCGGCCGCGTCAGTCTTGGCCTCTCCGTCCGCCGCCTTGTCGTCTGCGCTCTTATCGCCGGGGCTCTTGGCGTCCTCCGCGTTGCTCTCCGTGGCCTCAGCCTTGGCCTCGGATTCCGCTGCCTCAGCCTTCACCTCCTCCTTCCCCTCCTCGTCGGCCGTGCCCTTGTCGCCCGTCGACGCCGGGTCCGTCGTTGCCTCTTCCCCCGCACCCTCCTCCTTCTTCCCCTCCTTGCCCTCCCCACTCTCCTTCGCCTCTCCCTCCTTCCCGTCCTTGCCCTCCCCACCCTCCTCCACCTCCTCCATCCTCTCCTCCTTGTCGCCCGCCTCACTCTCCGCCCGCCTCGGCAGCGGGGCAATCTCGCGCGCAGACTCCCCGATCACTGTCGTGCTGGTAATAGGCACTGGCTGGTCGCTCATCCCATGCGGCGTCATGTTGCCCGTCTCGCCCACGCCCGTCGCGCACTCGCCGTCCTCGTCGCCGGGTGCATGGTGCCCGTTCGTCGTGAGCGGGCCGGAATCTAACTCGTCCACGCGGCCTAAGTACGGCTGGTTTCCGGGATCCTCCGTTGCCGCAGCTGCGCTGTTGGTCGTGCTCGCCGGCTCGGCCTCGGCCGCGGTCTCGTCGTGCCCACTCCCACTTCCACTTCCACTTTCACCAGCCGCTCCAGTGCCAGCCCCCGCGGCGCTCATCTCCGCCTCGTCCTCGGGCTCAGGCGTTGGCGAACGCCCACCAGACTGCTGCGATACGAACACCCCCGAGCTGTCGCTCAGCATCAAGGGCGACATTAATCCCTCGTCGGTGCCGCCCTCGACGTCCATTATCGGCTCGCCGAGGGCGTCCGACTCGCCGCCGCTCGGAAGGAAGGGGATGGGCGAGAACATGGGCGTCATGGAGCCTGGAGGGACGGTGCTGTCGATGTCCATCGAGGACGAGCCTGAGGATGCCGAGGCGGCAGATGGCGAGCCTGGCAGGCCCTCCATTGGGGGTAACATGGGTGGCGGAACGTAGGTGTACGACGGGCGGGCGTATGCCGTCGTGACTGTGAGCGTCTTGTCGACGGCGCGCAGGAACTTGCCCAGGGTCGAGTGCAGTTTCGTCGGCGCGACAAGCAGCTCGGCCAAGCGCTGCACAGTGAATGGCGGCCTGCGGTGAGCTCGTGACAGACTCGCTATAGCTCATGAGACTCACTCGGACAGCTCCTCGATCTTCTGCGCAATCTTCTCCATCTCCTTCTTGCCCTCGTCCTCCTCCATCCACCCCGGCAGCTTCCTTCCACCGATTATCACCTCGTCGTCCCATTCGTCCTCGAACGGATTCCCGCGAGCGGCCGCCGGCGTCCCGTTCATGCGCGACTCGGACGATGCGATGACCATGACGTGCGGCCGGCGGCGGTTCGGGTCCAATGGCGGGAATGGCGGGATGATTAACCCGCCATGCGTTGACGGCCGGAGGCTTGCATCGCCACCCTCGCCCTCGTGGGTAATGAGGACATGTTGGCCATCCTCTGACCGCGTCTCGGTGCGAGCTTGTGTTGGCGAGAGAGATGTGATGGGGACGGCGCCTGAGGAAGATGGAGGTCGGCCCTTCTCCAGGAAGACGGGGACGGTCGCGAGGAGTGCGAGATAGAGGTGGTGCCGTAGCGTGGGCCAGTCACAGCTGCTTGTCAGCGGGTCGAATACAAGCGAGTATAGTACCCACTCAAAGGTAGCTGTTTGCACGAGCTTTGCTAGCACTGGGTCGGCATCGTCTGGGTGTGAGCTGGGTCAAAAGAATGTTAGCCGTCGTGTGACCAACCGAGTCCTGGGCTTGATGGCCTGGGATTTGTCGGGGTCATGGCGAGGGGAGGAGCGCGGTCGAGCGTCCAGAGTCGTCTACACAGACTTGGCTGTCTCGAGAATGTTAAGAATGGAAGAGATTAGATGCTGAGGAAGGATGGCATGGAGATTGACGTCGATGCTGGCCCAGTCAAGCGGAACCAGCAGGGGCCAAATGGCAACAACAATCGGGCCACGCTTAGGTGAGAGGATGATATAAATACTTGACACGCGAGAGCCAT
This sequence comes from Cutaneotrichosporon dermatis, assembly GCA_020011015.1. NCBI lineage: Eukaryota > Fungi > Basidiomycota > Tremellomycetes > Trichosporonales > Trichosporonaceae > Cutaneotrichosporon > Cutaneotrichosporon dermatis. Next base: position 641,980 of record JAIGNX010000012.1, read on the forward strand.
GAGATCGCCATGCTAAGACCACGCGATGGCGGGTGGAATTCCAGTGCCAAGACGGGATCAAATGACGCGTGTCTTGGAATGTGCTGGAAAAGCGTTAAAGCGGAGGAGAGAGGGTCCGAATCGCGTAGAAACCTGTGTTTTCCTTTGCCGTTCACAATTCACGTCTAAGTGACACCACCCACCTTACTACTCCCCTGTAATCACTGCTTAAGGAAATATAGTATATTAGAAACGCGCGCAGTCAGTGACGTGCTCATGCAAATAGTAGTAGTAACGTTTCATGTTGTTGCAACAAGTTTTGTAAAGAGGTTTGGAGTGCCAAGTAGATGATGGAAACGAGGTTTTGGATGATAGAATTGGAAGTGTTGTTTCGAGGTGCGCGCGTTTGATTATGGCCGGGTAAAGTGCTGTAGAGAGGATTGGAGATGGCCGAAGGCGACAAAGGAAGAGGCGATAGAGAGCCGATGGCCGTGTTACGCGTAAAGCCCACTCGCCCGCTCGCTCACTCACCCGCTCTCCCTCCGCTGCCCGCTCTTCTCTCTCTCCGGCATCCCCAACTCCGCGTCACCCCCCCCCCCCCCCGTTGGCCACCCAAAAGTTGATTAGCCACCCACCACCCGCGTTCCCTCCCCCCTCAAAATCTCTTCCCTCCTAAAGGGGGGTTGACCCTGAGATTGCCACCAGAGGCAGACAGAGACGCCTTCATCCGGGTTTGAGCTTTTACTGGTATCGACTAGGACATTCTCTCCAATCCAACTCCAACGACTGCTTGGGCAACTTCATCATCTAACAACACACACTCTCTCTCTCCACAACCACTTCTCATCAACAAAACAGCATCCTATCAATCCATCATGGTTAGGGAGACGTAAGTGTCAGCGACAATCAGGCTCCTTCGACACAAGCTGTAATGCATCTCGTCAACTGCGAGCTTTGCAAACGGCAGTGCGAGCAGATTCAATCAATCAATCACCAACACAAGAGCCACAACTCGAGAGAACTGATGCTGACGCTGTGCCCTCCTTTGTTATCTTACTACGACGACTTGCGCGCGCGTGATCATCTCTATACACGATCACCCCTCTGCTCCTCCCTTCGCATGACTTGCTCCACCCTACAGCGAGTACTAGTGAGTATTACAGAGCCGCATCTTCCTCGAGATCTGGAGCTGACCGTGCCCCTCCCCTCTTCATTCGCGATCTATATCCACATGACCATTCTTTGTCACCTTCCCACCCATCTCTCCTCAACCTTAACCCCACAGCGACCTTCTCGGCGTCAAGCCTACCGCCGGCGATGACGAGATCAAGAAGGCGTACAGGAAAAAGTAAGCCGGGCCTTGGCACGGATACAACTCGGACGGACCAATACTCACACAACAGCGCGCTCAAGCACCACCCTGACAAGGGCGGAGACCCCGAGCTCTTCAAGGACTTGACACACGCGTAAGTTGCACCTTGGATAACAAAGTCAGCCCAGTTGCTGACACACCACGCAGGTACGAGGTTTTGTCCGACCAGAACAAGCGCGCCATCTACGACCAGGCCGGCAAGGAGGGTCTTGAGAACGGCGGCGGTGGCATGGGCGGCATGGACCCCCAGGACCTCTTCTCCCAACTCTTCGGTGGTGGCGGCGGCGGCTTCTTCGGCGGTGGTGGTGGTGAGTGGCTTCGACGAGATTATAGCGAACCTTTAAGCTGACCCCAGGCCGCCCCTCTGGACCTCGCCGGGGTAAGGACCTCGTTCACCGGATCGGCGTCTCGCTCGAGGACCTGTTCAAGGGCAAGGTGCAGAAGCTCGCGCTTTCCAAGTCGGTTCTCTGCAAGGGCTGTGACGGTCTCGGCGGCAAGAAGGGCTCGGTCAAGCAGTGTGGTTCGTGCCGTGGCCAGGGCTTCAAGGTCATGTTCCGCCAACTCGGTCCCATGATGCAGCAGATCCAGCAGCCATGCAACGAGTGCGAGGGCACTGGTGAGATCATGGACCCCAAGGACCGCTGCAAGGTCTGCCACGGCAAGAAGGTCAACTCGGAGCGCAAGGTCCTCGAGGTCCACATCGACAAGGGAATGAAGAGCGGCCAGCAGATCAAGTTTGCCGGCGAGTCGGACCAGGCGCCAGGCATTATTCCAGGCGACGTTATTATTGTCGTCGAGGAGAAGCCCCACGAGCGCTTCCAGCGCAAGGGCGACGACCTCTTCACCGACGTCGACATTGACCTCCTTACCGCCCTTGCTGGTGGCGAGTTTGTCATCCCCCACCTCGACGACCACGCTCTTCACGTCACCATCGTCCCTGGCGAGATCATCAAGCCCGGAGCGCTCAAGTGCATCTCTGGCCAGGGTATGCCCTCATACCGCCACCACGAGCTCGGCGACCTCTTTGTCCGCATCAACGTCAACTTCCCCGACCACCTCGACGCCAGCTCTTTCCCTCTGCTCGAAAAGGCGCTCCCCAAGCGCCCAGCTCTCCCCAAGATGGACTCGAAGATCCACATGGACGAGGTCACCCTCGAGGAGCCCAACGACCGCCAGCGTCGCACTGCCGCGTCCAACGGCGACGACATGGACGAGGACGACGAGGACCGTCCGGGAGTGCAGTGTGCTCAGCGTGAGTGCCAGCGAGGGTGGCGAGGAGAGCGAGGGCGCAGCCCGAGTTCCCGAGCTGCCCGAGTTGCGGCTGCCGTAGCTATGGCCTATGGCCATTCCGAGAACCCCGCTGACAGCAGAATAAACCTCCATCTTCCCATCTGCATCTCCCCAGCTCGCGCCCGCGCTGTGCCCGACGCTTCGTATACCCTGCCGGCCCGACTAGGACGACTGGTTGCCGGCCGTGATAGAACAGCTCCGATTCATGTCTTTAGCATTGGTCGATATGCACAATTACTGTATGTGTGTGCGCCTGCTTGTGTGGGCGTCGAGTGGCGCTGGCTGTCGCTGTGCAGAGTTGCCACCCGAGTGTGCGAACACGGCAGGTCGCAAGAAGTGTATGGCAGTTGCGTTAGCCGCGGCGAGACCGAGACGAGACCGAGCCAAGAGAGCGAACTAGGAGTAACAGGCCGACGGCGGCCGGAGATACGTCAGCGCGTTGATAAGCATATTGCCGCGGCCCCGCACCTCGCTTGCTCGCTTGCTCGCGGACGAGTATTCAGCTAGCCAAGAACTGTAGAAATGGCCTGCCTGCATATTCTCCGCAATCTCGCTTAACGGTCCGTCGACCGTGCCTTGTGAGAGAGCGCTTAGGATTAGGGCTGGACGCCATTCCTCTCGCATCATCGAAGTCACGCCCACGAGAACGCGAGTGCGTATGGAGCATCGGCAGTGGTGGCAATCTGGCGACGACGACCACCTCACCACACGCCTCACAGAGAAGACACGATACTGCCCCGGGACGGGCTTTTGCTCGCCGGCTACACTGCACTACATTGCGTGCAGCGGAGCGTCGAGCCAGGATGGAGCGCGGAGCACGGAGGATGGAGCACGAAGCCAAACGAGGACGGAGGACAGTCGGAGCGTGTCATGGGACAAGCGGGCAAGCGTCTCATGGGGCAACGCAGTGCACGTTTCGGTGCTGCGCGGACTGTTGCGGACTTGGACTGCGGCTTCGGCTTCGGTGTGCTTCGCGATCATCGTCGGGATATCGGGCTGGCCGATGCGTGAGTCGTGAGGGCGGGTGGCGGGTGGCAAGTAGTGGTGGCGAGTGGCGAGTGGCGAGCAGGTCTGACTGGTCTAGGGCCAATGGGCGAGACGTGGTTTTGCGATGAGAGGTGCGTTGCCGTGGCTCTGGGTCTCGATGAGCCAGGTGGGGTACCGTTCTAGCAGAAGGACCGTTGCCGCAAGCCGGGTTGGCGCTGTCTCGTGGCCAGCCTGATAGCCCAGTGGGCGAGTGAACAGTGATCAGTGAGCCGTTGTGCGCGGTGCGTGTAACCGTGCCAACAGTGGGACCGTTGCCGCAAGCCGGGTTAGCGATGTCTAGTGGCCAGCCTGATAGCCCAGTGAGCGAGTGATCATTGATCAGTGAGCCGTTGCGCGCGGTGGGCTGGCTCATCGCGGCCACTCGCCTCTGCCGCTGCCGCCGCGTCTCCGTTCTAACGTCCACCGTCGTCCAAGTGATAGAGTACAGGCAGATACATACATGCGTCTTGGCATACGGATCATAAGATCATAAGGGTCATAGTGTCGTACTGGTCGTCGTCAATGAAAGTAGTATCGAGTCGTCCTCGCCCCGGCGTCGTCCTCAGGCTCCTCAGGCTCCTCCATGTCTCCCCCGCCCATCCCCCTCCTCCCATTCCCCCGCTCATCCCGCTCATTCGCCCCGCCCCGCGCCCGCCCCCACTCCGCGCCTACCACAGACTCCACCGTCTCCCGCCCAGCCGGGGCCGCTTCACCCGCTCCTCCTCCTCCACACCCCCCGGCGGCGGGAGCGCGATCTCGTCGAAACACACCCTGCCGGCCGTATTCCGCAGCCGGCGCGCCGCGCGGTCCACGTCGAACGCCTCGACTTCGATCGGGGCGGGGGCGAGCAGCGGCCCGGCCCACTGCTCGGCGGCCGTCTTCGTCCCCGCACTCGCGGTCGATGTAGGCGGAGCCGAGACGGAGGCGGCCAGCGTCGAGGCGGCTGCAGAGGCGGGCGCCGACGCCATCGCAGACGCGAGCGCCAGCCCTGAACTCACGGCGCCCGCCGAGCCGTGCCGCACATGTCCCCCGCTGGCGTCGCGGCGCCGCGGACTCCGGCCGCCGTTCACGTTCCCGTTCACGTTCACGTTCGTGACGCTCACGTTCGAGATACTCGCCACAGGGCGCACGCCGGTCTTGGGCGTCGCTGGCCTGGGCGCAGGCGACGCCGGGCGATATGGCGATGTCGGCGAGGAGAGGCCGCCGACGGCCGCCGCGAGGGCCGAGTGGCTCGCGCGTGGCGGGGGTTGGGCGGGGGACGGGGCGCGCTTCGACCCGGCCGCGCGCCATTGGGGCGAGGGCCGGCGCGGCTGGGGCGCGGCGATGGCGGGCGAGTACGACGAGGTGGAGGCCGCGGAGGAGGGCGTGGGCGGCTGGACGCGGGTGCTGACTGCCGCCTGGGGGTGGGACTGGGCTTGGGCTTGGGATTGGGATTGGGGCTGGGCCTGGGATTTTGGCAAGCTCATTCCCACACTCCGCATCCCGTTTGCCACCGGGCGCGGATCGACGTCCATCGCCTGCCCCGCCTGGCCTGCCGCTGGCGCTGGCGCTGGCGCTGCCGACGCTGGACCCGGGCTTATCGCGAGCTCGGGCCGCCCCATGCGCTCCGGCAGCGTCGACCGGCGCGGTCTTCCCGTGGCCGGATGCAGGCCGGCGTTCGGGACGCTGGACGCGTGCGCGCACCCCTCGCCGCACGCCGAGCAGCTCTCGTCCGAGTCGCTCAGCGCGGCGCTGGACGCGCTCGGCGACGTCGAGAAGTGCGGCCGCGCGTGCCCGTACCGCGGCATGGTCTGGAACTGCGACTGCGCATAGGGGTTGTGCGGGTACGTGTGGGCGTGGTGCAACACCGGTCTCTGTGGTGTGGTGGCGGGCGCAGGCGCGACTGTGGGCGTAGACGCGGGTGTCGAGCGGGCTCCCTGGGCCTGCGCTTGCGCCTGGGCTTGGGCTTGGGCTTGCGCGTGCCGCCGCTCGGCGAGTTCGGCCCATTGGCGTTCGGTACGCTCGCGCTCGCGGTCGATGCGTTCTCGCTCCCGTTCCCGCTCCTTCTCTGAGACCTCGCTCCGCTCGCCGCCGCCGTCGTCGCGCTCACGCCCACGCCCACTGCGTACCCGCTCCTGGCGCGGGCGATGCCGGGCGCGCGGCGGCGACGTCTGCAGCGCTATGCTCCGCTCGACGAGGGTCGCAAGGTCGACATCGAAGATGATGCTGTCGCGCGGATTTGGGCGGCCCGTCGGCGAGGCGGCGCGGGAGCCGTTCCGGCTCGGGGCGGGCGGCGGGGGCGGGGAGAGGGTGCGTGCGCGGCTGTCGCTTGTGCTGCTGCGTTCGCTGCGCTCGAGGAGGGAGAGGAGGGAGGCTTCGGCGCGCGAGCGCTGGGCGGTGGCAGGCTCTTCGGTGGTGGGCGATGGGAGGCTGGGAGGGGGCGGAGAGGTTGGGCGGTACGTCGGAAGGGGGGAGGAGAGGGGTATTGAGCGAGGGTGGGTGTGGCCGGCGATGGGCTGGACAGAGGACGTCATGGCGAGCGAGGTCGTGCGTGGTGGTGGTGACGTGGGCTGCTGGATACAGATCATGGGTAACGAGTGTTGGTGATGGTGAAAGTAGAGAAGGTGAGTGAGGAATGAAAGAGGGGTCCAAGTGAAGGGACGTGTTGTGAGCAATAAGTAATGGTGGCGTTGTGGGTTTGTGGAACGATCAAGACGTCGCCGTGGGGTTTGGCCAAAGTGCCACGCACTGACCTTGATACAGCGAGTGAACACTCGCCTTTGCCGCCTAGAGGTGGTGGCTTGTGCCCGCACTCCTCCGGTCGTCCCCCATCGGCATCAGCAGCATCATCATCATCACCAACAGGCTCGCAGCGCTCGTCCTCTTCGGCTCAGGATCCCAAATCAGTAACACGCCTCGGCACCTCATAATCTCTCTCCCTGGCGCTTACCTCGCTGCCCTCGCAACTCCACTCGACACGGACGTCGGTCCATCGGCTCCACCTTCCGCTCGGATCAAACGAGGGCACAAAGGGGATCGTCCATGCACAGCCCTCCAATTCGATGTGGGCCGAGATCAGAGCGCGTCAAAGTCCATTCCCGACGCCACCCCCGCATCGTCCAAGGCTATCGGCTGTGGGGATTTTGCCGCACAAGCCATCCGCTGAACGTTTTGCACATCAGATAACAACCCAAATCGGGTCTCGGCTTCCGTTCTCCGTTACCCCGCTGCATCCGTGTGCTTCCTTTTTGTCTCTCTTCTCCATCGTAGTCCCCCTGAAGTCTTCGCACAGTTACAGGAACTTGTTGGCCTTGAGCCACTAAAAGGGGTGTCAGCACTAGCTCCTTCTGAATCCGGTTGCAACCCAAACATGCAAACACGCTCGGACACAACCGCGCACAGCGGGGTTCTGCTCGGTACTGAGGAATGGAGCTGCGGCCGAGTAGGGAAACAACGTACCTCCTTGACATCCTCCTGGTCCCGCTCCAGCCAGTTGATGCTCGCCTGGATCGAGTCGTACACCTGCTCGATGATGAGCTTGAAACGGCGAGTGTCCTTGTCCTTGAAGAACGCCTGGATCTTGGCAAGGTCCTCCTTGGTCGTGAGGTAGTGCAGCGAGAACTTGATGAGGTGCGACAGTCCGAACGAGGCGTTGTACTTCTCGTCGAGCTGGAACGTGTGTTAGTATACGCGAGGCACATGTCAGGTCTCGGCGACAGGCAGTTCGCCGCCGGTGGCTGGTGGGAACTGCTGGTTGGGACAACGCCACCGCAGCCCTGTAGCCACGTCACCGGGAGGATCCAAGCGCACCACATCACGAGCCGCTCAACATCCGCCAACAACAACACTCACCTCCTTGAAGTTGTCCAGGAAGTAGTCGGCAATGCGGTGGCGCGACTCGCGGTTTGACCCGAGACCGGCGAAGAAGATGTACAGGTTCTGGAGCTTGATCGATCCGTCGTTGAGCATCTTGAACGTGCGGTCCAGAAGCGCCTTGTCCTTGGCGGCACAAAACGCCCACATGGCATCGACCTGAGTCGAGGGGTTGGGGGGCTTGTCGTACACAGCGCGAATCTTGTTGTACTCAGCCTCGCCACCGTTGCGGACGGCCGCCTCAAAGATGGCACGCTGGAGATCGGCGGGAATCTGCGAGTCGTCGTTGTTCTCAAGGAACGGCTGGAAGCGCTTCTTGAGCTCGGCAAGAACCTCAGCATCGTCGGCAACAGCGCAAGTGCTGACGGCGAGAGCGCGGAGCTCCTTGGTGTCGGGCGAGTCGTCCTTGCCGTGCTCGTAGCCGAGACGCTCAACCACAGGCTTGAACACCTTGTTGCGCAGAGCCTTGATGGCGTTGCGGACGTCCTCGGGCTGCTCCCACCAGGTCTGGCTGATACGGCCAAGAGCACCACCGATCTGCGCCAGAGGAAGGTTCTCGGTCTCAAAGGCAACGAGCTCGTTGATAAGGTTGAGCGATCCCGAAGTCTTGCCGTAGCCGGCACGGGCAAGGGTGGCGGCATCCGAGATCAGACCGACACGGTCCTCAACTGAGAAGTTGCTGGCCTGCTTACCGAGCTTGGAAAGTCGCTCAGGCGAGTAGTTGACGCGGTACACGCCAATGGTGTCGGCGTTGAGCTTGAACTCGTCCGAGCCCTTGATGTCGTAGGTCGCCGAGCGAGCATCAAGCACCGCCGAGTGGTCGACCTCGGCCTTGCCGCCGTTGACCGTCTTGATCTCGAGGGGAACCCACCAGATGGTCTCGTCCTCCTCGGGCTTGACGTCGCCAGTGGAGAGGAAGCGGTTCTGGGTAACCTTGATCTTGCCGTCACCCTGCTCGTCGACGGTGAGGACGGGGAAACCAATCTTGAGAGTCCAGTTGGCCATGATCTTGGCGACGTCGAGGCCAGAGGCCTCAGCAATACCAGCCCAGAGGTCCTTGGTCTCGGCGTTGCCGTACAGGTGCTTCTTGAGGTAGATCGAGACACCCTTGAGGAACTTCTCCTCACCGACGACGCCCATGCACATGCGCAGGACCGACGCACCCTTCGAGTACGAGATCGAGTCGAAGATCTGGTTGATCTTGTTGGCGTCGGGGCAGTCGACCTCGATGGGGTGCGAAGAGCGCTGAGAGTCGAGAGCAAGGGCAGAGGTCAAGTGCGAGTTGAGGAACTCGGCGCGGACCTTCCACTCTGGCCAGATGCGGTCGGGGATGACGAGCTCACCCATAAGAGTGGCGAACGCCTCGTTGAGCCAGAGGTTGTCCCACCACTTCATGGTAACGATGTCGCCGAACCACATGTGGGCGAGCTCGTGGCACTGGACAGTGGCGACGCGCTTCTTGGCAGACAGCGACGACTTCTCGGGGTCGTAGAGGTACGCGGTGGTACGGCCAGTGATAAGGCCCCAGTTCTCCATGGCGCCGGCGTCGAAGTCGTGGGCGACGAGGGTGTCGAGCTTGGGCAAGGGGTAGGCAATGTCAAAGATCTCCTCGTAGACCGGGAGAGCCCACTTCTTGATGTCAAGGCCGAACTGAGCCTGCTTGATCACGTTGGGGGTGGCGTAGATCTTGAGGGGGACAGTCTTGCCAGTGAGCTTGGACTTGTGCTCGCTCTCGAGGAGGGCGAACTCGCCACAGGCAAAGGCAACAAGGTAAGTCGAGACGAGGGGAGTGGTCTCGAACTTGGTGATGGACCAGTTGCTCGACGAGGCGGAACCCTCAGTCTTGCCCTCAGTCTTCCCCTCAGTCTTGCCCTCCGTCTTGCCCTCCGTCTTGCCCTGCTCAGTCTTGCCCTCGGTCTTGGCGGCAGCAGCAAGAGCACCCTCAGTCTTGCCCTGCTCCGTCTTGCCCTCGGTCTTGCCCTCAGTCTTGCCCTCGGTCTTGCCAGCTGCAGCGGCAGTCTGGCCCTCCGTCTTGCCAGTCTCAGTCTTGCCCTCCGTCTTGGCAGCGGCGTCAAGGGCGCCCTCAGTCTTGCCCTTCTCGGTCTTGCCCTCAGTCTTGCCCTCAGTCTTTCCCTGGGCGTACGAGCGGGTAAGGAGCGAGCCGAGCTCGTAGTTGTCGTTGAGCACCTGCTCGGCGGTGACGTTGGACGCGGGCTTCCAAGGCTTGGTCGACGCGGCCGGCATGTTGGCGAGTACGGTCTCCTTCTCGCGCGCGATCATCGAGAGCGTGAACTTGGACTTGAGTAGGGGCTCGTCCCACGAGGGGAAGGCGCGGCGGCAGGCCGTGGGCTCGAATTGGGTGAGCGCGTAGCTGGGGTCAGCGTCTTCCCCTTCGTCAGTCACTCCACCCCGGTCAACTCCGTGCAGCTGGTCATCCCAAGCTTCGCGTCACTGTAACCTGCCCTCCCGCGCCCTGCCTCCTCCGCTCAGCACCCCCCTCACCGCTCCCACCGCCTACTCACGTCTGCTTCTTGCCGTTCTCATCCGCCTCCGCCTCGGAGCGGTAGTATCCGACCATGTTGTCGCCGAGCTCGGCCTCCCAGCGCACGAACAGGCGCGCCTTCTCGCCGCCCTTGAGCGCGCCGCCCGGCAGCTTGTCGAGCTTGACCGTCCCGCGCTCCTGCTCCTTGTCGATGCTCAGCGCGCTAACTGGCAGATTCACGGCCGCCGAGCTCTTCGCCTCCGTGCTCTTCACAGCGAGATGCGTGACCTTGAGGTCGGGGTGGATGTTGAAGACGAGCGCGGACGTGTCCTTGAGCACGTCGAGGTGGATGAGCGCCTCGCCGGAGAACTTGTTCTGCGCGAGGTCGGTCAGGATCGCCACCTCGTAGTGGCTGGGCGCGACGTCCGTCGGGAGACGGTAGTCGATCGCGGCGCCCGACGAGGGGGCGGGCGCAGGGCCGCCGGAGATGCCGTCAGACATGGCGGGGAGGGAGCAGCAGAAGCACGCGGTGCGGCGCGCGGGATACCGTGGACGAGCGAGGGTGGGCGCGGCGGTGGGGCGCGCAGAGGGGAGGAGGGAGGGAAGGGTGCGCTGTCGTCAGCGTCGGCGGCGATGGTCGCTGCGATAACGGCGGAGAGGAGAGGGAGGAGGGTGACTACTCACGAGAGTGCGGGTGGGGGCTGAGATGCGAGTTGTTGATGAGATGAGCTTTCGCGAGTGTAGATGCCAAAGCCTGGAAGGAGTAAAGAGCATGTAGATCGGAGGTGAATACCGCTGGCAATGGGAAAGATCGCCAGTTGGGGGGAGTGTACCAAGTTGGGGGGGGGAGGGGATGGGATAGGAAGTGGGTGGCAGAGGTGGAGGTTTAGCGATGAGGTGAGGTTAGCCGCACGGCCAAAGGCGTATCGCGCGCGTCGTCACCGTAAGGCTTAGCATTAGCGGAATCAGATCTAAACTTACATTCCGGCACACACGCTGGAAACGTCCGAATCCAAGCCAAGGTCCGAAATGATGGGACACGCGCTCTCGCACTGGCTTGGAGGGATGTACCGCGTGGGCACGCGCCTGATTTGGATATCGACCCATGTGGAGATGGTGGGCATTAGATACACATGCATCTATCCCATGCTGATAGTACAACTAACCGCCGCCCCAGTACATGTGCCCCGGTCAATCAGACCAATCCTCGATGTCGTCCTCCTGGAGCCAACCCAGCTCCTCCTGCTGTTCGTCTCCCTCCTTTTGACTAACATCATCCCACACCTCCCACCCTTGACTCTCAGGCACTCCCATACCGTCCACTCCGGCGACTTCAGACCCGAAGTCATCCTCTGCTCCAGTCACATCACGCTCAGTTAGCGCTTGAGCATCGCCATATCCATACGCGTCGGCGTATGTAGGTAGGCTCAGCTGCTGCACCGACCGCGGAAGCAGCGGACCTTGGCATCAGCATATCTCCAACAGCGGATGAACTCACGCCTCGCGGCCGCCTGAATCTTGATTGCCGCAGGGACAAGCTCGCAGGCCAAGACCGACTGAGACTGCAAGCCTCCCCACACCAGGCCGTCGGACGGTGCCAGTGAACCATCGTGCACAGCAGAACTTGAGTCGATGACCTTCTTCGCCAGGTGGGCGGCGGCCTCGTCGACGCGCTTGCCGTTGTCGCGCTCGCTGCGGAAGGCCTCAAAGAACTGAGGCTTTGTGACCTTTTGGCTCATCCTGAGGGCGTGAGCTTCGCAGATTGACGACAATAACATACCGTGGCACAGGTGATGGTAGTCCCATAAGAGTCCCACGCACAGTCAGATGTAGCGCGTATGAAATGGCTTGCGGGCTGGCCTGCCACTGAATGTCAGCTGGGTAAGGGCTTGCCAGCTATCACGCACAACATCGTCCTCCGTCCGCATGAGGTCTGCGAAGCAGAAGTTGTCCATTATCGCAGCGAGTTCGTCGACATCAGAGCAGAATGACGGCACATTCTCGTGGATCCACAGTGCAAAGGTGGACGCGTCTAATGGGATGGTGTGAATGAATGCCTGCTATCAGCTTAGAACGGGCGATGGCGAATCGCTCACCTCCATCTGTACCATGGACTTCGTTCTTTGGAATTCTGAAAGGTGCTCTGGGAGTGGATCTTCTGGTGGAAGGCTCATAATAGTCTTCAGCATCTCCTGATCCTCCTTCTCCAGCGATGGATCTCCCAACCCTGAAAGTCAGCATCACTCGACAGAAGGGACTTACGCTTGTTGTACAGCACTTTGCCCAGTGCATGAAACAAGTTGAGAGATTGCTCTTGCCGTGTAACAGAGTCGAGACTACGGTTAGCTGCACGTGCCAGACTCAAGAGCTTACACAGCACGGATCTCCTCGCTGACGTCGACTTTGGCTCCTCGCCCTCCGCGACTACCCCGGCCCACGGCTTTCCCCCGCTTCTCCTCTTTGCCAGTTTTACGCTTCTTGCCCTTCAACATGTTGTTTGTGCCTGTACACAACAACTGCAGCGAGTTGATCGCGGAGCGGAGGTCGCCGTTGCAGGAGAGGCCGATAAGCTGCACAGCTCCTGGAGCTGGGCGAAGACTGGAATCCGGAACAGCTAAGCTGACAACGCGATTCAACGCCTTATTGAGGAACGTCGGGGCAAGAGGGAGGAAACTGCTGTCAGCCGCGCTTCACAAAGTGATCGAATGTGAGCTCACTCAATCTCCGAGCACCACGCCGTGCCCATAACTTCCTTCCCCACAAGGTCCGCTGCACCCTCCAGACCACCGCGGTCACGATCCCGCCAGCTTTCCTCCGCTCGTCCGCCTGCACCAGCATCGCTGTGGACGATGATGAGCGGACAGCTGGACGAGTTGAAGCTCTTGCAGAACTGCAGGAGAGCCGCATGGAATCCTTCTCGTGTTGGCAGGTGGGACAAGTTGGGCAGGGACGTCATGAGCAACACGCGCGGTCGCGGGGCTCGCGACGGTCCGGCGGTGCTGAGTGGTGGGTACGAGTTGCGCGAGAGGAAGGACGAAAGTTTGTTCAAACTAGACTCTGAGCCTGTTTGTTAGCTCTGACGAGTATCCTTTCCGAGCTCACCATATCCTCCTAGACCACGCTCGTCCACACCCTCCGTCCACTCCACCAGGTCGATCCCTAGAGACCTCGCGAGCAGCCGCACCGTCGTTGTCTTGCCAATGCCCGCCGGGCCAGTGACTAGCAGTATCCTCTGACAGTCAGCTGGGATCGTATGAGCACCCAAGCTGACGAACGCACCCTGTACTTGCGCACCCGGTCCCGCAACATCTGACTAGGTCGCTCGCCCTTGAGCGCCGCTGCCTCCGGAATGCCGTGGACGGCCTGGTGCAGCCAGTCGCGCACGCGCTCGACTCGGTTCTTCCCGGGCGCAAGTTCACTCTGTTACAGTCAGATCTTATTCCTCAGAGCTAGGAGCCTCCAACGCGCGTTCGGCACATACCTGCAGCTCCGGCGCGTAGAGCTCGGACCACATCGCCTCTGGCTTCCGCTCGCGCTCCTCTGCCGTCAGCTAGAGAGAAACCTTTCCAACTCACCAGTAGTCGGGCGCCGTTTCCGCGGCGTATCTTCGTCATCACTATCGATCACCTCGATCACCTCATCGTCCTCCACCGCCCTCGCCTTCCCTTTACCCCTGCCCTTCCCCCCATTCATGGTGCTGGCCGGGGCAGACTGGGTGCCCCGCGGCAGGGGCGGGGGCGGCATAAGCTTCGCGTCATCCTCCTTCGTGGGGCTCAGGCGTTCAGGCGCACTCCGCGTACTCGCACTCGAACCAGAGGGCCGCTCGACCTTGGCGAACGACAGCGTCGGCTGGAACTGGTGTCAGCTGAAGTCGGCCGATGAGCTCACGCTGCTGAGGCTGCCCATGCGCTTTGGCGCGGCCTTGGCCTTTCGCGCTGGAGAGCTCTTGCCCGCCGATTTTGGCGGCATCGTCTCTCTTTCGTGTTGCGAGCTGGGAATGGGAAGAGCGATGTTGAGGAGCAAGGTCGTGTGGTGGACCAAAACAGCCGGTGATGGTGGAGGGTGGAGGCGCCCGCGTCACTGGTGATTTGGTTCCGGTTCCGCTTGCCACGTGTTCCGCCACCTACGCGACGTCGAAGTCAATGACGACCTCATCCATCACGCTCCTCGTCGTCCACTTCGGTCCTCACACTCAACCTATTCACCTGCAAGACCTCGACGAGCCAAGAGGCGGAGAGCTGAACCCGCGCCATCATGGTGAGCTGGGCCGCCCCTTCACCAAGCTGACAGCAGTCCGCGCTCTTCAACTTCCAATCACTCCTCCTCGTCTTCCTCCTCCTCGTGTGCACATGCACCTACGTCCGCGGGGCTGCACCCAGCATAGTCGACCGTAACCGTGAAGGGTGGGTCTTCGCCTCGCCTCGCCTCTCCCATCTTGCTCCAGGACATCGCAGCTGGCACACTCCAGCGCGTCGCAGCTGGCACGTAATTGGAGCACGACTGACACCAGGTTCCTCGGCTTGTTCTGGAAGTGCGCGCGGATAGGCGAGCGGCTCTCGCCATATGTGTCGCTTGCGTGTGTGGTCATGGCCGTGATGATTATGATGGGCAAGTAGCCTGCACTCATGTATAGTATAGATCTCTCGGCTGAACGCGTCGTGTGTGGCACGCGGCGCGCAGACTATCCAGCTGGGGCTGCGGGGTGGTGTGCGAATGGGGGATCAGAAGATGCGCACGCAACGATCGCAGATGCTGTGGCGCTTATCGGCAAGGGTATGGAGAGCGACGGCGAAAGAGAAGATGTCCACTTGACTCTGATCATCGACCCCAACTCCCCTCGCTTCTCTCGCTTCCACCAACTTCCGACAAGGCTTCGGGATGCGCGAGGGGTGTCGGTATGGAGGAAGGAAGCAGTGGTACTTCGAGTGGCAGGAGGAACACAGAACGCAGATGAGGCAGTTTACGTGTCGGAGCTGAAAAGCTGGTGATGGAATAGGTATAATCTTGCCTCGCTTGCGTGGTCAACCGAGCACGCGACAGAAGTGCCCACACACTAAGACGCACTGAGGCAATCGACTATGAACCTGGTTCCTTCGCGCACGCTCGCGTTCGCTGATCTCTTGCCCTTCACAACTCACGTCCCGTCAACTAGCACCACGCTGCTTTTCGTCACAGGCATACGCGAGCACTTACCGGCGCCGTCACCGTCACAGGCAATCGCGAGCACAAATGGGCACGGTGGCCAGAGCGCTGCAGACTCGAGACGATTACAGGCGGAGTCAGTCGCGCCGCCAGTGCACTGCGTTCCGAGATCTCGCCGCACCAACCCGCGGTCGGCCTCGGTAGTCATTCACCGGGAAACCACAAAAGGAGCGGAAGCATGCGGAATGCGGGAGACAGGAAAGGACAGAGACGCACTCGCGTCGGCATGGAGTGTGCCTCCCGTCGCAGGCATCACTTCGCAGAAAAGGACGACATGACTCGATGAGCCTTGGTGATACTGTGCATTCTCTCAACCCTGCTTCATGACTTGATATGTATTTTGTTTTCTGTCTCGTCGCGTGAAGTCCTAAGGAAGCGCGAGCGCGATGTACCTGTCTGTCAGATCATGTTCGAGACCCAGTCCCCTCGCCATGTGCTCGCGATTCAAGGACGTGAACAACGGGCGATGTCGCGCTACCGGGTCTCGTGACATTGATCACTGGAGCCATCCTGCCACGGCGTCGCAGCCACCCGCAGAGCTGAACCGAGTACCCAATCTCTCACCCCACTACCTCAGACTCACCCAGCAATCATAGCGAGCCCGCCCATGGGCGTGACAGGCCCCATAACCTTCCCGACCTTGTCGCGCGCAAGCACGAGCGCGAAGATGCTCCCCGAGAACGCGAGGACGCCGCCGACAATCAGCCCAGCGGCCGTCTTGTACCGCTTCAGTCCGAGCGCGACGGACGGGTGGGCGCTGAGCGCCAGGAGCGCGACACCGTTGTAGATGAGGTACGACGAGCCGGTCATCCACGAGTTGTGCGAGCTCTCGGGCATGTTCGGGAAGCGGGAGCGGAGGGCGTGCGCGCCGAACGCGCCGACGCCCATGCCGGTTGCGGCTGCGTGTTAGCTCAGGCAGATGGGAGAGGGGAGGAGAGAAGAGGTGGGAGAAGAGGGGACGTACTGAGGCCGGCGCCGACGCGGAAGATGGTCTGTGCGTGCATTGTCACTTGAGAGAGATGTAGAACTTGAACAATGGCGAAGTGGTTCGACAAGCGTTGATGGTGGCGTGCCGATGATGTCGTCCGCTGTGCCTCACCTCCACTTCCGGTTACTCCCGCGTCTAGCCATCTTACATCCAGTTTGAGCGCGTCGAGCGGATTGTCAGCGACACGATCTCCTCAGAGCGCGTTTATATGAGCTCAGTGGGAAGTCGACACGTCCTCTTGTCTTCATGTTAGATGCACTCCAGTGGCCTCGCTAGTAAAGGCCCCACTCTAAGTCCTGGGCATGTGCCTGAACAACGACACACTTCGCGTGTCGCGTGTCGACACGGGACACGGGCACTCCATGGTCGGCCAAGTCCGCCGCGAACGTGCTGCAGTAACAATGTGCGTCTCCAGAGGTGTCTGCGTAAGTTGTAGCTGTACGCCTATCACTTTGCTCAGGCGGCGTGACGCACCTAGCTTGGAATAACGAAAGGTCGCTTCGGCGACCCCTCCGTCAATCCCCCGCCGCCCTATATGACAGTTCCGCATCTTCAACCTTGTCTTCAATACCAGCGAGTTCTCCCCTGCACTCTCACTGACCAATTGACCAATAGCCGGCTGCCGTAGCGCAACTAAGTCCTAAGTAGCGCAATGAACAACAGCCGGTCGCTGCCGTGGTCGGAGGGACGCGGCCGGGGTACATGCCAACATTTGTGGGGCCAAGTCTTGCCCAAGTGGAGGTCAACCACCCACGTTCACCAGAATGACGTTCGCACGTTCTTCCATCCATCCACCATAGCATCGCCAAGTGACCAACCACGCCAGGCGCGATAACTCAGCTCTCTATCCTTGGACTTCACTCTAGCAGCCTCACTGCCTACAGCCTGCTGCCTGCAGCATGAGGCGTGCATGCTAGACGCGATGCAGCTTAGTGCGATCGGGATTCTCGGCACGAGGCTTGGCTGGAATGGGCAACTACAGCCGCCTTCGCCAGCCAGCGCGCCGCGCTTGACACGTCTACTGGAAAGTACAAGAGCGAGGAAGCTGACATCCCCACCGACTTTTGCTTATTCCACCTAACATCTGTTCTGCGCGTCCTCGCGCCCACTTCGTAGCTAGGTTCATCCCTGTCTGTTGGCCATCTCAACGATGATCAAGCCCACCCAGGCCGCGCTCCTCGCGAGCGGCCTCGTCCTCCTCACTGGTCTCTCGTAAGCCTCTTCCCCCGACGTGCTGCTCACACTAGGCCGATCAAGACGGTACTCGCGCCCCATCTCGAGGTCGCGCCTGCCGTCCTTGGATGGTCGCTCGCGTCGCTGGCGTGGGCTCTCGTCCTCCTCGGGATGCTTGGCTTCACTTCCTTCTTCCGCTCCCCTCTCCTCTTCGCGTGGAACTGCTTTGTCAAGCCGTTCCTCCCGCATGACAAGAACGGGGACCAGAAGGCGCGCCTCGACACCTTCTACGAGGGCCAGGCTGATATCTACGACTCGACGCGCACCCACCTCCTCAAGGGCCGCGAGACCATGCTCCAGCTCCTTGCGTCCCACCTCAAGGCCCAGCCTGTTCCTCCTTCCAAGGAGCGCAAGAAGCGCATCTGGGTTGACATTGGCGGTGGCACCGGATGGAACATTGAGCACATGGACGAGTACCTTCCCCACACTTACTGGGACGCTATCTACCTGGTTGACCTCTGCGAGCCTCTCCTCGAGGTGGCCAAGAAGCGCTTCGCGGCCAAGGGCTGGAAGAACGTCCACGTTCTCTGCCAGGACGCGTCGCGCTTCGTCCTTCCCGAATGGGAGAATGGCGAGATTGACCCCCGCGGCTCCATCACCGCCATCACGCTCTCGTACTCTCTCTCCATGGCAAGTTGAAAGGAGCGGACGCAACTGACCAGCAGATCCCTCCCTTCTACCAGCTTCTTGACCGCTGCGACCAGGTCCTGGACCCCCAGCGTGGTCTTCTCGGCGTTGTCGACTTCTACACCTCGCGCGACGCTGGCATCAAGGAGAGAGTGAGCTATCGAGCGTCGGTTGACAGCTGACCACAGGCCCTCGGTACTCAGAGCAAGCGCGTCTCGTGGATGGCCAAGTGGTTCTGGGAGTGCTGGTTCGAGCTTGACAACGTCCACCTGCACCACTCGCGCCGCGACTACCTTGAGTACAAGATGGGCACTATCAAGACGTACAACGCTCGCAACAACTTCCTCAACACGTGGTTCATCTCGATTCCTTAGTAAGCTGATAACATCTGACGTTAGCTGACAACAGCTACATCTTCCTCGGCTGCTCGCGCCAGCGCGATGCTACAGCTGCCGCTCGCGCTTTCGAGATCGAGGCTGGCAACCGCCTCGGCCAGGGCCGCGGCGGCCTTCTCACCCCTTCGTCTCCGTTCACTGGCTCGCCCATTACTGGCTCGCCCGACAAGCTCGGGGCTATTCCCGAGATCACTATTGGCCCCGCTGCGCTCGAGCGTGCCGTTGCTGAGGGAGCGATTACCGACGGAGAGTACACCCAGACTCTCTTCGAGGCCGGCGCTCCTCTCTCGCCCTTCCACTACCAGCTCCGCAAGGTGCGTAAGCAGCGATTGACAAGTTCTGACATCAGGCATGGCGTGTTCCGTACCTCGAAGAGAAGGTCCACCAGGAGTTCCGCACCCATATCTACGGCTGGGTGAGTACCTTAATCTGAGCTGCACTGACTCGAAGACTTGGGAGGACCCCGACATCGACGTCAAGCGCCTCGGCCTGAACAAGGACGACCACGTTCTCGCCATTACCTCTGCCGGTGACAACGTGCTCCACTACGCCCTGGCCGCCCAGTGCGCCCGCGTCCACGCCGTCGACATGAACCCCTGCCAGGGCCACATCCTCGAGCTCAAGCTCGCCGCGATCCAGTCCCTCGACTACGCTGATTTCTGGCAAATCTTCGGCGAGGGACGCCACGCCGACTTCCCGAAGCTCCTCACGTCCAAGATGGCCCCCTTCCTCTCGTCCCACGCGTACGCTTACTGGATGAAGCACGCCGACCAGTTCCGCCGCAACTTCTACTTCCGTGGTTACTCGGGCTGGGCGCTGCGCTTGGCCCAGGTCGCGTTCTTCCTTGCTGGCGTGCGTGGATCTGTTAAGCAGCTGTGTGCGGCGAGCTCGACGGCCGAGCAGGAGCGTATCTGGAACAAGAGCCTGCGGCCTGTTATCCTCAATAAGGTGATGCTCAAGGTTCTCGGCAGCCCTATCTTCAACTGGCACGCGCTCGGCGTTCCCCGCAACCAGATGAACTGCTTCTTGGCGGATGGGTCTGTTAGCGTGAGTTAGAGTGCCAGCTCGACAACTGACAGATAGGACTTTGTCAAGGCGACCTTCGACCCCGTGCCGTCGTACTCGACGATGAAGGATGACAACTACTTCTACTTCCTCTGCCTGAACGGCCGGTATACCCGCTCGTCGTGTCCTGCCTACCTCAAGCCCGAGGGGTTCAAGGCTCTGCGCGACGCTCGCACCAACAACGCCTTCAAGCTCCACACCGACACCATCCTCAAGTGAGTACGCTGTATTGACAAGCGCTGACTCCAGTGTCCTGCGTGGTCTCCCCGACGAGAGCCTCACCAAGGTCATCGTCATGGACTCGATGGACTGTGAGTATTCCGGACATTTCGGCCTACCATGCTGACGACAAGGGTTCGACCCCATCCCGGCTGACCGCCCGTTGCCACCCACCAACGCGGAGGCGCTGGACGCCGACGCCGGCCAGACCCCCGAGGCCGCGCTCGAGCACCTCCGCTCCGAGCTCGACTTTGAGATCCTTGAGATGCGCCGCGTCCTCCGCGTCGGCGGCCACGCGGTCTGGCGCTCTGCAGCCAAGTACCCGTGGTACAGGCAGCGCTTCGAGCTGGCGGGCTTCAAGGTCGAGCCGATCGACATCCGCGAGAACGGCCAGGCGATCGACCGCGTCAACATGTATGCGTCGTGTAAGTACCCCTGCGCGATTTTCAGAGCATTGGCTGACGACAGTCTGGCGCGCCGAGAAGATCTAGTTAGGTGGGGGAGGCTTAGGCCGAGACGATATACCCTCAAAATCCCACATACCGTAGACGGGAGATGGGTAGAGATAATAGAAACATGCAGCAGATATCAGCAACCCCTGGCCTTGGCGTTGGGAGGTCGAACAAGCTAGCGAATGTGCGCACGAGTTGAGGATCGCACGTGCATGAACTCTTCCCAAGCCTCGGGACGCCTCTGGACGTTTCATCGATTCATCGAATATCAGTCTCGTGTTCCAGGCACCATCTCGGATGTAAGGATGGCGGGTAAACCACACGCGTCATGATGGTCGGATAAAGATGGCTTGCAGCTCCGCCTAGTATGTGTCTGACACGTACCCGCGCTCATCGTTGCATTCGCTCACATCTTAACATCTGCGTCAGCTCACGCGACCTACTCTTACCCTTTCTCTTTACTTCTTACGAGCATCGCCGTTGGCCGCCACAGTCCTCTAAAGCTATCGTCAGCCAACCTTTCCCGGCTCACGACGATGAACGACACAGCGCAACAACCACAACCAGGAGGGGAGCCGAAGGACTCTCTGCAAGGGCGCCTCTATGTCCGCCCCTACCAGCCCAGCGACCGGGGTGATGTCGAGCAGCTCATTCGGCATGGGGCGGAGGAGTGTATCGGCAAGGCGGACAAGTGGAGTGAGTGTCCAGCCAGTGGCGACCGGGGAACCCAGTGTCGCTATCGTCGCCTGGTCCAGCGCGAGTCGCGGACAGTCGCGCGGGGACAGTTGCCTCAGCAAGGCTCGTGTACAGGATAGATGGTGTCCGATGTTGCAGAGCTGACGCCCACCAGCGTTCACATCACCCCTCTTTCTGCCCACCGTGATCGCCCTTGGCCTCGGCGTTGATGTGTTGTTCGGAATCCACGAGGTCCCCGTTACCAACGTGTGGCAGTATGCCAAGTACCTTGTCGGACCCAGTGCCCTCGCCCTTGCGTTGATACTGGCTACCAACTGGCACCACAACACCGTGTTTCCCGCCAAGGCGCGTGCGGTCGTTAGATCATGGGACAAGGAGCCGATCGAGAAGTACTACGAGACGAACCCGCAGACCATGTCGGGCGCGTGGGTATTCGACTACAAGGGCGTGATGGCGGGCCTGGTGATGCTCGACGCGCGCCGAGCCGGCCAGGAGCTCGACTCAGCCGAGAACATGAGGGTGACCTCGACCGCGAGCGAGAAGGACGTCCACGAGGACAAGAGCGGCACGACGGCGGAGATCCGCCACCTGGACGTCATCCCGCCCTACCGCCGCCACGGGGTCGGTACGGAGCTCCTCGGCGCAGCGCTCGACGTGGCCTTCGGCCTGACGCCGGGACATAACGAGGCGAACGACGCGGGCCGGCAGGCGACGGTTACGCGGGTGATTGCGCTCACGTCGCCTTTCACGCCGGGCGGCGACGCGCTGTGGACAAAGATGGGCTTCGCACGCGTTCCCTCTGGCGACGTCGTGCGTGAGGGATGGCGCACCAACACCGGGGTGGGGGCGCTCAAGTGGGCCGGAAACTGGGTCGCCGTGGACCGCCAGGCGTGGATGGCAGCGAGGGAGAGCTTGTATTCACGGTTCGCGCCGGCCGAGGGCGAGGAGCAGGGGGAGGGGCGGGATGTGGCGCCGGACGGAACGTTGATTGGGGGTGAGACGCCTGTGCCACCGTCGATGTAGCCTGACGGTTGCGTGTAGTGAGTGATGGAAGTATAGATGGAGCACTGGCGGACATGGGGTGCCACTGTGAAGACGCGACTAACCGGACAGTTGCATGGGCAATTGACGAGCAAGAGACAGAGGGAGGTAGGAGGCGGATCATGAACTGTCCAACCCTCCCAATGCCGAGTACTGGTGTCTAGCAACGCTACTCTACCTCATTTGGCGCCTACTGATGCCTTGAGGCGGATAGTGACATCGTAGATGAACCCGGTCACCGGGACACTCAGCAGGTTGAGAGCCCGGATTGTTACCATATTCAGAACATCCTTCTCGCCTAGGTTGCAACTTCCCACCCCACTCAGTTAGCTCAGGTTACCAGACTTACCACTGCCATGTTTAGGTTTCGGCGAACGTGAGGAGGACCACGACGATCAGCGGAACGTGCCCAAACAAGTACCACAACATACCTATTCGGCAAGTCACACTCCAGTGGAGTGGATGACGTTACCCGTGTGATGTACATGGCAAGTTCTCGACTCGGCCTGACATGAGACACATCTGAAACATGCTCTACAGACGAGCATCTATGTACAGAAGCGGAACATTTGAGGGAGTATGGGATTGTGGCATGGAGACAGTCGGGCGGACAGAAGATGGCGACTCCAGCAGTCTGTTCTGGGCCCGGATGCAAAGCTCCCTTTTGCCTCTTTCGTCATCATGCAGGGATGATCAGCGAGGGTTTGCGGCCCGTTCGACAGACACAGGGCTCTAGTAGGCCACCCGCCTTCCTGCGCATCCTGCGATGTGTATGACTTGGCACTGTGCTGGACGGTTTGGAAGGGTCTCGAGATGCTGGATGGGCATAGATCGCGGGCCGCGGATCGTAGATCGCACATCCGTGGAACAAGGATTGGCAGCCTTCACTGGAGTCAGGTCAGCCCGGCTTGTCCATTCCTGCGGAACTGATGAAGTAAACGTCCATCCTTTGTGTCGTGCCTTGGTGCTCGATGTCCGAGCCGCGTTTCAGTGTGGCAGGGAGCAGGCGAGACCGAGGCCACGAAACGTCTGCTCCGATGTGCGCGGCGAAGATGACGGGTTGAGGGTGGGGGATGGCGGACAAGCTTGGGATGTCCGTGTTCGCATCCCGACATGCAAGGCGTCAGGACGGTGTCAGAGCTTGCCAACAGATCATCGCGTCCGGGCCGCTCTGCCGCTGTGACACTGAGTTGAATGACGTAGAGAACTCGAAGTGCCATGCGGATTCTGAACCTACCGTACACGACGCTTCCCTGCCCATCGTAACGATTCTCCCTGAACCATCTGTATGTTCACAGTAGACCACCCGGACTCGGATCTCGGATCTCGGAGCTCTGCAACCCCGCAATGTCATGTGACGGCGAGGAGGGTGCAGATCGCGATCGCGTGACTAACTCCCCCGCGACCCATGTGGTGGCCTCCGTCACCACACCCTTGGATCCAGGAATAGTGCGGGGAACGGTGAGCCTGGGCTTGTTCGGGGATTTGCAGGGTTAGGAACAGGGTATCCGAGTATCCGAGTCGGTATATCCTTGTAAGGGTTCGGCGGTTGGGAGTCGCAGAGGCATGTCAGGGAGACGTTGTTCGGCGAGCGATAAGGTTGTCTGTCGGATAGGAGGTTGAAGTCAGATGACTGATGGGTGGTCTGGATGTGGCGACTAGGGTGTGGTGAGCGCCACACTCGGGACGGTGGTGTCGAGACATGCTTCGCGTCACACAGTCTGAGAGTGAGACATCGTTCGATAGCATAACGATGATGGCGGCCGTCCACACGATGGTCTCTTACTCAGAGTGGCTCAAGACTATCATTGCCTATGTCGGTGGTGAGTGGGCGGCTTGGGTGGAGAGTGAGCAAGTTGGGAAGAGGGGCATGGAGGGCCTGACTCTCGCTGGCTTGCTCGGTATTCCGTCAGCTGTATTCGGCTGCAGTTACATGGGCAAACGCGCAATGGGGGGCCATCTCCAAGTAGAGATGGAGATTGCTTTCCGGCAGCCAACTAGCAGGCAACAGTGTGATGTCGTTTCAGAGACCAGAGAGCTTTCCGGGTTTGCAACGCTGGATGACGAGGAGGAGGCGGCGGAGGACAACTCCATGCCCTCTGAGTCGTTTCTGCTTATCCTGTGACGAATAGCCATAGTGGACGCAGTATAATGCAGTACGCTGGTACTGTTTCAGTGAAGTAGTTCTGATGTCGGTCTGCTCATAGTGGAAGGGTGATGAAGGCTGCCACTTTACAGTACTCACTTGTACCGTTGCAGCCTTGCGGACTGAACAAGGATCAAATCAAGTGTTAACTAACCTCTCACTCTACCCATCCTGTGGACACATACCGGACTATCTTGAAGGACGAGAAAGGCGTAGAAAGAGACTGAGTGAGCAGTCCCAAAGCGACAGACTGGTACAAGGACGTGGAATAGAGATAATGGAGGGAAGAGGAAAAGGTGGCTCGTCGAGCTCGACCCCACCAACTACTCGACACCAACGAACCCCCTCATTGCCATTCGAGTTGATCTAACGCCATCATTCCGCGCCACCATCCGCAGAGTCCTCCGCACTCATTTCCAACCGCCACATGTGGATCACTAGCCCCACAGTCTCCAGATGGCACTGCCGCTACCACCTGCCGCTGCGATTACGACTCGACGCTCTCCGAACATTCCAGGCCAGAGCCCGGCTTCACACACTAAGTCAGCTCCACCCGTCGCTGACGGCAACAGCGGGCTCGGCGTGGTCAGAGATTTGGATCTCTTGAAACGCACTCAGCCTCTGCTTCGTCGATTAAGGTGCCACATTCCCCGCGTACGAGAACTACCTGTAGCCAGGCCCCAATGGGGCGCCGACGCCAGCCCCGTGAGCGTCGCAGTCGTACTGCCGCTGCCGCGCTATGTGCGGGAGTCCTTGAGTTACCCCACCTTTCCTATCTCCCCACACTTCGTGTGGGCTACTTCTGTCGGTCGAAGGACGAGCCTCTGCCGCCTCGTTCATGGACTCGCCACATTTCGGGCGCACGAGCTAGTCAGGCCCGAATGGCACCCCAACGCCAACTCCATCGAGCGTCCTAGTTACACAGCCGCGCTATGTAAGATAATACTTGATTTCCCCACCTTCCTAGCTCCCCACAACTCGAGCTGCCTACTACTTCTGTCGGTCGAAGAGAGTCGGCGAGGACGCTGCCACATTAAAAATGGTAGGTACGAAGTAGTGTCCGGCACGCCCGGCCCGGCTGGCCAAAAGTCGTGGCGTGCCGCGGCGCGTCATCGGACACCCCACCTCCGCCAACATTCCGCACTACTGGGTTGTCACCCCCCACTCTGAGTCCCCAGATCATGGTTTTCCACTACTGCATTTTTCCGGGTTGGTGGTCAATCTGAGTCTGACGTACGATCGAGCTTCCGCATTCCGCCTTAACGCTGATAGCGATACTCGAGCACCTTGCTGCAACCCCGCCCCAAACGGCGCTGCTTCGCCTATGGTCCTTGAACAACCATTGGGGCGAGGAGGTGGGGGATGTGCGGAGAGATAAATGCAACACTGTTGAAGATGGACTGATGCTTCGCGGTCGTCTGACGTCTTAGATAGAGGGTCGGCGGGAAGCGCCGCAGGTGATGACCCGGCTCGGACTCGTGGCATGGACGGTGGCCGATGACAGCTAAAGCCGAAAGCTGCTGACCACATCATGGACATGAGGATGACGAAGCGTTCTCTTGCCATAACCTGGCAACAAATTTCGAGAGTGCATGAGCGATTGGCGGTCCTCGTACCGAGCCTGGGGGGTTCGGCTGCCTACGGGGGTTCGGCTGCCTACGGGGGTTCGGCTCGCGTGAGCAGGCTTCCACCAAGACCGGCGATGCCCGCAGGGCCACCATTGCTTCGGTTAGTGCAACTGAGGAGAGGCGAAATGTCGACGAAGGTGAAGCGTCAGGGGGAGGTTAGTGACCCACATGTCCACATGTCATTGCGCCACATGTTTCTGTCGCCTCCCCTCTCCGTCTTGCCCTCCTCCCTTGATCCTCGCCGGTCTCCCAATACACGTCACCTCAGCGTTCCCACGAGCACGTCAGCCTTCTCTCCTTGCTAGTCACCTCGACGCAGGGGGGCAAGGACACGCATACAGAGCACGACTACGCACCCCCCTCGGCGTCGCCGCCTCAACTGGACATTACTCGGACAGCGTCGTACAAAGCTTGCGTTCGGGGATTGCCCAGTTGCAAACGGGGATCTAGAGTTTGGGCTCCCACAAGTAGTGGAAGGGCCGCCACCCTTCCCGGAACTGTTCTGCCCCTCCAGAGAACGGCAGTGATACCATGATCTCGTCATCACTCTTGGCGACCCCTGGGCACTTTTCTCGCTGGTCTCATCCCAAAATCCGTCTCTCTGCGGCTCCCATACCTTTACGGTGGGAGGCCCCCGCTGTTATGCTGCCGTCGATAGCCGTCTCCTCTGCTGCTATACGCATTGTGTGCATCTGCACGACCCCTGCTGCACCGCTTTTTGCTGCTGCAGATTTTGCTGAGCTTGTTGAAAGACGGCGATGCGCTGACGAGGCCGCGTCGCGGAAAAAGGAAAAACGGATAATGATGATAACGGAAGGTGACGGCGATGGGCGAAATCCGCTATCAGCGGCATTGGCGGGCCGAGTTTGCCGCTGGGTGAAAGATCGGTACTTTAATAGAATGACGAAGTGAGCACAGCATTGCGTATAAGGCACACCTCTCTTCCGTCAAATGCAATTAACTAGCTCACCCAAGGCGCTGATGTGGTGAGCATGCGCTGGAAAAAGTACCTAATGAAGATTTAGGCAGCAAAGTAGTACCTGGGTAAGTTCCATTGTTCCCACAAAAAGGTCCAGGAGGCGGTGAAGTTCTCTTGGTTGCTCTTGGTACGCGGGTCTTATGAGCTGGTACGTTGCTGGTACGTGTCGTTATCCCGATGGTATCCCGCAACATTCCCGCTGGTATCACGTTGGGTCACGCTGGCTCGCAGGAACCAGGTGCTGGAAGCCTTGAGACGCGCAAGATGGGTTTGCACAACGTCGTGTGAGGGGGATAGATCTGTGCTTTAATGGTAGGAGGCACCGATTGCTTCTCTCCCCACTCGCCCCCTCCTGCTCCCACTATTCTTCCCCGGTTCCTTCGCCGCCGCTTTTGTCCGCACACCAGCGGCATGCTTCTTGCTTTTCAGCGTGTAACGCTGGGCGGGGAATGATACTCTGCAGCCGGCATCGTTTAGAGCATCGGGATATGGGGAATGTGCTGCAGACTGCGGTACTGGAATGCGGATGTCGGACATTAGTGTATGCCGTATGATCGGACGTCCCGAGCGGGATGATACATGGCAACAGATGCAGCTTTGTGTGTACCGCGACCTTTCGTGTTTGTTTCGATGGTGAGCTATTTACGCAGTGTGCTTGGCGTCCTGCTGGGCCTGCTCGGCATGGGTGCCGCCGGGTGGCGAGTGGCGAGTGGCGGCGATCGCCACCGTGGCTACGCCACGACACGGCCGCTAGCCCGTCTCCCGAGTAACTGTGCACCGCTACGGCTGCGGAATCGGTTGCGAGCTCACGCAAGCTCACGCACGCGTCGGGCTTGGCGGCGATGCGAGCGAAAGGCCGTCGCAGGCGACAATTTCCAGATCTGCTTCCTGCTGGTTTGTCAATGTGGATGACGAGAGTGGCGCCACGCCACCAGCCATTGGGATCGTCGACCGAAACGCCCTGGGCTTGGATCTGCCGTGCACACACACACGACCTACACCTCCCTCCGGGTTGTCCTTGTGTGAAAGTCCGGGACAAAGGGCACAAGCAGGGAGAGTGCGAACCGTCCTGGGCGTCAACCCGAAACCCTAATGCCTATGGCTCTTCCATGGAAGACGCTCGAGGCAGGCAGTGAGCGACGCGTGTGCCAGCTGACAAATCTACTTTGCTCGGTGCGGCAAAGCAGACAGCGTCGTTGGACGGTGCCGTACTGTCCTGCAGGTTGCGTTTCATCTGTATAGCTAGAATGGCCGTCTCCGCCTGTTCACGTGCACTCATGTGTCATGTGTCATCTCTCGCAATGCCCGTCATCGTCACTACTGATAGACATGCCGGCCGGCCCGCCCGCCAAACCCGGCGTCGCGAACGCCGAGCAAAGGCCTAGCAGTCCACCAGTAGATGCGTCAAGAACCGAAGCTAGGAGAATCGAAGGACCAAGCAGGACAGGCACCACTTTTACTGCCCATGTGCACCCTTCATGATGTACGAGGCTCCAAAGAGCCCCAGTTCGCTCTCCAGGCAGGTGACGCCGGACTCGGTTCGCCATGCCGGCATGATGGCATCACATAAGCTTTGCTCCCTCCTCCCGCCCTTGGTGCCGTTACGTACGTGTGCCGTAGAAATCGGCGTGCGACGGCCATCCAATGTTTCCACCAGCGGAGGTGGTGATGGTAGGCCGTGGCAGCAATGCGAACTGATGAATTCATGTGTTCGAGGAGAGCAAGCTCCGTAGACATGACGAGGTGCCGGCTGAGCGGCCCGGAGTGACCCGGTATACTACCCGTCATCTCCGGGATATCTCAACAGATGGCGCATGAGCTCACGCCAGACACGCCGAGGAAGCGTCTCCTGAGTTCCAACCGAACGAGAATGCGTTAGATGCTCAACAGCGACGTGCAAGGAACGAGATGCACTTGCTCCCGGACCCTGGTCACCCCGATCCGACTTGATCCGTCACGGTGGAAGCATTGGGCACCAGGCCCAGGGAGTTGTTCTCTCGGTCCAAGAATGAATCGGTGCGCTGCCTGGTATGGGTACCGCCGGGAGATTGGGAGTTGAGCTTGATGGTGGCCATCGCCGCTAGACCACCCCTGGAACCCCATTCTCCATATCGAAGTTCCCGAGTCCTAGTAGCTCCCGAACCAGAGGTGTGCAGGGGACACGGTATCCCGGTGGCGTAGGTTATGAAGCCAGCCGAACCATATCGCCCCGGCCTCCCCTCTATTGCTCACCACACAACCCTTGGTCCATCTCGGAGGGTCATGATGTGTCAGGCTCTCCGTGTCGCGAACGTCTGTGCTGAGGTTGTAGACGTTGGCAGACGATCCTTCGTTTGATGGTCGGTAGCAATGCCGTTTCCATCTCGTATGCACGAAACGAGCCCAAGCGCACCCCATCACCAAAGCTTGGAGATGCCGTACGAAACGGGATGACTCTGTCGTTGCTCTCATGCCGAGCTCGGGGGTCAGTAAATGACGGTTGCTCTACAACCGATCCCCCGAGGGTAAGGTTGGACCCGAGATGCGTCGCCAGGTAAGCCCAAGCGTCGCACGTCATCTCCTTGGCTCCGTTTTCCACAGGTAGGCTTCAGCTTCCAAAGTTGGTGCTGTTTGCTTGGCTTGGGCTCACCCGGCACGAAAGTACAGGGACACGGCACGGCAGGAGAAGCACAAGCCACGGCACGGCACCTACGGCATGGCGTCCGACATCTGTAGCCAGTACAGAACTCTGTACAGGGGCATGGGACCTTAACCAGGGGAGAGCAAGGATAGAAGGAAAGGCATAACAGCAGAGAAAGGGTTGTAACTTGAGTTCGGTCTGCATGTTGGAGGCTTCAGAGCATGAAAGACGGGTTCCTAGGCCCATTATTGATCATGCAGGGATCAGTTCTGACCTTTGGCCTTTGGACGCCGGAGAGATCCTCTGCTCGGTCAAGAGAGAGGGGAATAAGGTACCTGTGGTCCAGCGAGGACATGTCGGTTGCTGTGTTCCAACCCATTCCTATCGCCGGTTGCTGGGTAGACGACGACAAATGGACGGGAACCGCAAAATGCGTCGACAGCTCGAGCTTGCTAGCTCATCCCACCTTTGAGGTTCTCCTCCTCCCCCCGTTTACCTTGGAACGGGGCCAAGGAAGAGCTATGACATTTTGACACCACGCGTGCTCTTTCATTCTCGTTCCCCGATCATCACGCGGTGCGACGTACCCATACAAGACTTTTGGTTGTTCCTGCCAAAAAAAGAGCATCTCTGTAGCAGTTGTCGCAGCTCTCGTGCCCATCCACCAAGCACGGTGACAACACGCCGCTCGCGCGTCTCGCGTCCTTTGCCATCTTATCGTACCGTTCTCTCAACTTTTTTTTTCTGAGAGCTGTACTGGTCGCTTGGCCCTCTCCCTTCCCGCAGCCCAGTCCGCCGAGCACTCTCGCGCCGCGCCGTCGACGACCCATCGACAAACAAACAATCCCCGTGTCCGAGATCCCTGCCATCTTCGTATAAAGACCTGTAGAGACCAGGTGATCTGGTGATCTCCGGACATACCGCAATCTATCATCCGCATCCAATTACCGCCCCCAACCCATCCGACTACCACTACTACTAGCCACTCAACCCGTATCATCTCTCTCCGCTCTTACGTTCAAGTAGTAGTTCGCGTACTACTTTTCGAACTTGGTGGGGTAGTTGCCCGACTTGGAGGTTTGATATCATCATCTTTGGACCATCCCTCCGACCAAACCCCCTACTTCCTCAAACTCTACTTGACATCCAACCGTCCAAACCCCTTCTCGACAACCCTGGCAACTTTGCCCTACCGGTTTGGATCAACCACCCCATCTGTTGGGTCTAGGCCATTACCATCCCATCATTTTGAACCCTTTCGGCAATCTCATTCAATCATTCAAACCACAAACTACTCCCTTCCCTCCTCCTTCTCCTCCCTCCTCCTCCTCCTCCTCGTTGACCGACCGACCAACTTGCCGTTCTTGCCGTCCTTGCCGTCACCAACCGCTAGCTACTACCGTCAATCTCATACATTACCGCAAGAGTCATCGGCCAATACTTCTCCCCCCTCCTCCCTCCCCGTCCGCCTCCTCCTCCCTACTCGCCCCCCTCCACAGTCTCCCACATTCTGTCCCCAGCGACAACATACTACTCTCAACAACACCCAACGTCCCATCATCGTTCGCCGGCATACACGCCTCTACCCCGGCTACAGCATCTAGCTGTCTCTGTTCGTCTCACGATAATCACCACGTTCGAACGTTAATCGTGAACGCCGAATACGCCAACAACAAGCGACAGGGCACGCACGCAGCAGCGCACGCCTCACGAAGCTCACGCTCACGCCTTCGTTCAAACTAGAACGCTTTTGTTGGTTCAGGCCTGGGCCACAAACATCGCGACGATCGAGGAACACAAAAAGCAGGGGGATCGTCATCACACACGCCGCCTCCCCTGCCCAAACTCGCATCTCGACGCCCCAGCATACCTCAAATTGCTCACAACATCACCTCTCGAACCTGTTGCCTCCGAAGGCACGCACATCCCATATAGGTCACGCCGCGTGACCGAGTCGCACACTACTGCTTGTCTCACTTCCCATCGGTATCCGCTACCTTTTTTTGCCACTACTACTCCATTGCGAGAAGAGGGGGCAAACGAAAGCATAGCCGTTACTCGAGAGTGTCAGAAGAAGCTTGGTTTGACCGACCTGCCAGTTTGAGCGACACAACTGGAGTACGGGCTTTGGTTCGTGTTGCAGGTTAAACACTCCTCCCCTCCACGGGTACTTAGATCTCTCGGGCTCTCGCCGGGCTTGAATTCCTACTCCCAAACCTGGACGCCGCCGCCACCCAGGCAGCCGCAATCAACATCCATCATTCTGCTTTCAACTCTTCTTCTCTTTCACCCCCTCCCTACTCCTCATAAACCTACCTGCATGGGCCGCGGCTCACCCCCGACGACGAGGTTGCCGCCCCCGCCCTTGCCTCCTCCCAGGCGAAGCAATAGCGGAAGCCAAAGCCAGTCGTCGCCCAACCAACCTCAGTCGCCATCGTCGCACTTGGCCGACCGCACGAGCATCAGCACAACAGCATCTTCACCGCATCAAGGCAATATGCCGTCTGGATCATTATCTGCTCCGACGGCTGCCTCGGCAGCATCAAATAAGCGCGCCCGTACAGCCAGCTCGGCTTCCGCAGCATCGTCTTCGGCTGATGCCCGCGCTCCCTCCACTCCCGTGACACCGCTCTTGCCCCCCACCGCATCGGGCGCGTCACAATCGCAATCGCGTCGAGAGTCCTGGGGAAAACCATCCCGTGTCGCCAGTGTCAGTCGCAGCGGGAGTACCAGCGCATCGATTGCAGTGACGCCCGGTGCGCGCAGCGAGCGAGCACGCAGCGGGGACGAATCCGACGAGGAATCAAGGAGAAAGCGCGCATCACATCGCCATGAGCTATCCCAGTATGTTTTAGCGTCGATCGCCCAGGTTGGAACTCTCCACTGACAATTCAGACTCTTCCTATCCGTCTGTCAACAACCCGAGCGCGCACGGTTGTGTTCATTCAAAGAGGAGAACGAGACGAGTGAGTTGCAGATCATGCAAGTGATCATCAACTCCGTTATGTTCAGTCGACTGACATTCAGTTGATCGTCGACCCGTCGATCCGCCCCCCGTCATCGAGCTCTTGTCGCGAGACCGTGACTACCCGTGCGTGCCCCACCATCATCCATCTGCTGACCTCAGTGACCTGTTGGATTCATCTCAATTCTTCATTCGCGCGTCACTTGTTGGTGCAGAGCCAACAGCTACCGAAGATGGCAAGCCGTCGTATCCAACTATCAAGACTCCCACTGGAGCGGACGCGACTGCTGGCGAGATGATCCAAACGCCAGAGCGTCTGCGACACATCGATGGAAGGCCAGCAGCTCTGTGCATCTTCCCAAAACTGTCTGTCCGACTCCCCGGCGTCTTCAGACTCAAGTTCACCCTCTACGAGACCGCACCGTAAGTGCTCGAAAAGTCGACCCAGCTTCCACATAACCTTTGCTGACATTTCCAGTGACGGCATCTCCGAGATCACCGAGACAGTGTCCGAACCATTCGAGGTCTTCTCGCCAAAGCTGTTCAAGGGCATGCACGAAAGCACGCAACTGACTCGTCACCTTGCTACCCAAGGGCTCAAGGTCAAGCTGCGAACGGATCCTCCAGGTGGCAAAGGCGGCAGTCGGCGACGCGCGTCTAGTCAAGCCGCTCGGCAGCAGCAACACGTCTCGCCACCTGGGGACATGCTGTCGCCAGCGCCGCATTCCGCTCCAGGGCAGTCGTCGCACGTACGATACTCGCAGGGTATGCCTGGGCCCGGCTCTGCACCTCCGTATGCCCAGCCGCAGCGCGGCCTTGTTTGGCCTGGCCACTTTCCGTCACCTTACCCTGGATACTCGGAGTACGACTCTGGAGGCCGCTCGTCGGCCCGTCGCTCGCCCGGTGCCCCGGTTGAGGAGCCTGCACGCAAGCTGCGCCGAACTCACGATGATGGCGGATATGCTGCCCACGACATCTCCTCGCGTTTGGATCTGTCCCGTGAGTCTATGGCAGGGGTATCGACTTTTGGTCCTCGTACTGACATTCAAGTGCCCTCACCATCGAGCGACTTGTCTGCCTTCTCCTTGGGCACAAGGAGACCGCAGAGCTCGTCGTCTGCGCCGCCGCAATCACGTCGGGATTGGCGCAGGGACTACCCTCCCGGAGACGATGGGCTGCCTCACCTCATCCTATCGCCCCCACCACCGCAGTACCCGCCCAGCTCGCGCTCCGCGCCAGCGCCGCCACCGTCGTCGGCACAGCAAGAGTTTGCATACCCGCGACTGCCGAGCATTGTCTCCTCGTCCAACCATCACCATCACACGTCCCATCATTACTCCCGCCACGAGCCACCTCATGATGTAATGCACCACCACCACGCCGCCACGTCCCACCACTATGCCCCTCATGCGCAATCGCATTCTCATCACTCTGCATATTCGCACTCGCATTCGCACCATTCCCCGCCGTCGTATTCCCATCACCCGCGTGCCCATGGCCACCCGCATTACCATGCGGCCCCACCGCCTCCACCCTCGTCATCGCACTCGCGGTACGCCATGTCTAGCCCGCCTCCCGTGCTCCCTCCGATCCGAAGCTCGCGTTCGCCTTCTCTGCCACGCCACTACGATAGGGACCCTCGCGCCTAGCAGGAGGCGCAGTGGCGCTGGCGCACCACTGCACCCGTTTGGTAACTAGGCTGTGCTGCGACTGCGACTGCGCGAGCGGCGAGTACCGCCAGCGCATGCAGCATCGTCAGCGCGATGCCCCCTTTTTCGCAACTGCTGTTGCGAGCAAAAATTAAGGACGCGCGGTGTGCGGCACGGCCACCTGTGGCTTCGCCAACGACTTTGGCCGCTATCGCCGAAGGACGTGGAGGCGTCGTAAGCCTGCTCGTCACTGCCGAAATCAAAGTTGTGTGCGCGGAACCAGGCCAGCCTCATGGCCCCTCCAACCCGGCATCGACACCATGCGGTCGATTTCACGCCCAAAGTCATGTGCCTAATGGAACAACTGGCAGCAACGCACCGTCTTCCAACGCATCTGTGTTATGGCCATCCTAATTGGCAGCCAACGCTCACGTAATCCGCCCCAGCACACAAGTTCTCTCCTTCCGATGTCCGTCCATGTATCCGAGTATCACCCCGGTAGTCATGAGTGCGACGGGACGTCCGAGACGCCCATATGCCCACGACCAACCATCAGCGTCATGCCTCCTGTCCCCCACCCCTTCTTTACATCTCCGTATCTCCGGCAGCCAACGATGTAGTCAGTTATCCACTTAGCTAGCTCGATCATGAGTCACACTTTTCCCTGTTATCCTGCATGCATCCTGGGTTCTTACGTTCCATCCACCCGATTTGCTCTGACCCCTCTTTCCTCTTAACTCACTGTTGCGAAGGGGTGTGGAGTACGTAGCGGCATGCGGACATTCTGTGCCAGCAACCAGGAGGCGCCAAGCCCGGCCGTGATAGCTCAGGCCATTATGGTAGCCATGGTGCCTACATATGCAGTCTGCACTTTCGAGAGCTAGAAGCGAGCAGTATGCGTGAGGTCGAGCGCCACGTCAGCATCGGGCTCGCCGTCGTCATCGTAAGGCCGATACCCCGATTCCCTTTGTTTACGTTGATGGATTAGAGTGCGGGTGAGGCGAGAAGATCTGACGAAGCGGTGCAACGTGCGGGGACCAGATCTGTGCCAGGGAGGTAGGTATGGAAGCTTTGGCGTGCTCGGGCAGCGAAGAGGTGCCTACAGTCCGCCTGCCTCCGATTCGGTGGAACTGAGATCCTCGAGTAATAAGCGTTGCGAGCGTTTCGAGCCTCAGGTCCCAGGCGTGCGCGGCCACTGCCCGGGCCTGCAGCGCTTTCGCGTAGGCCAAAGCAAAGCAGGCAGACGCTCTGCACGGCGAATGCGCCCAGCGATGTCGTACACGACCAAGCCCAAGCGTAAAACCAAGCCCAAGTCCAAGCGCACAAGAAGCCCCAGCATGCCCAAGGAGCGACTTGGAGCCGACGCGCCGACAGCCGGCTGAGCCGTATGCAAAACGGGTGATCTCATAGTAATCATAATCATGACACGCTTGCGTCCCAAGACAAGGGAGTCAGTGTACCTGACCCCGAGATGGTCCGATACCGCAGCTTACCACACACCTTCCATAGTTGCGAGCACGGCGAGCGTGACACTTACGACATCCGACGCCGGGTTGGCGCCCGGTGGGTGTGGGGTGTGGTACTATTCGTAAGGCGTGATGTTAAGTGAGATGAAGGGGTGAGGGGGAGGAGCGTGACGTGAGTGCTGTGAGAGTGACGCTCGTCCGAGGACGGGGGAGGATGAGGGTGACGCGAGATGGTGAGTTTGGGGTTAGTATGAGGGGCAATTTGGGATGGGAACCGAACAAGCTTGCCGTCGAGATACCGAGTGCTGGAACGAGACTATGGTGGATCATGTCTCTGATTGCTCAGACTGCCCGAGAACCCGGGTAAACGAAGTTGATTCCCAGGACGTGGTGAGAGCCGCGGCTGTGTGTTGCTTGCGTATCAGTTGCTCATCCTTCGTCATGAAGACAGCTGTGCGCTGGGCAGCCAAAGAGCTTCTGCGAAGGCCAGCTGGAGCGCCGCCGACTTCGAGAGAAGCTCCGAAAGAAGGTCTACATCGGCCCGCGTCAGACTGCTACACTTGACCCGTGCTCGTGTAGGGCCCGTCTGCAGCAGGATCGCACACAGAGCACGACGCCTCGCCTCGAGTATGATACGATTCTTTGCGTGCCACATAGGTCGTGCAGCAACACCACCCCCGTGCCACAGAGGAACGATCGCCAGGACAGCGATGGATTAAGGACAGAACAACCTCATCCATTCCTAGATCGGCACTGACCCCATTCCAGCGACTCGCTGTTCTCTTAAGCCGATCTGATCTGCTTCCAGACGTCGACGCCATCTACACCCCAAACGAGACTCCAGCAGAGTGAGGGGGAGGTACCCGCGCCAAACCCCTGCGGAGCAGATCTCCCGCGAGGGGCACAGGGAGATCGCCGTTGCCGCAGGTACTTGCGACAAGGTACGAGTGTACTGGCAGGTACCAGACACAACAAAGCAAGTGCGTCTCTATCGTTCGCTAAACACTTGTAGGCGCAGACGGATCTTGGATCTGCGTCCGATTCCTGGATTCCCGAACGCACAGGGGGATTGAGTTCCTGGAGCCTGGAGATCGGCAAGCGAATGTGGCGTGACCCAAAGCAAAGGTACTTAGGTACGCCGCCGCCGACTTCTGCGTGCTTCTGCAGTCACAATCACAATCACAATTGCTTTCCGCAATCACACTCGCTCAGAGTCAGGGGGATGTAAATCAGGCCCGCGGCGGCCTCGGCCTCGAATGGCCGCTCCGAGCTCGCAACGTCGAGCAAGGTTGGAGGCTGAGCTTCCGTGGCCGTGGCGGTCGTCGTGGATGCTGCTGCTTCGAACGTGCGACGCTTAGAAGGTGGGCATTGGGTGTGGCGCTGCCAGCGTCGATACGCTGTTCGACTTGGCTGTAGCAACGAGACCTCAACTCGCTACATCTACTGGAACTTAGCCGGACCGGCAATGGGGCGTCAACTAACGACCACACTGTAGTCACAACTTCACAGCGATGATATTCATCGACTGCTGCTCCCCGCATCACGGCCTTTCTGCCCTCAACTCTCGTCCTCTCTGTGTTTGCAAGACCAAGTACGGACATGTGGCGCCTGGAAGACCCAGGGCCGCCCCTACAAGCGCTGGGTTTGTCGTCCTCGTCGTTCCCCCCCCCCCCCCCCCCGAGCACCGCTGTCCTGGTGACAGTCTATGCCTCATTACTCAAGGAGGGGGTGCAGCTGAACCATTTGGACCCGTAGCCAGAGGCGTTCGCTTGCCCATCCTTCTGGGGAGTAGACACGCCCAGTCCATCAGCAAGCTGAGTTGCCTTACGTGGTCGCGCCCCTCCACAGCGTGGGTCATAATCTACTGAGCACTGCACACCAAGCAGACCAGCTCGCGAGTGGAACCTTGTTATCTCTGCATGAGATCGTCGACGTCGTACTTCTAGATTCCGACGGTATCAAGCATGCCGTATAAGATATAGTTGCTGGCTTGGTGACAGGGTGTGCAGGGCAGTTGTTATACTGTTGTCGAGCGTCATGCCAGGGTGCCCCCGGAATGTCTCTGATCTTCCACCGGAATTGGACGTCTGTTACAGCTACTCCCTCACGACTAAGGCATGCTTGTCAATGGATGCAACTCGCGCGTGGGGCTATGTCGCCAAGGGGTTCGGCTAGGTGATTGTCAACATAATGATCCGGCTGTTTCGAGCAAAGAGGGACGGGTAGCGAAGTCAAGCGCCCAAATGACCAGCTGGGGCTCGATCATAAGTGTCCTAAGCGTGCTGATGGACTTGTTCATGAGTGTCATAATTGTGGTGGACTGAGGAGGTGAGCAGCCATGAACGGCTACCACAAAGGCAAGGAGACAGAGGGTCAGAGAGACAAAGAGACAGAGAGACAGAGACCTCGTAGACTCTAGTGCACGACGACAGCCCCGCCGCAAACGTAACCGTTCATCCAGTATCCATCTACAAACCCTAGCTGACAGTGTACACGCCCGCGCCGACGCCCGGCAGAGTCGCGAACGCTGCCTCCTCAATCTCCTCGGCCGACAGCTCAGCGTAAGGCTTATACTCGGCCTTGACCGCTGCGAGGAAGCGCTCCACCTCGCCCACCGGCAGGAGCGAGATGACGGCGCCGCCCCACCCGCCGCCGGTCTGGCGCGCGCCCAGCGCGCCGTGCTTGAGACACAGGTCGCGCAGCTCCTCGACCTGCGGGACGGTGCACTCGAACAGGTCGCGGAGGGACTCGTGGGACCCGTTGATCAGCCGCCCAAGCTCCTTAGCCACGGCCTGCGTCGCCTCGCCCGTCGAGGTCTTGCACAGCTCGACGAAGCGCTCGACGCGCAGCGACTCGGCGAACGTGTGCTCGGCGCGCTCGAGGAGCTTGAACCGCTCCGCGCG
Organism: Cutaneotrichosporon dermatis; assembly: GCA_020011015.1. Taxonomy (NCBI): domain Eukaryota; kingdom Fungi; phylum Basidiomycota; class Tremellomycetes; order Trichosporonales; family Trichosporonaceae; genus Cutaneotrichosporon; species Cutaneotrichosporon dermatis. Next base: position 680,255 of record JAIGNX010000012.1, read on the forward strand.
CACGGGGATGAAGTCGAGGTACGTGGCGGCGAAGTGCTCGTCGGTCATCCCGCTCGCCGCGACCATCTCCTCCCTGCTCCAGCCCTCGGGGTGGGCACCGAGGATGGCGGGGAGGGCGTCAAGCGCGTGCTGGTACAGCTCGGCTGGCGTGCCCTTCTTGCCCAGCATGTCGATCGCCTCCTTGAGCCAGATCCGCCCGCCCTCCCCGGACTGGCTCGTGCGCGGGGCAGTCACACCCCATGCCTTGAGCAAGAGACGGGCGGCGCAGAGCACCTCGACGACACGCAGGTTGTACCGCTCCGGAGCCGAGTCGGCGAGCGCATGCGGAGCCATCGAGTTGGTGATGACGACCGCGAGGCCAGTGGGCAGAGGGACGGGCTCGGTGTCGAGCTTGGGGTGGAAGGAGAGGTGGAGGAGAGAGCCCTTAAGCGAGAGCGCCGAGGCAGCCTGGTCCATCCCACCAGTGCGCAGACCCATGCGGTGCTCAGAGGCGATGGCCATGGCGACGACGTCGCCCTTGGTCAGCCCCTCGACGCCGTTGGCCGTGAGGAAGAGGAGGACGGAGGAGACGACGAACGCGGCAGAGGACTGTTGTCAGCAAGCTGGACAGCGGTTCAAAATAGCTCAACTCACACTCAGACCAGCGCCGTGCGGCACGTTACCCGTGATCAGGACGTCGACACCGACAGGTCCGTCGGCGTTGACACCCTTCGCCTTGCCGCCGGGGAAGAAGCGCTCGAGACACTCGAGGATCGCGACCTTCAGGTAGTTCTCCCATCCGCCGCCCTCCTTTGGCGGGACGAGCCCGGCGTCCCACTCTTTCCCTGTGTGCTTGAGCGCAAACTCAGCGGGCTTGAACGATGCCTGCGTGTTGGCGACGCGGATGCGGGGCTCCTTGCTGGAAGTCACGCGCATGGCGATGAGGATGTCCTGCTCGATGGCGGCCGGCAGCACGGGGAAGAGGGAGTAGTCGACGTGCTCGCCGAGGATGTTGACGCGGCCTGGGGCACGTACGATGTGGCTCGGCGCGGCGCCGTACGCGCTCTTGAACTGCTGCGTGAGGTCGTCCCAGCGTTTTCCCTCCCTCAAGACGGTGTTGGCGGGGTAGACGTCGGCGAGGTCCTTGAACTGCGGAATGGGAAGGTCGGCATTGCGCTTCTCCTTGGGCTCAGGCGATGACTTGGCCTCCGGCATCTGCCTCACAGCAGGCGTGCCAGGCGCGGTGAGCGGCTTGAGGCCCGTCGGCGAGCCGGCGCGCGAGGCCGCCCGGCTCTCAATGTCGTGGTAGTGGACGTCGTCGAGGTCGCGCAACCGCGCAGCAGCCTGCTCGGCGGTCAAGTCGCGCTGCGCCTCGCCGAGCATCTCGAACCCGACCAGGAACTTGCGCACACTGGCACTCCGCAGCAGAGGCGGGTAGAAGTGGAAGTGGACGTGGGCCGGGTCGCTTTCGGGCGTCTCGGGCGCCAATGGCGCCTGGTGCAGGCCCATCGAGTAGGGGAACGGGTTGCGGAACAGGTTGTCGTACTTGACCAGGAGGGCCTTCATGACGCGCGCAAGGCCCTCGTCCTCGGCCTCGGTCTGCTCGGCCAAGCTCGGGATGTGGCGCTTGTACGGGAGGACCATGGTCTCGAACGGCCACACGGCCCAGAAGGGCACGAGGGCGACCCAGCCGCTCTCCTCGTCGAGCGCAACGACGCGCTCGCCTTTGAGCACCTCGGCGTGCGCGTACGCACACAGGAGGCAGGGCTCGCCGTCGCCGCGGCACGGGGCGGCCCCGGCACCGTTGGCCGAGCCGTTGGTGAGGGCAGACCCGTTGCCGTTCGCCTTGCCCTTGTACCCGTTGGCCTTGGCGTATGCGGCCAGGTTCTCGAGCTCAGTCGCGGGCTCATCTGGGACGTAGCTCAGCGACCACACCTGGCCGTGGGGATGGGGTGCGGATGCGCCCATCATAGCACCGCGGTTCTGCTGTCAGCCAAGCTCATGATCTCTCAGACAAAACGACGCTCACCTCGAAGATCTGGACGTAGCCCTCGGGACTGCCTGAGCTGCGCAGGAACTCGCCCTCAGACAGGTACACGTCGCGCCACTTGCGCACGACAGCGACAATCTCCGGGACGCTCATACGTGCGAGCGTCAAGTCGTGACGCGGGTGGAAGCAGAGGACGGAGCAGCGCCCGCGCGTCGGCTCGCTTGCGAAGAGCGACTCGATGGACGCCGTCGCCGCCGATGCGGGCGGGGGCGGGCCATCGGCGACGGGCAGGGTGTCGGGGAGGAGCGCGGGGAAGTCGTTAGGGAAGATCTGCCGTTAGCACTCGCCGAGCAAGATAGGGGCTGCGCATAGGTGTCGAAGACTCGGCGCCGAGAGTGGGTGCTGGTTGCCGGCGCAATGATGTGCCGAAACGCCAAGAATCGCAGAACTGGACTGGGACTCACGTATGTATCCTTGTAGCTTGGGTTTACTTGACCGCTTGTACGCGTGTTGCGGGGGCAGAGATAGCATGTCTCCTCGTAGGAGGGGAGCTTCTCTTTGCGAGGCGGCTCGGTCTGGCCCTGCGCGTTAGTGATTGCTGGCGATGTGTATTTGGCTCCAAAATATGTGCAGTCTCAGAACATCCCGGCGTCGAGCAAGCGTGCAGCTGTGCGTTTTTCATCGGCCATTGTCCATGCGCAGTGCAAGACGCGTCAAGTGACGCCTGCCGACTGTGTGACAGACAGTGGGAGAGGCCTCCTCGCTTCGTCATAGGACTCGTGACATGCCGCCCAACGCCAAGGACAACAACGTTCCTTGGGACTCCCACCGATTCGCACGGCCGCGGCCGTTGCCACCACCTCGACACCGTCGCCGACGAGACGAACAGACAGACACGAAAGCACACCGACTCACGTTCCAAGGCCGCTTCGTGCGGTGAGGAGACACGAGCACATGCTTGCCCATGAGCGGGTTGACTGCGGTCAGCTCTCTCTCCCCCGTGTTCGTCACTCACATCGCCTGTGGGGGTGATCAGTAGGCTGGAACTCCATGATTCAAAGCAGTGTACGCAGAGAAGATGGAGAAGAAGAGAGATGTAGAAGAAGGGAAGAGATCACTTTGCATACGGCCTAGGTCGTCAAGGTTAAGAATGCTTTTGGGTGCAATAGGTGGGGATCTCGGTGCGGCGCTTGGAGCGATGACATGCCCAGAGAGTCCAAAGACAAGTTGCATATCTTTGTTGTGAGATTCCCGTTCAATCCATCAAAGAACGGGAATTTACACTGATAATCACGGGAATTAGAACTGTGCCTGAAAATAACAAATTGTTCGGCCCTCCCACCCCACGCCACGCACCGGCGACCTCCCATACAAAAAGGGGGGGGGGGGGGTGCAAACGGGCCGAGTTCGCCGAGTTGCACCTTCTATGCGCCGGATATACCCCGGCACCCCGGGAGTCACCTCCGAGTCCCACGTGTCCATACATCACGTGGTTGGCACGCGACAAAGTGAGCGACTCAAATAGACAACACGCTTCGTCCGCGCTTCGTCGTCGTTTGGCGTCATCGTTGTAGTGAGCTTGACGGTCAACCTTCCAACCCTCTCTCTTCAACCTCACTTCCTCCTTACCTCAACTTACTTCGACTCAGCAACCATGGCAGCACCAGGAGGAGGCGGCGCCTACTCGTGAGCTTTATATCTGCTTCGGCACTAGCTCACACCAGCTTCTCTCTTACCACCTTCTCGCCCTCGGGCAAGCTTGTCCAGATTGAGCATGCTCTGGCAGCGGTTGCGGGCGGCACGACCTCACTCGGCATCAAGGGTGGGTGTTGCTAGTAGGGGAGATAACAAGTGGCAGCTACCCCACCTGTGTTCTCAGCTGCTCCGTGTTCTGTCGTTGCGGCGGTGTTGATCTACTCATCGACGGCGCATCTTGACATTACCATTGTTGTGCTCCCATCCTCCAGTTCGACCTCCGTGCGCCTTCCCTCCCTGCTCTTCCTTCGCCTGGACTCCGCTGACAGCAGCAACAAACGGCGTCGTCCTCGCTACCGAGAAGAAGGACGTCTCGGCCCTCCTTGACACCTCCATCATCGAGAAGGTCGCGCCAATCTGCCCCAACATCGGCATCGTGTACTCTGGCATGGGCCCCGACTTCCGCGTTCTCGTCGCCAAGGCGCGCAAGATCGCACAGGCGTACTGGAAGGTGTATGGCGAGTACCCACCGACCAAGGTGCTCGTGCAGGAGGTGGCTGCTGTGATGCAGAAGGCGACGCAGTCTGGGTGAGTGTGTATGTGGAGGGCTGGTATGATTCTAGAGCCAGCCCTCGACGTGGAAACTGTGGAGAGTCGCTCACACACAGTGGTGTCCGCCCATATGGTATCTCGCTGCTCATCGCCGGATGGGACGCACACCGCGGCCAGTCGCTGTACCAGGTCGACCCATCGGGATCATACTGGGCATGGAAGGCTAGCGCGATCGGGAAGAACATGGTCAACGGCAAGACCTTCCTCGAGAAGCGGTGAGTTGTCTCTGGCGTTGGAACGGCTGCCTCTCGCCTGCTCGGCTCTGGCTTGGAAACATTATGCCTCGCCTGCTCGGCTGCGTGGCATAGCAGACGCAGACGTTGCGGTCACGTCTTGCGAGCTCACCTTCGACGGACGACACAGCTGACATCAGATACAACGACGACCTCTCGCTCGAGGACGCGATCCACACCGCCCTCCTGACACTCAAGGAGGGCTTCGAGGGCCAGATGACGGCCGAGACGATCGAGATTGGCATCGTCACCGTCCCGACGCCCGAACAGCAGGTCGCCAAGAGCGGCGAGCGCGCACCCCCGACGTTCCGCAAGCTCACGGAGCAGGAGGTCCGCGACTACCTCTCGCTGTAAGAGACTAGAGGGATGTGTAGAGTATGGTTTATGCAGCATGACATTACAAGCAACAGTCGCGGCGTGACTGATGGCAGGTGTGAGGATGAGTCTGGACTAAGAATAGTTCGGCGGCCGTCTGAAGTGGTCATGTGCCGCCGGGAGAGCGTCTCGCTAGTGGTCGCACTGCTGCCCGTCGGGTTACATGCCCAGGCAAAGTGTCTGACAAAGCGCGTCGTTACGTCCGTTGCCCTCTGTGCCTACTCTTCGTGGTGGTGTTACGTCTCCCAGGTCCCTTCTTCAGCTGTGTCGCTTGCCATGTCTTTCTCAACCTCTCACTTGTCCATGCTCAACTTCCTAGCACCCACACGTCTCGCCTATAGTGACTAACAGCAACGTCCTTCTCCTCTAAGTGATCGATCCCCCGGCAAACAAACGCCCCCTTCGCTAGTAGGCGATCAGCAACACTGTTTGGCTGATGTATAGGGCAGGAGCCACATTGATGCCGCCGCCACTGGCAACCGACGGACAGAACACCAGCGCGAAGGGACCGCTTCGCAAGTCGTCACGCTGGGGAGCTGGCTACCCCTAAGCTGTAGGTATCGATACTTTCTTCCCACATGGACGCTCAGCCCGTAAGCTGCATAGATCATGGCATCCAGTCCTGCTCATGCCCTTGCTCTAGGACTGCCCCGCTGCCATGGAAACCAGCTACGTACGGTGACTCACACGCCATATGCCCAGATCTTCGTCGGGGCCATCACACCCTTTGTCTGTCGCCTGGACTGCGGCGTGAACCGAGCCAAGGCAGGTAGGGGCTCTGCGCTTCGGCTGTTCCCCCGCTGATGCACAGACGCAGCCGCCTTATCAGCAGTTCTGGCGGCGGCCGACCTGACAGCAACTAGCGGCCAGCTGTGAGCTGTGAAGATGCCCATGTGTTGCGCCACGATGTCTCCCAACTGTCGTTACGGGAGGTGGACGATAGCCGACTCCTAGCTACTCCCTCTCGTTCTATCCTCCCTGTAGAATGAAAGGAACGGTTAGCACCGGCTCGACGACGCTACACTGTTCTGGACCCCGTCTTGCTCGACTCGCACATGCTCTGCGAATGAGATCCATCAAACATCATCTCGGTGTTCAAACCTCGATCCAGCGGAAACCAGATCCGCCACGACACGCATAACCGCCCGACCGGCCGCCCACGAACTCCCACGCGCGCCCATCGATGCCCATGCGCCCCCACGCGAACCCACGCACCCCCACCCGTCTTGCAGCATGCATCCGAGGCATACCCGCACGCCACTCGATCTGGCCTCCACCATCCTCCACCATCCCTGAAGCCTGATGGCCCCACAAGCACATGATGCGGAGCGCCAGAGTCGCCGACTTGCAAGAGGAGCATACCGCAATACTGAATGATACGGCAGCTCCGAGCGCCGGCGCAGGCGCGTGCCTTTCGACAGTCCTCCGAGGACCGGAACGTCGGTATCTTGGCGTTGACTTGGAATCGCGCGTAGAGCAGCAGGTGAATGAGCACTTGGTTTGGCCGTGGGCCCGCCCCCACTCGCACGTTCGCGTCTTCGTCTAGCTTGCGTGCGTACCTTCGCCAAGATACGCCCCTGCTGGCAAAGTTAGTGCCCATGTAGATCACCCGCGAGCTTTAGCTGGACCTTAACTCGGTGACTCCCAACGACACGACGCTGCCCTGGAAAATCATCGGAAACGCTCTCAAGACCCCTCCCTCGCTCATATGTACACACTCGCGCGCCTCCCCGATGGCGCCAATGTGTCAGTAGCGGCCATCTTACAGCGTCTTGGCATGCCCTCCAGCCCTGCCGGCATACCGATCGGCTCTACTAGCTCTACTTGCAGGGGTGGCGAAAGAACAACTTAGTCGCCGAACGCGGCTCGGGCACCTCCGACGCCTGGGTCATGTGCTGCGAAGCACACTGCTGCCCATTCATGCAATTCCATACCCTTGGCGGCGGTGAGCGACTCCACTGCATCGTGAATCGATCCTCTGTGCGTCGGTGATGACCGTTAGATACCAGAGACACAAGGAAGGCACACGAGCGCAGGAGGTACAGGGCTAGCGCGAGATTACCGAACTTAAGCCACCAAGGTTGTCACATGCCTCTAGCTCCAGGCCACCATCGAGGCTGGCCCCTTGGAACTGGCAGCCGCTAGCTTTGACGTTACATGGGGAGGCATGGGCGGGATGGGCAGGCAGTCGCCGGCTCGCGCAACGCCGATGCGGACGAGGTAGCTCGGTAGCTGGGTGGATGGCGCCTCATAAGGCATGCAGGGCGATGAACAATCGCATTCTTCTCCCCAACCCAGCCGGACAATGAGTGGAGCCACGGAGAAACAAACGTCGACCGTCGAGCATCTCGAGTTCGCCCACGGGCGCGATGAGCGCGAGCATGAGTACGACGAGAAGGGCTCCGTTGCCGATGTCCACGGGGCCGCGCTCGAGGGCGAGGTGCACGTCGCCGCGCTCGAGGGCGACGGCCTCGTCAAGTCGCGCTTCGACCACCTCACCATCATGCAGGCGCTGTGGGTTTTCCGCCGCTCGCTGTTTGTGTGTTTCTGCGTCTTCACCGGCCGTATGCTCGAGTACTTTGAGATCGTCATGAGCGGCGCCATCCTCGCCAACCCGGGCTTCATCAAGCAGTTCGGCAACGAGGCGCGCCAGGGCACCAAGGCCGGTGTGGCCGCCTTGGATCCCAACTGGGGTGAGTCGCCTTCGACTACCACAAGGGCCAGGGGCTGACGGCAGTCTCGGCGTGGAGCGTGATCGTCAACGCTGGCCAGATCTTCGTCTTCTGCTGGATCTCATTGTGAGCTCCTCGCCAGACGTCGGCCTAACCCCAGCTTCACCGACAGGTTTGGCCGCAAGCCCGCGCTCCTCCTCGCATGGTTCTTCATCGCCCTCGCCATGCTGTGTCTCACGCTAGCCAGGACACCCGAGGTCTGGGTGAGTTTCTCCAGCCCTGGCGGCTACCTCGCTCCGTGCCTCCACTAAACTATAGCTCATCGGCCGCCTCTTCACCGGCATGGGCACGGGTATCGTCAGCATCGTCGCCGGCCCCTACGGCATGGAAGTGTGCGCCACGCGTATCCGCGGTATCGTCCTCTCGGCCGCCATCTTCTGGGGAGCGCTCGCGACCCTCATGGCCTCGATCATGATGAACTTCCTCACCAAGAAGGATCCCCTCAACTGGCATCTGCCGGTGTATGCGACCTGGGCCCCCGTCGGCGTCATGTGCCTGTGTTTCGTCGTCGTGCCAGAGTCGCCCTGGTTCTACGCCCGCCGTGACAACAAGGAGAAGGCGTTCAAGTCGCTCAAGCGCCTCTACGGCAACATCGAGGGGTACAACTACGAGGAGGAGTACGGGATTATCGTCAAGACGATCGAGCACGAGCGCGAGACCATCAAGCGCAACAAGGCGTCCGCGTGGACCGACCTGTTCAAGGGCACCAACGGCAAGCGCACGTTTGCAGCCCTCGTCATCGCCGCGTCGCTCCAGCTCGGCGGCTTCCCAATCCTCTACACGTACGCCACGTACACGTACTCACTCGCGGGATTCGCGAACCCCTTCCAGACGATCATCATCACCTCGTCCGTCCAGGTCGGCGTCGTGCTGCTCATGGTCTTGACCTTTGACAAATTTGGCCGCCGCCTCTTTGTGACCTTCGCATACTCGTTCCAGGCCATCTCGATGTTGACTTGGGGTCTCATGTCGCTTGTGCCGGCGGACTCGCCCTCGCGCATGGGCGCTTTGGTGAGTCGTCCCAGCCCTCCTGCTTCCAAGCTAACGCGCAGACCTTCGTGGCGTGCTTCTGGTCGTTCTGCGGCACAATCGCCGGCAACAGTCAGATGATCTACATCACCGAGCTGCCCTCGGCCTACTTGCGCCTCAAGACCGGTGTGCTCTGCCACGGCATCAACGCGGCGCTCGGCATCGCCGCCAACTTCGCCAGCCCACCTATGGTCCTCGCGCTCAACCTCAAGGCCGGCTTCATCTTCTTCGGCATGGCCACGCCCATCGCCGTCCTCCTCTGGATCTACCTGCCCGAGACCAAGTGGTGAGTTTGCCGGGAGACGAGCTGCTGCATGGAGGCTCACACACAGGCGCTCCGCGGCCGAGATCGACGAGCTGTACGAGCGCAACGTCCCTGCGTGGCGGTGGTCCAAGACCCGCACCAACGCCGAGGAGAAGCTCGACGAGGCTATGCAGCAGCGCGAGGTGGAGAGGAGGCAGGAGGAGGGAGGCGTGGCTGCGCCGGTGGTACAGGGTGAGGTCGAGAGGAAGCCTCAGGTCGTGTAAGCCGCACCACTGGAGGAGGTGAAGAAGGATAACGACATCGGGGGCTGCAGGGCGGTGAAGTGGCGGGTTGGGTTGGGCTTGGGTCATCTTAAGGATCGGACACTAGGCCGGGACATGCGAGGTACAGAGAGGTCAGAAGTCAGCTGAAGTTGTAGGACATGAATGCAGAGAATGGCAGTATACAGTTGTGATGGTCGGTAGAACTGCGACGCGCGAACTCTGACAATCACCGGGAGATTAACATGTTCGACAACAGATCTGTGTCTGTAACGACTGTTGTAAATGAGGTCACGCATATCACGCCATTAACATATATAATCTCTACACACTGGCCCTTAGGTCTCTAGAGAACGAAGGTGAGGACAGCAGCGGCAACAGCACCGAGGGAGAAGGTGGTGCTTGCGGCCCCCGACGCGGGCGCGGAAGCGGCAGGCGACGAGGCAGCGGCCGCACTGGAGGACGCGGGCGTCGAAGCGGCCGCCTCGCCGGCCGAGCCGGACTCGATGGGCTCAGGGATAACCGACGCCGACCCCGCCGCCGCCGAGCTCTCCGTCTCCGAAGGCGCGGGAGCAGCAGACTCGGTCGGGTCGGCGCCGGCCTCCGAGCTAGGGGCGGCCTCAGAGCTCGTCTCGGCACTGGGGGCCGCCTCGTCACCGCACATCTGGCGCACGCTGTCCACACGCGCAGTGATCGCCGCCGCCTCGTCGGGGTTGGTGCCCTCCATGCAGACGATGCAGGCGTCGGCCTGGGCCATGAGCTCGGCGTTGCACTCGTCCATGCACTTGATCATGTCGGTGCGGCACGTGTAGGCCCAGTCCATGACGGGGTTGCACTCGTCCTCGCACCCGGCGATCGCCGACTGGCGGTGCAGGAGGGGGGTGGCGGCGGACGCGGTCGTGGTGGCTGCGGTTAGTGTCGGGCGGGCGTGGAGGGGGGGGGGGGGGTGGGGGCAGCTCATGCGGGGGATAGGCATAGGATGTTGCTCTTGTTCCAGCCAAGGGCAGGAGGCGACGCTCACCGGCGAGGACACCAGCGGCTCTCCAGTGAGAACTACTCACCCACAGCGGCGGCGAGGAGGAAGGCGGCGCGCATCTTGGTCGAGAGGGCGAGAGGGCGGGTTGAGAACTGGATCTGAAGAGTCGGGCGGGCACCTCGCTTGTGGCTCTTATATTCTGCCACTCGCCGTCTGGACTTGGCACACTCGCGACGCGTCCGCTGCGCAGCTTGTGGCAGCTTGGCACGGCTCGGGCCGCCAGGTCATTCCACGTCTGTCATCTAGCCCGCCCTCGCCTGCCACTCCTCTCCGCCTAAGGCAAGCCAAGCGCCAGCCGATACGACGGACGGCACAAATGCACGAACGAGTATACGCCGGACTCGCCGGACTGAAACCCCGCCAGTCGGACCCAGTGCATTTGCATGCACATTGGCCAGCCAGTCGCGCCGCCCGCATTTGGTATCTGATAACTGGTTTCGGCCGAGCATCTCTTGGCCGAACGAGCCAGGGAAGACGCCGAGCGCCACCGACCTCTCCGACGCCGGGCGGGCGGGCGGGCGGGCGGGCAGATCGTGCCTTCAGAGCCGAGCCCAGTCCAGAAGTCCAGAAAAGCGGTCAGAAGACCAGAAGACCGGGTCTGAATCTGAATTATCAGAATCGTGACTCGGTGCCACCGCTTGGCAGGGTCCGATACTGCGGTCGAGTTGAGCGCTCTCACGCTCTCACATTCCTGACTTCTCTTCGCTCTTCGTTCCATACCTCACTCACTGCAAGACGGGCTTGGGCTATCGCCGCTCGATCCCTAGGACTGACCCTTGACGCATCCCGCTGACCTCGTCGCACCCTCTCATTGAGTGTTCAGGTGCGGCACCAGCCGCCGCACTTGCCTATTGCAGGTGTGGCGGAGTACTCTACTCCCTTGCGCAGCGCGCACCTCGCCCACCGGATCTCTACAGTATAGCTGCCACTCGCGCACCTCCTCCTCGCAGCTGCCCAGCTTGCTTGCCGTCGGGACCCTCGAGCCCTCAAGACCGGGACCGGCACTTGGCACGGGGATGAGTGACCGACTCGGCGCGAGAGAGGCAGGCAACTGGTTTATCAGATAGCAGTCGGCCGATGTAGCTCTCGTTCGGTCTTGGGTGTGTTGATGACAGCTTGCTGCTCTGAGAGGCGAGGCGGAACGCGGCGGAGAGGAGAGCTTAGAGCAGCGATGAATTCGGTCGGGGAGTGCCGAGCCTCGCTCACCAACGCCTTGTCGTTGGTTTGTTGGCTCTTGAGCGGCCGTAGCCGTCGATGGGACACGCAAACTCTCTCGTTTCTCGTTTCTTGGACATCTTGGGCTTTTCAGTAGCAGCTGCGCAGAAGATTCCAGCCGACTACTTAGCTGTGCTCGGTCTCTAGGACTCGAGCTAGTACCTCAGAAGTTCAACATGGCTACCCGACCCGCAGCGTTTGCGGCCGGCGGCGGCGCGCCCGTCTCGCAGACTGCCGACGTCGCTGAGCCCGAGACGTACGACGTTGAGACGCCCATGGAGAAGAGCGAGAAGAGCGCCGTCGCTCAGCCTGGCTCGGACGGGCTGACACGCACCGACACGCGCGTCTCTTTCGAGCAGCCGATCGGCGTGACCAAGATCGAGTCGTTGTGTAGGTGTCTCTGGCTGCGACGCCATGGCTGACGGCAGACTTGGTGTTCGGCAAGGGATGGGGCATCTTCTTCCTCTGGCTGTGAGTTAGCACCCGCAGAGAAGTGCAGGAGCGCTGACCCAAGCTCCATCGCCCTCGTCGCCTACGTCTGGTCGCTAGCCGTGATCACCACCGCCATCTGTGCGTTGTCGCTGGTCCCGGTAAGACGCTGACAGCAGACGCCGCCTTCGCCACGTCGTACTGGGGCAAACACACCGTCGTCGGCCTGATCGCCGTCATCAACAACATCATCGCGGCCGTCACCATGCCCTTCCTCGCCAAGGTGTGCGACATCGTCTCGCGCCCTGGCGGGCTGACGGTCTCCGCCTTCCTCTTCACGCTCGGCTACGTCGTGTGCGCCGCCGCGCCGACGGTGCACGCCGTCGTCGCCGGCGAGGCGATCTACACCGCCGGGCGCACGGGCACGTATCAGATCATGCACATCCTCATCTCGGACATGACGCCGCTGCGGTGGCGCGGCATCGTGCTTGGGCTCTACAGCCTGCCGTTCGTCATCAACGGGTTCGTCGCCGGCCTGATTACGGCGGGGATCCGCGCGCTGTCGATGGCCGGCGGAGACGGGTGGCGCTGGGGCTTCGGCATGTTCTGCATCATCGTGCCTGTCGCCGTGGGCCCGGCCATCCTCGTCATGTTCTGGGGCCACAGCCGCGCCAAACGGCTCGGCGCACTCTCCCTCGCCTCGTCGACGTACGCCCGCCGCCGCGTGCTCGAGGGCGAGGCGGCCGCGCCGAAACGCACATGGAAGGAGACGGCGACCTGGCTCTTCTGGGAGACGGACATCGTCGGCCTCCTCCTCTTCGCGTTCGCGCTCGCCCTCCTCCTCGCCCCGCCGACGCTTGAGCCGCTCGCAAAGGGCGGATACGCCAACCCGTCGCTCATCGCCATGTTCGCCGTCGGCGGCGTGCTCTTCATCGTCTTCGTACTGTGGGAAGTCTATGTCGCCCGGAGCCCGATCTGTCCCCGCCGCCTGCTGAACCGCACCTTCCTCGCCTGCCTCGTCGTCGACGCCCTGCACTTCTTCTCGGGCCAGCTCACCGACGCATACTACAACTCGTGGGTGTACATCCTCAAGCCGACGTGGTCGGACAAACACTACACGTACTTCAGCAACATCCACAACACTGGTGAGTTCTGAGGGGGCGCGAAAGGGCAGGAGGCGGCCGTGGTAAGCTCTTTCGGGTGCCACGTTGGTGCCACACCAAGGCTACCACTCGATATCGTCCTCTGGCCTTTCCCTGCATGAGAAGAAGGCGGATACGTGAGCGAGACTGTCGATACGCTATAGAGAACCGAACAAGGTCCTCGCACGACAATTGCTTTCTCTCCCCACTTGTTCCCCCACGCACACCGCGCTCACACCAGGCCTGTGCATCTTCGCAGCCATGACCGGCATCGTCCTCTACTTTGTCAAGAAGTACCGGTACATCCAGCTGTCCGGCATCGCGATCCGCATCATCGGCGAGGGCATCAACTTCATGACTGCCAACGGCAACCAGTCCGACGCGACCTTCATCGTGGGCAAAACCATCATCTCGATGGGCGCCGGCATCATCATGACCACCACCGCCGTGGCGGCCCCGGCCTCGGTGCCGCACCGCGACCTGGCCAGCTCGATGGCGATCCTGCACATGGTCAGCCAGCTCGGCGGCTCCTTCGCCGGCTCGATCTCGGCGTCGGCGTGGAACAGGAACGTGCCCGCCAACCTCGCGAAGTACCTCCCCGACCTGACGCAGGCGGAGCGCGACAAGATCTTCGGCAACATCCGGCTCGCGCGCCGCTCGCAGCCGCACGACCTCATCAACCGCGCGTACACGGAGGCGATGCGGCCGCTGCTCATTGCCGCTATTTGTTCTTCGGTCCTCGCGTTCTTCGTGTCCTTCTTCTCCAAGGAGATGGCGCTGACCAGCGCTCACAACGATATCGAGCGCCACAAGGAGGTGCGCCTGCGCACCAAGGACGAGGTGTCGGACCAGGCTGTGCGGGAACAGGTCGAGCTTGCTGAGGCGCGCGCCCGGATGGAGATGTCCGGCAAGGCGCAGTAGCTGGGTGTGGGGCTGTGGGGTCTGGGCAGGGATGCTATAGAAATAATAGAGGAAGCATTAGTCCTCCAGAGATGCACGGCAATTGTGCGCCTTGGCAACGACAGCGCGTATCTGGAGAAACTCGAGCTTGGCATATTCTACATCTTCTAACGCTTCTAGGCCCGCCTGACCTCCAGCACCCAGTCATGCTCCACGCCCCCACTCGACGGCGGCTCGAACCGCTGCACCCCACCCTGCACGGCCCCCGCCGCCGTCCACTCGCCACTGCGCGGATCGAGCCACCGCGCCGCCCCATTGAACCCAGCGAGGTCGAGCTCGAACGCATACCCGTGCCCCGAGTGCGCGAGGAGCCACCCCTCCTTCTCCGCAGCGATGACGTCGACGCGCGCATCGCGGTCGGCGAGCTCGGCCGGCGCGGCGCTGGACACGAGGCGCGCCTGCGCGGGCGCCTTGGACTCGTGGATGGCAGAGGGGAGGGAGGCGAGGTACTCGGCCGCGAGGCGCGTGCCCGCCGGGCCGGGGCAGGCGAGGGCGTCGCGCCACGACATGCCGGGCACAGGCCAGCAGGCCGAGGTGAAGCGGCCGTCGACTGGTGTCAGCGCGGCGAGGAGGGGGCGACTCACGTTTCTCTCTCTCCGGATCGTGCATCTGCCACACGTTGTTGTGCCCGTACACGACGCCGCAGACGCCAGAGCACACCGCCTGCCAGGCGCCGGCGCGCACGTCGTGCTCGGACCAGTACGGCCTGTCGCTCGGCCGGATGCCGACACGCATCCCCTCGTCTGCCGTCAGCCTCGCGAATGTGGACAAATTCCAGCTAAAGGCCTCTCCGCCTCTCCCAGTATCTGGACGCACAGTGGTTCTCGAGGTCGATGACCGGGCGCACGCCCGCACCCCACATCTGCGCGAGGGGGACGTGGCTCGCGCGCGCGTCCCAGAACCGCAGTGGCGGGTCGAAGCGCGGCTTGGCCATGTCCGTGTGGCCCGACTGGCACCCGTCGATCGTGAGCCACTTGCGGTCGCCGAAGAAGCCGCTGGCCGTGTGCGGCGGCGAGCCCGGGAGCGCGAGCGCCGTTGGGTGGTAGGTGATGACGGCACCAGGCTCGGCGGAGAGGATGCCCTCGGCCATGGCGTCCGTGACGGCGTGCGAGTCGGTGCGCTCCATGCCCTCGAGCGAGGCTGCCTTCCCCTCCTTCTCGGCGGCGGCGTCGCGCCGCCTAAACTCCTCGACGTCGGTCCAGATCGGGTTCGAGTCGCCGCCCAGCACCTTCGGCAGGCCCGGATACCGCTTCCCGACATACGCGCCGAAGGTGCGCGCGTTCTCGGGCGTGAACAGCACCGGCCGCCCCGTCCACGCGCCGTTCACCCACCGCCCCCAGGTCGGAACGAGGAGGACGAGGATGCCCCGCTGCGCGGCGGCGTTCACGACCGCGTCGATGTGCGCAAAGTACGCCGCGTTCGGGAGCGCGGGGTCGTCGTTGAGCAGTGGGCGCATGCCGTACCGGTTCGGATGGAAGATGCTCCCGCCCCCGCCGGTGGTGGAGATGAGCGTGCCGTCGGGGCCGAAGCATTCGTCGACGCCGCGTGCGCTGGGGTGAGCGGGGGCTGGGGGGGGGGGGGGTTAGTTTGGTGGGTAAGGGGCGTGGAGGCGGGGCAGGCCAGTGGAGAGGGGACAGGCGAGTGGATGGGGAGGGGGGCGGGAAGAGCGTTGGAAAGAGGGAGAGCATTGAGGAGGAGGAGAGAGCGCAAGCACACCAGCATCAAGTCTCGGATAGGGAGACGCGCCTCGCTGACTTACTCGAGCTCGGGGAGACACACTGCCAACACGGCATTGAACCCCTGCGCCTTGCGTGTGTCGAGATACTCCTCCGCCTCAGCCAGCGTCAGGCGGTGGAACAGCTCCCACGCTGGTGTGAGTTCAGCTCAGTTCAGGCGAAGCCGTAGCTGAGAGAGAGCCAAAGCCGAGGGAAGGACGCACCAGTGTCAGCATGGAGGACGAACGGCGCGCCGTCGCGCACGAGGGTGCGCCCGCTCGGCCCGACAGTGAATGCGAGCCGGGCGAGGGCGGCGGTGTCTACTGGCATCTTGGATCTTAGTCGATCGTTGGTGAGGCGTTCCGCGTGAGGATGGGGTATGTAGTCTGGAAGAGGGGCCGAGAGATTAGAATCTGTTGAGACGTTTATGGAGCCAGTGATGCACTCACCGCTGTTGACCGCTGTTGGACGTGGTGGGCAGTATGTCGCCATCGGCACACCTTTGCGCCGTGGATTGCCGGGGTCATGTCCGGAAATTAGCCGGGGATCCTAATCACGGCTACTCGGGCGGATTAGTAGTAGGGGGGCGATAACGGGCATGGTATTGCGTCTGCATGTGCGTTACAGGAGATGGCTGGCATAGCCGCAATGGTGAACGTTGGTTTAGGTGGGCTTGGAAGCTGGGGTACATGCCAGTGCGGTGCTTGAGCATGCTGCACCGTTGGCTCGCTGACAAGACATGTATGTACCCTGCCGCTTGCCTCGACTTCACTGCTCGACTTCACAGAGTGCATAATGACAGGGGCTTGACTTCGCATAATGACAGCGTCGTGACTTGCATAATGACAGCATCCGTGGCTTGAAGGAGCGTTAGGAGGCCTATACGAATGAGCGCCTACATACGAGTGTCTGGTACGAGTTGATGAAGATGTGAAGCATGATAGATAATGGTGTGAGGGTGAAAAGATGCTATGGATGATCGTGGCTGAGCGTGAGGTGATACGGAAGGATACACGAGCTTGGAGAGACCGGGATAGGAACTGAACCGAAGGAACGAGGACGAAGGAAAAGTGCTGATGATGGCGCGAGATGATAGGATGGGTTGAGGATGAAAGAAGAGAGCTGCAGGTGCAAGGACGAGAAAGGTCATCCTCTGACAGGCGACCCTAATCGATTCATCAGCAAGTCGTAGCCAGCTTCGACTCACCAGTGTCCTGAATGAGCACAGATCACGAGGCGCTACTGGCTACTCCTCGTCGAAGGGCGGCGCGGCGAACGGCAGGGTGGCCCGCTCGAGCGCGGCCTCAGCGCCCGGACGCGCCTCCCACTCCGCCATGCTCATACCCGCCACGGACAACTCGGCGCCGGGGCCAACGCGCTCGCCCACGAAGTGCTGCACGAACGTGACGTCGCCCTCGGCGTCGCTCGGCGCCTGCCCGCGCCTGGCCGTCAACTCGTCGAGCCCGACGAGCGTGACGTTCGGCAGGGGCACGCCGACCGTGTCGAGCAGCTCGAAGCTCTCGGCCAAGCCGGCCGCGAGGTTGTACTTGAGGTCGCGGACGTTGGGAGCCGTGGCAAATGCCGCGCGGTCAAAGACGAAGAAGACGTCGCACGCGCCCGTCGTCTCGAGGAGCCAGGTGTCGCACTCTGTCGCGAAGGGCGAGACGAAGGTCGGCACGAAGCGGAGCACGACGCGCGACGTGCCGACGTCGACGGCGATGGTCACGCGGCGCAGCCCGACGGGCGGGAGGTAGTGGACCGCGGTCGGGGCGTGGAGGGCTGGCGGAGGGGTGGGGAAGGAGCCGCCGAGGAGCGTGGCTGAGCGCGCGACCGCCAGCCCGCGGGGCGGCAGGCCGGCGAGGCCCGCGACGGGGAGGGCGTCGTCGGGGTCGGCGCGGAGGGCGTCGAACAGTGCGCCCTCGGACGGCGTGCAGTCGTACGTGTCGAGCACACGGATCGACGCTGCATTGGCAGGCACATGCCCGGGGAGGCAGGGGAGGAAGCGCACCGGCGTCCTGGGGGCGAGGAGGACGGCGTCGGTCAGCCCGCGGCGGCGGAGGGCGGCGCGGACACGCGCGTGCACGCCTCGGTCGACCTGGCGCGGGCTGGCGGCCGGGGTGATGAGTGCGACGTGCTCGAAGAGCATCGCGTCGACGCGCGCGCGCCATGCGCGGCTGACGCCGCGCAGCGCCAGCAGGCACCGGTGGTCGGCGGCGGCAATCACGCCGTCGAGGATATGCGGGAAGGCGGCGGCGTCGATGGTCCCCCACGGCCGCCACTTGGCGGCGGGGACGGCGGGGGCTAGGGCCGGGTTGGCTTTGCGCCCGTGGGTCGGGAGGGAGATGGTGCGCCGCCGGGCGGCGCGCTCGGCGTCGGCGTCGTCGACGGCGTCGCCGACCTCCAGGTCCCAGTCGCTGATGGACTGGGGGAGCGGCGGGTGGGGGTGGGCGGCGGCGTTGGGACGCGGGGAGCGCGGCGACGCCCGCCACACGGGCGCGAGCGGCCGGATCGAGTGCAGGTTCGGCGGGGGGTAGGGCGCGAGGGCGGCGCCGAGACGCCGCGAGCCGGAGATCTTGCGCGTGCGCGCGGCCAGCGTCGGCGGAAGCGGCATGCGCGGGGTGTGCGCGAGATTCGGGTGGGCGGGGAAGAGGCCGCACGGGGCCGAGACCGAGACGGCCATTATATGGGTCGTGAGTCGTGTGGGCGTGTCGGTGTCGACGCAAGGTGGGGACGACTGCCGGCGTGACTCCTAGAGCCTAACAGAGAGCAGTAAGGCAGGTGGGCGGCTGCAGGGCCGGAACCGAAGAGGTGCACTGCGGACAGCGCTGACGTTGGCAGCGTCGGCGAGCTTAGGTGGAGCGCGTGGGAGCGACTGGCCAGGTTGCTTTCGCTGACACAACGCAGTGCCCGAGTAATGCTTGCGTCTAACAGAGTGTATAAACACAGGGCGGACGACAGCTTTAAGTGTTGACGACGAGACGTCGTGGGAGTCCGCGACCTTGACCACTTATGGCAAGCGCTGCCTAGCCAGCAGCCAGTAGCCAGTAAGCAGCAGGATTCGACGATTGCAATCTGATGATGGAAGCGGTTGTCGTACCTCTCTTCTGTTGTACAAAGATCCCGGAATTACTCGACTTGGGGGGTGTTCCGGCCCAGACTCGCTCGGCCTTGCCTTCCGCCTGCCCTCCGCCTGCCTGCCTGCCTGCCTGCCTGCCCTCGGACTGCCTCTCTGGGAGTAGAGTGGTGGTGGTGGGCTTTAGACGGAAACTGCGAAGACGCGCGTGACTTTGGTTTATACTTTTGTTCCGTCCTCTACCGTTTGGTTGGCCGACGACATCATCCGTCACGGCGTAACGCTGCGCCTCCGCCATCCCAGCAAGTTCAGAGCCTGAGCGAAGCCTGAGCGAGCCTGAGCCAAGATTGCGATTTGCCTGATGGCCTGGCCTGATTGCCAGCTTAGATTACCAGATTCGACTGGTGGGCCGGGGGGCCAGAGGGCCGCAGAGAGTCGCTGCGTTGATGGCTTACCAACGTCCTGGGGTCCTGACACTGACGTCGTTGTTGACGCGATTGCGTATTCTGTATGAAAAGGAAGCGGGGGCGTGTGAACCGCCAACCCGGGAAAGCCAGACTAGATCTCGGCGCTCGGAAGCTTCTTCGCGTAATTCCAGCTCGCTCGCCCGCCTCTGACATCTATAATACCTACGGTAACGGCCCGATGATGAGCATGACGACCCGCCGGGGACATTGAAACATGGCGACGGCGCGTTTCACTGCCGTAACGTTGGTTGTGGGCCGCGGCAATGGCAAACGGCAGCGCTACGGCTACGGCTGCGGCGGTCTCGCATCATCTCACTTATCATGCTCACAACCTATGGACCATGTGTTTGTATAGCCCTGCAATGCCCTACACGCCCTACGCACGCCCTGTGCTGGACGGCGCTTATCTGAAAACAGTTAAGGTGTCCATGGTCAATTCGCAGGTGAGCTAGGTGAGGCGTGACAATGGGCGACGACCTGAGCCACCTGAGTGTCACGCCGAGACGGCCGTAGGCCACTGATGACACCTGACACTACTGGATGACACCTGCCTGACACCCGGCACCTGACGCGGCTTTGGGGATTGGTCAAGCCCGGGTCTGATCCTTTGGCGCTGCGTGACGCGTTGGGATATCGGGCTATCGGCAGCTGGAGCTAGTCGTGGGTCGACTTTTTGATCTTAAGACTGATGGCAGAGTGTGAGAGATGGCTTGCCGCTGAGACATGGGCATGTTTGTGTTATTGATAAACGGGGACGGCAATGGTGGTGGTCTCAAATGATCGACCAGCCACGACGCGGTCGACGCTATCTACATGAGGACGACGCGTCGCACTTGGCAGGATGGATGGCAGGTCGGAAGACGCGTCGTCATGTGCCTACATTGTTGGCATGTCCATTGGGCATAGGAAGTCTCAGCTGGGCAGTCCTCATCATCTCATGATCCCTGCCGCCTAGGATCCCGCCGCACAGGCTTGCCTGATCACCAGGGGGCTATCTAGTTATCTAATGAGTGAGGGCTACCGCGGGGCCATGGCATGGTGACTAACGCAGCGCTACCCACATCAGATACAGTGATGCATTCCCTTGGCTATGGAAGGCGATGATGCTGGAGATTGGATTTGGGTCGTCAATATGCAGGAGGCGTCGTGAGCGAGCGGGCCACAGGCGCCCGGTGGATAGTGGAGATGGATGATTGGTCTCCACCAGGTTGGATCAAGTCAATTGCCTTGTTTGGCTGTGTGGGCACTCATACCGCTACCAAGCGGAGAGAGGCCCGATCGATGAGATGGCGAGTCACTACCAGACTGCTCGTCAGCACGGGTCATGTCCAACCTATCATGCGCTCGCACGTTCGCATGCTTGCTGCTTCGCAGCTCGCAGCTCGCAACTCGGCGCTCGTTTACTCACAGCTCAGCGCCACCTCGTTGCTCGTATACGGCAGCCGCCCCTCGGCGGCCAGGCGAGCCCACCCCTCTCGTGCACGCCACTGCTTGGCCCAGTCGTCATGCGACATGGCCGACACGTGCTGCGCCACCGCCACGCCGTACCGATCCATAACGTATCGCGCGAGCCTGTCGAGCGTGCACTGCTCGAGCGCGGCGACAGCTTTGGGATCGGCGTCGGGAAGGAGGCCCTCGAGGCCGACGATCGTGATGCGCGGTGGCGGGTTGGCGCTCGTCTTCCCATCTGGCTCGGCGCCAGAGTCGGAGGGGAAGGCCTCGGCGATGCCGGCACCGAGGTAGAGCGCGATCTGCTCGCGCACAGTGAGGAGGGGGAGCTGGACGTCGGGGTCGGGCTTCTCGATGACGATGTACGCGTCGCTGCCGGGCGGGGCGAAGAGGTCGACGATGACGGGCGTCTCGTCGCGCCCGACCGTACGGTGCGTTGGCCATGTCAAGTGGACGACGGAGGTGGTGGACGCGGCTGACGGGCGGACAGTGTAGGTCATATCGTCGCGCGCGACGATGGGGTATGCGACGCTGAGCGTTGTCCCGACCTCCTTGTCCCCCTCCTTGCCGTCGTCGTCACTAGCGCCCTCCTCGTCCGCGAGAGGTGGGTCCTCCGCGGCCCAGTCCGCCTCGCTGCGCCATGCGCGGACTGACCCCGTGTCCCTCAAGGTCGCCAGCAGGTCCTGGACGCATGGGCTAGGTCTTGGTCCGTAGTAATCTACGGCCTTGATTAACCGCGCCCTCTCCTCGGACGGCATGGCTGAGGGCAGATGGGGTAAGAAGCGGCACTCGTCATTCACGCCCTCCCCGCCCACCCGCCCCGGCACCTCCCCCTCCACGCCCGGAGTGCACATGACGAACCCGCCATGCCCCACCGCGACGACGACGCGGTGCTTGATCTTCGCCACGAGCGCCGTTTCGGTCGACGGGGAGATGAGCGCGACATGCGCGAACAGCCGCGCGTCGGCCGTCCTTTGGAGCGCGCGGTTGGCGCCGCGCAGCGCCATCAGGCCCTCGTAGTCGGCCAGGGCGAGGACGCGGTCGAGGATGTGTGGGAAGGAAGGGCCGTCGAGGGCTGGGCGCGTCTGCAGAACTTCGATCTCGGTGATCATGCCGTGGATACGGGCTTTGACGGCCGTGGGCGAGTGGCGCTTGTGTTTCCGCGGGTGGGTCTCCTCGACGGTCGTGAGGATGTCGTAGACTTCTTGGAGCTGCTTGCGGAGGCTGCGGAGCGCCGCGTCTGGTGTGAGCAAGCGTACGTCGCTCGAGGCGCGGGGCGTGGGGGGGAGGACGGGTGTAGGTGTAATAGATGTGGACTGTGCGGGGTCTGGGAGCGTGCTGGAGGCGTAACGTCGGTTGGATTCGATGAGGCAAGGTGGGGAGAGAGACTTAAGTAGGTGGGGAGGCGGGGAGAGTGGGGGTGTGCCGTCTGGGGTGGAAGCAACGGGGCGAGGAGGGACAAGGCATGGGACGGTGCGAGGAGTGACGACGACGAGGGGCAACGAGGACGGGAGGGGGGCGACGACGGACAGCGAGGTGCGCACACAGCGGCATTGGGGAGCGAGGACCGGAGGGCGAGCACGTAGCAGCAACAGCTCGAGAGTGGGGAGGGGAGGGGGCGCGGTACTCACCATGCGCATCGGTGGCCGCCATGCTGATCTGCGTCGGCGTCGGCGCAGTGGTTGAGAGGAGGTGGCTGCTTGGGGCTGGGCGGGGCCGGGGGACGGGAGGGGACGGGCGGGGGGTAGTCACGATTTGACGGGAGGGGACGGGCGGGGGGTAGTCACGATTTTAACAGAACAAAAGACGTTGATGATGAAGGTGAGATGAAGAGATGAAGCGAGGCGGCGGGCGGCGTCGAGATGCGGGGTCAAGCCTTGTCCGTTCCATCGGGTATGCTGCGGTTCGCCCTCGGTCAGTCGCCCCCGGTCGGTAGGTCAGGTCAGGTCAGGTCGGGGTTGTACCCACCCACGTCCCTTCCCCACTCCAGTCATGCCAGTCAGTCGCCGTCGCCCTCGCCCACCCCCCGTTGCCGCTACATGGCTCTGCATAGTGTCCTACGCTTGATCGCCGGCCGGTGTGCCTTGCTCTGGGCACGTTCGCAGCTCTAGCTATAGGTGTCAAGGTGTCAAGGTGTCAAGGTACATAGGGAGGTGAGCGCCTGGCCTGGGCGCCCCGCGAATCTGCGTCCGCCCCGATCTCGTCGGACATCGGATGTCGAGAGTCACCACCTCGCAAGACCAACCCATAGCCACAGGTGCCCACAGCCCACAGGTGCCCACAGCCCACAGACGCCCAGGCGTCCAGACGCCTATAGCCCACCTGTCGCTGCTCGGACCCCGTGAAACGGCCCGAGCGTAATGTGCCGGCCCTCCTACCTTCGCACTTCACAAGCACATCGCTACTACGCCACTACTAACCAGTTAGTCATGCCATGACGAGTTAGTCACGGCAGCGACCACGTTGCACGCAGACGTCGCACTCTAGCATTCATTGACCTATGACACCTAGTAGGTCTTTTAGCAGCCCCGAGATGCATCCGCACACACCCGCACACATCCGCACACCCGCACACCCGCGCCTTACTTTCGTCGCCACGCAGCCACACTCCGCTGTCACGCTCCGCCGCCGCCACCAGCCACACGCCTCATTGAATGGCGGGGAGCAGGGTGCTCCCCTCGCCACCACCGCCATCCATGCTCGCACTCTGCTATTGCTTCCGCCGCAATGTCAGGAGGCCGCGGCCTCCCTCCGCTCGCAGGGCAGCCCACACCTAGACGCCCTGCTGGCATGCCAGACGCCGCGGGCCTCGCCGCCGCTCACCTGCCTAATGGCAGGCTCGCCGGCAGGCTCGCTAGCGGCAGGCTCACGCCTACTTCATACCGCGCTTCTGCATCTTGCGCATCTCGCGCTTGCGGTCGAGCTCCTCGGCCTTCTTCTGCTCCTTCTCAGACAGCTTGGCGCGCTCGGCGCGCTTCTTAGCCGCGCGCTTCTCCTCGGCCGTCATCTCGGGCGGGTTGTCCTCCTCCTGCTCCTTCTTGTACGCCTTGCTGAGGGACGCGTCGAGGTCCTGGCGCGTGCGGATGAGCTTGCGCGACACCTCGGGCTTGATGAGGTTGGGGCGCGAAAGGAGGTCGGCAATGTTGAGCGCGACCTGGATCCAGGCGTTGACGGCGTCGATCTCGTCCTGAGTGGTCGCCTTGCGGACAGAGAGGTAGATCTCGCGCGCGCGCTGCTCCATGCGGAGAGGGCCGCGGGTGGGGCGCTTGGCGGGGGCGTCAGTGACGATCAGGGCGCGGAGCATGTTGGCGGCGGTCGGGTCGGCAAGCACCTCGGCGACACCGACATTGGGGGTCTTGAGGAGGAGGTCGGTGATCTCGCTGTGCTCGGAGAAGAGCGCGTGAGTGACGGGGACGGCGTTGGAGTCGTGCATGCGGGGGTAGGTCTGGTGTGAGCAGAGTCGAGCGCAAGTCGAGCGCGCAGCGCGAGGCTGCGCGAGGTCCAGCTGGAGACGCAAGGGCGAGCGCGGGGCTGCACCGAGGTCTAGCTGGAGACACAGCCGCGCACACAGTGCGAGGCTACAGCCAGGTCTAGTTGGAGACACATGCGCGCACACAGTGCGAGGCTGCACCGAGGTCCAGCTTGAGACACAGGCGCACAGCGCAGGGCTGCAGCGGGTCTCCGATGAGAGTCGAGAGAAACCTCCCATGCGGTTCTCCATTGCAGCCCGTCAAGTCAAGGCCGTCGCAACGCCGGCGCCCTCTGCGACAGCACTTTGCGCACCATGTATCGCTCCCGAACTTACCAAGTCAAACCGCTGCTCACGCAGCTTGGCCATGCCGGTCTTGTTAACGATCGCCCACACACCCGCCGCCTCGCCCTGGAGACCGGACGCGCCGCGGCCGAGGGTGAACTGGAAGACGAGCGACTCGCCCGACTCGGCGAGCGGGTCGATGATGCTCTGGAAGGTGTTCCAGATGAGCTGGATGACGTCGTGCAGGGGGATGAGCTTGAGGGTCGCGTGGACGGCGAGGACGTTGCGGCGGCCGGTAGCGAAGACGAGGTGGAGCGCCGAGCTCGAGGACATTATCGGGCGCACCTCGGTGAACTGCTGGGCGAGGGTGGGGATGTAGGGCGAGAGGCTGGGGTCAGCGAGCGAGCGCGGCCACACCCAGATGTCTAGCGAGAGAGCGCTGGGGCGAGCGCGACGGGTGGGGAGAGAGCAGAGCATGTGGGTGTCAAGAGGAGCTCGTTCGAAGAGCGACATGTCTGGAAGCAGCCGGGAACAGAGAGTGTGATTAAGGGGAAGAGAGTGAGAGAGAAGGACGGCTGGAGAGGAAGTGGACCACTCAGCAGAGAATCCACAGAGAGTCCATCGTCGACCTGCTCGTCACGACGTTCCCCCACAAAGACCTGTCCTCCTCTTCCCTCGTCCCAATATCCTGTCCGTCGTCATCTACCCCTCATTCTTCACTGCCGTCTCTTGCTCACGCCCTCGTCCGACCGCTCCAGCCGTTCTCCGGTCCCTCCATTCCCCTCTTTTCCCTCCCTCTTCAGCGTCCAGCCCTGACGTCCTCCTCACACCACCACCTCCATCCCCCCTCCCGTCCCCACCCTCCCCCCGCCAACAAAGCACTCACGCAGTCTTCGCCCTGCCCATGTTGATCTGCCGCCCCAGCAAGTGCAGAAGGAGGTATCCGCCGAGGATGCCGAGCATGATGCCCTCGAACTTGAACGCCGCGGGGCGGAACACGAACATGCGCCAGCGGAACTCGAGGCCGTCATACTCGCGCGAGAGGGGCTGCGGCGTGGCGGGCGTGATGGCCGCGATGGCCTGGAGGATCGAGGCCATGGTGAGCGGGCGAGCGGGCGAGTCGGCGAGTCGAAGGAGTGGAAGAGGGGGTCAGGCGGGGAAGCGTAGAGGAGTGGAGTGGGAACCGAAACCTTGAGCGGGGGACGGGATCGCAGACGAGGATCTGAGATTGATGAGCGATGGATGCGATGGGAGGCGAGGCGTTGGAAGTATCACGACGATGGGTCCATGCGCCGGTCGAGCCAGGAGGGTGGAGGGAGGAACCGTAGACCGACGCCGATTGGATGTCCGGAACTCTGGGCCGGTGGTCTCCTGCCCTGAGACATCTGCCACGACTGGCCACGATCCACTTGACTGCCCACCGGCCACCGACTTTGTTCCATCCTCTTCGATATGCTCGAGCTCGCGACTGTGCTCGAGATGCGTTCTGGTGATGGTTGTGCGCTGCTGTGTGCAACTGAAAACCAGGTGGAAATGGCAGGCATGGGGTACGTTATGCAACTACAGACATTTCAACGGACGAGACTACTTGCTTGCTGTTTGGAAGCTTGCACCCCGCCTCTGGAGGCCTCAGCTTCACGTTGCCTTTCCAGTTCTCATCTCTGTCTTGACGTTGAGACCATCAGTTACTCTCCATGCACTAGATACACTGCTTCTGGACCTGACATTTGCAGCGGAAAGTAACACGCCCTCATCTCCAAGCTGCATCCTTGACTATTTCCATCCTACGGAGGGCTGTTCGCTTCGCTTCACTTAGGCTGGCTCAGCAGCCGCGCTCGCTCGCTGCGCGAGCTCGCTTAGGCGCTTAGGCGCTGGCCGCCTCGAGACGCGGGCCAACATCAATAAGATGGGTGAGACGCTGGTTGGCAGCCTGGACAGCACCGTCAAGCACAACGCTCTGGGTACCCTTGGCGAGCTGGACGGGCGCGGTGCCGTCCTGGAGGCCAAGCTGAGCGTCGCTCCAGATCGGGGTGACGGGGGTGGCGTCCGGGGCGCCGACACCGGCACGGCCGCCAGCGGCAATCCAGTCAGCCTCGCGCTTGAGGTCGAGCTCGTTGAAGACCTTGTCGACCGAGCTGACGAGGTGCTCGACCTGCTCCGCGGTGTGGCCGGGCGTCGGGGTGATGCGGAGACGCTCCTCACCGACAGGGACGGTGGGGTAGTTGATGCTCTGGACGTAGATGTGGTGCTTGGCAAGAAGCATGTCCGAGGCCTCCTTGGCAAGAGCGGCGTCGCCGACGAGCACAGGGATGATGTGCGAGGGGTTCGGGACGACGGGGATGCCCATGTCCTTGAACTGGCCCTTGACGGCACGAGTGTTGAGCTGCTGGAGACGGCGGTCGCTCATGCACTCCTTCTGGTAGGCGATGGAGACCTGAGCACCGGCGACGACGGCGGGAGGGAGCGACGTCGTGAAGATGAAGCCGGGGGCGTACGAGCGGACAACGTCGACGAGGTCAGACGAGCCGGCAATGTAGCCACCAACAACGCCGTAGGCCTTGCCGAGGGTACCGGTGATGATGTCGATGCGGTCCTGGACGGAGCGGCGGACAGGCTCGGCCGAGTCGCGGGTAGCGTAGTGAGCCGCAAAGTCGAGGTGCTCGGCAACACCGGCACCGCTGGGGCCGTACATGCCGACGGCGTGGACCTCGTCGAGGAAGGTGATGGCGCCGTACTTCTCGGCAAGGTCACAGATGCCCTCGATGGGAGCGACCGAGCCGCACATCGAGTAGACGGACTCGAAAGCAATGATCTTGGGAGTCTCCTTGGGGACCTGCTGGAGCTTGGCCTCGAGGTCGGCAAGGTCGTTGTGCTTCCAGATGACCTTCTTGGCGTTCGAGTGACGCACACCCTGAATCATCGAGGCGTGGTTGAGTGCGTCTGAGAAGATGACGCATCCGGGCAACTTGGCGCCAATAGTCGCAAGACAGGCGTCATTGGCAACGTAGCATGACGAGAAGACGAGCGCTGCCTGCTTGCGGTGAAGTGAGGCGAGCTCGTCCTCGAGCGAAAGATGGAGAGCGCCGTTGCCAGCAATGTTGCGTGTACCACCTGCACCCGCGCCGTACTTGTTAAGAGTACGCTTCATGGTGTCGAGCACCACGGGGTTCTTGCTCATACCGAGGTAGTCGTTTGAGCACCACACGTCGACCTCTACGTCTGTTTTGGCCGTGTGGGCGACTGGGAACTTTGCAGCCATGCGGTTGATGTTGTTGAAGTAGCGGTACGACTTGTCCTTGTGCTTCTTGTCGAGCTCGGCCTGGTAGAACTTCTCGTAGTTGAAGACACCGGCCGGGGTCTCCTTGGCTGCGGACTTGCCCTTGGGCTCAGCCTTGAGGTCGGCCTCGCGCTGGGCAGTGGCAGCGGCGAGGCGGGCAGCCTTGGCGTGGGGGCACTTGCCCGCGGGGGTGGCAGCGGGGTCGAAGACGATGTCCTTTTGCTGCGTGTCAGCGGGTGTGGGCCGCAACAGGGAAAGGATTCGCGGGCGGGCGGGGGCGGAAGCAAACGGTTTTGCCGTCGAGCAAGCCACCACTCGATCTCATTACGAATTTCGCAGCGACTCCGCACCTGGGTGTCTCCGACGGAGACGACCAGCCGCGCGTGTATAGCATCGTAATGAGGTAGCATGTAGCGCTCGACGACGATGGCCATGTGATGTGATGGGATGGGATCGGCGTATGTGCTCTTGTGCCGAGACGCTATCCTGCCCGTGTCTCACACTGTACGACTCACCTTGTGGATCTCCTCGACCTCACGGTTGCCGGCGACGGAAGCGTAGCCGCGGCGAGCGAGCTGGGGGCCGAGCATGGGGCACTCGGAGGCCTTGGCGGTGAGGGCAGTAGCGCGGCCGTTGGAACCGCCGACCTGAGCGAGTGCGTTGAGTGACGACGCGCTAGAGCGGCCGAGGAAGGGGCAAGCGCGCGAGTAGCGAAGGAGCTGGTTGACCTGCATGCTTGCGTTTATGCGTTTGGCGACGAAGTGGAAGGTAAAGAACAAGAACAAAGCTGGCGGGGTGTGTACTCTTGATGAGAGTGAGTAGTGTGGATGGGGAGATGGGCGAGTAGGAAGAGATGGGATATAAGAGAGACGAGTGAGTCGGATGCGGGATGAAAAGCCAACCGGGTGAGTGGTTCAGTCGATGGCGGGCGGGGATCTCCCCCTCTCCTTCCTCCCCTGGGGCCTTGGCCTTCCCTCCTCCGCCCATCCGTCCATCCGCCCCAGGGGTGCAACATCTCATTCTCAGTCTATTCTGGTTTCATCCAATCAAATTCAATCTTGGATGCTCCTGTCCAACCACACTTCGCCCAAATCTCACCCCTTCCTCCTCCTTATGCGTCTTAACCGAACACGGAGGTGGGGATGAGAGGGGATGCCGTACTCCTCTTGCTCCTCTGTTCAATGCACGTCTTCGGGTTTGTTGTAGCCTAGAATTCCATCTCGGCCGCATCCTTGCATGCATATTCATCGGTCAGCCAGCAGGCCGACTCGTGGCGCCACATCGACCACCACACCCCCCACCCAGCACCCAGCCCCTCCTCACATGACTTCTATGATGAGCCCATCGACCGACCACTCGCGCCCATAGTTAGTTACCAGGTCGTCTCATCCGCGCGTCATGCCATCTATCATTTCCCAGAACTTTGTACCTTGTACAACCATTGCGCAATCCACGCAATCACCAGCACGAACGTTCTAGCATCCATGTATGCATCCCTCTACCAAACAAACATTGTCTGGGCTGTCTGGGCTGAACACTCTGTGCCTGCGGCTATGGCAAGCGGCACGGGAAGACGCTCGTCCTTCGGGAATGGCGGGATCGGCCTTGAGACGAAACGAAACATGCCCAGACACGAGTCAAGAGTCCCCGGTCAACCAGTCACTCGCCTCGTATTAGATAGTTTACATCCTCTGGAATCTCAGGTAAACACATTGCATACCGAAGTATGCAGGGGTACGGGATTGCAGGTCTGTAATCCAGTCTACAGACATGCCACTGAGGTTTAAGCAACTAGGGGCTCGTCGCACCATCACTGCCGCCTCCCGCGCCCGTTTAGCTCCAGGGGTTCGGTCGACGGTTCCAGCAAGCCGCGGCGATGCTAAAGCCTATCCCTTCTTGTGTCAACTCGTAAGGCTGTAACGCGCTCTGAGATCTTGCTCCCTCTCAGATTGGGTTACGAGATGAGGGCTATCGGTATCGGGATTCGCGACAGCGAGAGGGGCAGATCGGTCCTCATCCCGTCCGAATCTCCCTCAGGTTGGAGATGCTACACGCGGAGTTTTGTACGACGCGTCCTCTGCGGCGCGTTACGAGACGTGCATTACAAGGTATAACGTGGAGGGCGGCGTTTACGATCAAGCCTGTACCCGAGGACGTTCGTGGGCATGCCTCGAAACGAGGCGGTGAGTGGGAAGGATAGCTTCCGCGATTCCGCGGACTGTCTTCACAGCGAGGCCTGGCTACATCGTTGCCGGTGTCAGGATAGTGAGCGCGGGATACTCCAGATCTCGACTCGTAGTACAGGCCATCGATACGAGGCCGCTACGCAGCACAATTGACGGTGCCACAACCAGCCCAGGGGAAAGAAGTAGGTGCAGCAGTGGACCACGGCCCCAGCACCGTACCCATCAACAGACGACAGAGAGCAGAAAGCTACATGCACGCAGCCGCGTCTATGTTCACCGCCGCGCACGCAGACAGCCGCCGCCAGCCGCAAACTCAATCGCCATCTAGTTCTGTTTACCGTTGACATCTTCTATGCATCTGCATCTGTGGCCTGGTCGTCGGGCCCGCGCGCTCCACGGCCCCGCCTCGGCCGCGATTAGATACGGCCACGAGCTTCTTGAAGAGATCACGAGTGGCGAGATCGAGATCGAAGTGATTACGGGTATACCTGACCGCGGGTAAACTGAGTCCCAATTCTCACTCCTGGCTGCCCCACTCTGACATAATTGGTCCCGTCCAGACGGGGGACGAGCAATCTCCGTCTACGAGTGGAGGGACCAAGAATCTTGAAGTCTGAACGCCGTTCACGGCTACACTCGTTGTTGACAACTACAAACCCACAGATGATCGAGCCCGCATACATCTCGATCGGGGCGAACCGGTCGTCGTCGTGTGCGGTGTGCTTCCCGGACGGCGTGCTGGCGTACGGCGCGGGGAACACAGTTGCGTTATGGGATACTGTGAGTCGGGCTCGAGCTTGAAGTAACTAGAGCTGACACCTTCCTCGCTTGCCTCTGACGCGCTCCTTTGTCATGTTCGATATCGTTTCACCATTCAACTTTCACCATTCAACGAACAGAAGGACGACGGCCGAGGAGTCTACGCCACCCTCCTTGGGCACAGCGCGCACGTCACGACGCTCAAGCGCATTGACGAGAGCTCGTTCGTGTCTGGAGACCAGCTCGGAGACGTTCGAATCTGGACAAGGGAAGGGCGAACAGTGAGTCACGCCTATCAGCTGAAAGCAGGACTTGAGCTGACTCCAGTTCGTGTCCACATCCGCATTCACGGCGCACAAGGGCTCGTCGATCTCGGCGCTTGCCGTCGCCCCCGGCGAGATCCTGACTGGCGGCTCGGACGGCCTGGTGCGGCGATGGAAGCTCGGCCCAAAGTCCGAGCAGCTCGAGCAACTCGACTTGAAAGGCAAGCTGCCTCTCGACATGGCTGTCGGCACGCTGCCGGGCTCGGCCGCGCCCGCCCTCATCATGGGCCTCACCGACCGCAAGGTCCAGATCTGGACCATCGTGGACGGCGCGTACCGCAACACCCTCTCGCTCGAGGGGCACGAGGACTGGGTCCGCTGCCTCGCCCTCACACCCTACCCGGGGACAGAGGGTACGGACCTCCTCCTGGCGACGGGGTCGCAGGACAACTTCATCCGTTTGTGGCGCATCTCGCAGACCCAAGACGGCGGTGACATGTTCGACGACCTCGCCCGGCGGCTGGACGGGAGCGCGCAGATCTCGACCAAGGCGCACGTCCTCGCTGTTGACGACGGAGGCGTGAGGCGGCGCTTCAACATTACTCTTGAAGCCCTGCTGGTCGGGCATGAGGCGGGGCTCACCAACGTTAATTGGTCGAGCGGGACCGCCCCACGCCTTCTGTCGTCCGCAAGCGACAACTCGCTCGTCATCTGGTCGCCGACGGAGGGCGAGCATGATCGCGATGGCATCTGGGTGCCTGAGCACCGGTTTGGCGCGTTTGGCGGGCGCGGCTTGGCGTTCTTTGGCGCAGTGTGGGCGCCAGAGGACGCGGCCGTGATTGCCACCGGGTGGACTGGCGGCGTGGAGCGATGGGTGCGGCGAGGGGATGTGTGGGAGACGAGCCCAGGCGTCACCGGGCATTTTGGCACGGTGCAGAGCGTCGCCTGGGATGCGGCAGGCGACTATGTGCTGTCGACGGGGTGAGTCCTGCGAATGACAGAGGGCGCAGCACTGACAACAGGTCGGACCAGACGTCCCGGATACACGCACCGTGCCGGGTGTCGTCGAAGGAGGTGTGGGCGGAGATTGCCCGGCCCCAGATTCACGGCTACGACATGGTGGATGGCGCGTTCCTGTCGTCGTTCCGCATCGCCAGTGCCGCCGAGGAGAAGGTGACGCGTGTGTTTGAGGCGACGACCGGCTTCGCCGAGAGTCTGAGCACGCTGGGTGTGTGCGCAAAGCCCGCCGCGGAGATGGTAAGTGTGCAAAATATGAGATCTCTCTGACACCAGTCCCATCTTCCACGAGGCGCAACGGTGCCCCCACTAGGCCTGTCGAACCGCGCGCTCGGCAAGGCCCAAGCAGCCACCGACATCCCCGCCAAGCTCGTACCGAAGGACGCGATCGAGCGCGACTCGGTGTCGGCTGCCATGACCTCGCTGCCCACGGAGGAGGAGCTGGGCACGTCCACCCTCTGGCCTGAGATCGAGAAAGTCTATGGGCACGGGTACGAGCTCGCGACGCTCGCGGCGAGCCATGCCGGCGATCTTGTCGCGACGGCGTGCCGCGCCAGCTCGGCCGAGCACGCCGTCGTCCGCGTGGTCGACGCGGCGACCTGGGCTGACGTGGCCACCCTGCCGGGCCACTCGCTGACCGTCACGCGCGTCGCGTTCTCGCCGGACGACAGCATGGTGCTGACCGTGTCGCGTGACCGCGGATGGCGGCTGTTCGCGCGTGACGGGCGGGTGTTCACTCCCCTGGCGACGGAGGAGAGGGCGCACGCGCGCATGGTTCTCGACTGCGCGTGGGCGGGCAGCGGCGCGTTCGTGACCGCCTCGCGCGACAAGTCTGTCAAGGTGTGGAGGCGAGCGGCGGAGGGAGCTGGGGAGGAGGGAGCGGGCAAGTGGACGTGCGTCGCAACCCACAAGCTCGCCGAGGCCGCCACCGCCGTCGCGGCGACGCCCGATGGCGACGCCTACCTCGTGGCCGTCGGGACGGAGGGCGGCAGCGTCGAGGTGCTGAAGGTGAGCGGCGACGGCCTCGCGCCATTGGAGGCGGTTCCGAGCGCGCAGGCGCACGCGGGCGGCGTGACGCGGCTGGCGTGGCGCCCGTCCAAGGGCGGTGCGCAGCTAGCGAGCGCGGGCGAGGACCGGGCGGTGCGGATCTTCGATGTCGTGGTGTAGTCTCCCAACCAGGCGTTAGAGCATATGTGTATAGACGGGATGGTCAGTTATTGCGCATGCTCCTCATCTTCACATAAAGGCAGGATCCGCGTGTCTCTTGCCGTGGTGGTCTAACGATCTAACCCGCCTAACTGATATCATTCCGGTCCTCCAGCACAAGGTTATCTAAGGACCTCCTATCCAGCTCTCACGGCCAACCGGTATCTGGATAGGACGCTCTGGCCTCACAGATCTCGCAACGGCCCACACTAGCACCAGCTACGGCAGCACAGCACGATTACATGACATGACTATAAAGACATCCAGGCGTATGCTGCCTGGACCGAATGTCCGCGCCGAGCGCGTCTTGTTTGGTGTAGACTGGCCCACCAGAAGTAGCGTCCGTTACTTTGGGTCCTGCCGTACTTGGGGTTGGCCGAGGCGAGTGAAGAGTGAAGCTTAGTCGATGCTGTTGCCCGAGCAGCACGAGAACAGGCCCCCGCTCTTCTTCTGCGGCGCGGTGGCTGTTGGGCGCGCCCCAGTGCCGGTCGTGCCCGCGGCGCCAGTCGCGGGCGTCGTGCCGGCCGTCTTCTCGCCGGCATCGGTGGCGCCAGTCGCACCAGTCGCTACGGCGCCAGCGCCAGCACCTGCCACGCCGGCAGCGGCGGCCGCGCCAACGTCCGAGTCGGTGCCGGTCGTCGGCGCGTTCCCAGTCCCGGCAGTGCCCGAGGGCGCGTTGCCGATCGCCTCGGCCGAGGTGGGCGCGGCAGGGCCGACGGGCTCCTTGGCGAGCTGCTGGGCAGCAGCGGCATCGGGGGGCTGGGAGGCGAGCGGGGCCTCGGAGCGCGCGGCGCCCGTCTGGGGCTGCTGCGATCCCGAGCCGGCGGCAGCAGCGCCAGCGACACCCGCAGCACCGGCAGCACCGGCACCGGCGGCGACGCCCGCTGCGGTGCCGACGCCGGCCCCAGAGCCCGAGCGGTCGGCGGCGAGGAGGCTGGGTGTCAGTGACCTTCAACGATGAAGTAGTCAGGAAGTCTCAGTCAGAGTTGGGGAGGGCGAGATGCCGTCATCCCCTGTGAGCAGCCGCGGCTCTGCACGCCGCCTCGGAGGCCGAGGGTGGCCCCTCCACGACACACACGGACAGCACACGGACACACACATGCTCAGAGCCGAGCACGCGAGTGCTGGCGCACTCGCCGCCCCGCTCAATACCTGCCGAGAGGGCATGTCTGCTATCGAATGCATACTACAGTGCCGCCCTCTCGGCAGTCTTCTTTGGAGCTCGAGCACAACACAGCCACTCGGCTCTTTCTATCGTCGAGCTTGCGGATCTGACCGACACCGTACGGAGAGTCGCGCCGCACAAGACTAGACTTACTGACGGCCACGGACGGCCTGGGCGACGATGCCGGCGAAGTGCTGTCTGTCAGCGTGGTTCTAGTCATGGGTATGTGCTGTGCACGCGGCTTGGGCATCGCAACTCGGGCTTACGTGCCCTCGTCGCGTCCCCCGCCGCGTACCATGCCCTCGGCAATCGCGACCTCGGGCACTGCGTGCCCTCGCTCGCTTGACTCACCTCGCCCTGCCAGCGCGCAACCTCGAGCTCGCCCTTGGTGGGGACACGCGAGCCGTCGCCGTTGGCAACGGTCGAGACACCCCACGGCGAACCACCGTGGACCTCATCGTTGTTCTGGAGGTAAGGCTGCTTGTACCCGACGGGGACGTAGATGCAGCCGTGGTGAGCCCAGAAAGGCATAGTGGTGAGGTGGGTAAGCTCCTGGCCGCCGTGCTGCGAAGCAGTCGACGTAAAGGTGCCGACGTACTTGCCCGACAGCGCCTGGGCGGCCCAGAGGCCGCCGGTCTTGTCGAAGAAGGCCGAGACCTGCGCGGGGGCACGACCGTAACGGGTGGGGATGCCGAAGATGAAGCCGTCGAGCTCGACGAGGTCCTGGGGCGTCACGATCGGGTACTTGGGCTTGAGCGAGGCGCCGGCATGCATCTTCTCGAGGACCGAGGCGGGGAGCGTCTCCTCGATGAAGTAGGGCTTGGCGATCGCGCCAGCGGCCTCGACACCGGCGATGACCTCCTCGGCGAGGGTGGCTGGTGTGAGCGGAAGTCGACGTGAGCGCGAAGACGAAGTGAGCGCGAACCGCGAACGCAGGCAAGCGCAGGCTGGCGGACACGGGCGAGTGCGACGAAGGCGAGCGCGACAAATGATGCGCGAACGCAGAAACCAGGAACTGGCCCGGGAACCAGTCTGGCACCATGAGGGACAGAGGCACATGGAAGGCTCTCTGGCTACCCAAATAGTCCTCGGCGCCATCCGCCCATACTCCGCCGCCATCAGGCGCCCGGTGACGGCCGCACACACACCACACCACACATTACTCACCAACGTGGCCGTACATGCTGTAGAAGACAACGCCGATGACGGGCTTGACGGAGCCCTGGGCGGTGGTAGCACCGGAAGCGTTGGGAGCGGCCATTTTCTGCTGTCAGCGGCGTGCGCTTGCGGAATGCAAGACTAAGACAGGAGTGGGGTCTCCGAGGAATGCGGCGTGGTTGATGCCAGGAGAGCTTCAGGTAGGATGGAAAGAGGGGACAGCCGTGAGAGCCAAGCTAGTAGACTACACACGCTGTCCAGCTCTCGCCCCATTAGGCGGGCACCCCGTTCCGCCTGGGATCCTCGCTACCCCTCATACCGCCCTCGCTGGGAATCAAACTGGCCAAACAGAGATGACAGGGCAGGCATCCAAGGACACCGCCTAGCCGAGGATCGCTGCCGACCTATGGCTGATGTCGCCGATCGCCAACCCCGCCCTAGCCGGCTATCGGCCCATCCCGTGCAGCGACGCCAACGACAGGGGAACAAACAAGTGGACGGACCAACGAGCCCCAGAAGACACTCACGTCAAGTGGATGTGGGTGGATGGGTATCGAGAGACGGATGGGCCAAATCTACGATGAGCCAGGTGGTGGGGAAAAGGAAAGGCGCTGGGCGGCCCACTACCGCCTTTATAAAGGTGCGTGTTCGTGCTCGGGAGCGGTAGTGTCTAGTCGGGCCAAACGGCTGGTATCGTCGGCCGGCTGGCTGGGTCGGCCAGGCCCAGCCACACACCTCCCCTCTCCCCACTCACCTCACACAGCTCAGCTAAGCTCGCCCAGGCTCAAGCTCCAG
Source organism: Cutaneotrichosporon dermatis (assembly GCA_020011015.1). Classification (NCBI taxonomy): domain Eukaryota; kingdom Fungi; phylum Basidiomycota; class Tremellomycetes; order Trichosporonales; family Trichosporonaceae; genus Cutaneotrichosporon; species Cutaneotrichosporon dermatis. Next base: position 716,491 of record JAIGNX010000012.1, read on the forward strand.
CCACGCCCACGCCCACGCCCCTCGCCTTCTCCCTCGCCCTCGTCTCCTCACCCTCACCCTCAACCACGGCCCACATCCACAGCTCACATTCGCCTCTTCGGCTCGCTTCGCCTTTGAACCAACCATTAGCTTTGTTAGCTGAATGGGGATGGTTTGGTAATGATTAGTCTAGACGTGGCACCAGATTCAGGGAAACTACTATAGCAGATGACGTCGTAATTTCCTTTTTGGGACGGTCGTTCCCAGTGATTTACCATCGAGTACATGGAGGCAGTCACTCGGCCACTCGACCTCCCCTTGGGTCTTCCGCCGGGAGGGACAGCCCGGTGGTTCACTGTACGATGGCTGGTTGCTCATGCTGCTCATAACTCGCCCTTTGATCGCGCGCGCGTTGCTCGGGGATGGACGAAAGGGTCGAGTACGTAAGTCGCGTTGTGGCCACCTCGGCTTCCATAGCCCTAAAAGTGCGAGCGGGACCGACCAGCTCGACCGGCGCCGTGTCTCATCTATATTGGGCCTTGGGCGCGTGCTCAGCCAGCCAACGTCAGTTCCAGTGAGAGACAACCACGACATCGCGAGCTCCAGTAGGCACATGTCAGCTAGGCAGCTAGCTCATGTTCTACCTATGCATCTGCATCTACGTCTGCATCAGCAAACCCAGTTCCCCTTCGAGAAGCTCATTAGAATTGACGTCATCGTTCATTAGATTTACTGCCTCTTAATTCAAACTGCTAATTGCCCTTTTTGTCACAAGTTCGAGCGCTGCGAGCAATGTGGCACTGCCACGTGCACCACGTGCCCCTACCGCCGGCCCTCTTCGTCACCCTCTTCGCAACAACCTCCACCCTCTCCTCCCTCCACTCTCACTGTCCCACCTACCGACTAAACTACACTCCCTCACATTACCAGACACTACCTCGCACACTCGACTCACAATGGCATCATTCTTCGGGAGTCAGACGGCAAAGGACAACGTCACGGGTATCAACAACATCCCCGCGCCAGAGTCGGACGAGGACAAGAACGCGCCGCCCCCAGATGCCGCCTCCCGCATCGTCGATTTCGTCAAGGTGCGTATCGCGGGGAATGTGTGGCGTGTGGCGTCCGGCGTGTGTGCGAGTCGTAAATCGGGACGGGGCGTTGGCTAAGCGTTGGAGGTTGTGGGGAGCTGGGAGTCGAGGACACGTTGAGAAGTGCAGTGTGCGAGGAGGTACGAGGTGTGCTTGTCCAAGGCGGGTATCTGCTCTTGGCACTGAGCGCGTTTCTGCATCATGTGTCGTAATGGACTGGACAATGAGGAGTCTGCCCAGGCTGCGGCCGAGGATGCGTGTGCAACGCGCACAGTGCTCGTACCAGACGCATAGGCCGGGAAGCTTGGTGCGGATAGGCGCCATTGTCTGGCGGAGGGCACCCTGTCGTACCTCACTTCATCCACTCTGCGCTCTACATGAACACCGCTGACAGCCCAGGAAGACCCCAACGCTCTGTGCGTCGCCAAACCCTGCTTGGACCACTGCTGACCGCAGCTACACCTTCGACTCGCGCGTGATCCGCGACAACAACCTCCAGGTGACGCAGGTGACCGACCTCTGCCGTCGGAGGCGGGACGGAGGGCTGAGCTGTGTGAAGGTGGGTCTGGGCGTGGGCTATGGGCATGGGCCCCGGCTACGCAAGGGAGGGAGGGGGCACGTATGTGGACGTTCGCGTCTCCATCGCGCCCCCATCTCGCCTCCGCCTCGCCTCCATCTGGAGCCCGAGCCCAAAGCCACCTCCCGTTCAGCGTATGGGCGCTCACACCAGATCGCGGCCGAGAGCAAGGCGCTGTTCAAGACGATGCAGTCGCTCGGTACGTCCGCTTCCGCCATCTACGTGCCCATGCTGACATGTCTATTACTCTCATCCGTCGCTGTGCCTTGCCCCGTCACATGGAAACATCCCACCACTTTCCTGCAACAGGCTTCTACTGCGCGCTCCCCGCCCTCCCGACCGAGACGCACATGGAGTGCCGCATCATCCCGCGCTCCTCTTAGACGGCGTCGGCGTCGATGTCAGCCAGCCAGCCAGTATCAGAAGCATGCATGCATCACTCCATAACCGTGACGCGCGTTGCCGCGCGGGACGAGACGAGTTTTCAGAGACCCACCAGTCAGGATCCGGCACGTGAAACGTCATAGCTTGATAGCGGGGCACCGCCGCCACTGGGTGATCAATGGCGGGCGACCACGTCGAGCATTGTTCTCATTCCACATCTTATCTACTACCTGTTTGCCCTCTGTCTCTGTCTCTGTCTCCATCCGCCTACCTGTCATTAGCCATGCCCCCGCCCCCAGTCACCATCTATGTGAGCGCCTACGCCTACGTTGGCGACGCTGACGGCAGGTGACGAGCCTCACGTCGCAGCCAAAAGTCCGCAAGCACATCGATCTGCTGCACCGGTGAGTCGCGGCGGCGCGAAGCGGTGCGCGGAGGAACGCGGAGCAGAGCTTAAAGAGACATCGTAGGCGCGAAGAGAGGGGGGAGGAAGCGACGAAGGAATGGAGCTGACAGAAGCGCGCTCAATGCCCTCGAGATCCCATATGAGGTGAGTCGCCTTCGGCGCTCTGGGCGCCTGGTTCTGCGGGCTTCGAGTGTTCCGTCTTCCCGGCCTCGCACGGCCTGTAGGATTCTATTAGCCGATCATGCACTTGCCTATCGCGTCCATGTTCTGTAAGGGCCGCTGATACCAGGCGTTCGACCTCGCGACCGACGAAGATGCGAAGCGGCGATGGCAGCGCGCCAAGCCTGTAGACAAGGTCGTCGGGTTGCCGGGATACCTTGTCGGCGGAGAGTGGGTCGGGGTGAGTGCAGTGTTCGACGCCTTGCAAGGCTGTCGTGTGGCAGAGAGCATGGGGCAAGGCTTGGCCATCAGGGCGCGCGGGTTGGCTTTACCAGCTCTACGATGACTTCGTGTGTGAACAAACACCCCAAGTTCTGCAATACGCCTCGGCCCGCCCTTGTCTGCTCTCCCATCATGTCATTTCCACGGCTCCCCTTCCCCAATCTTCGTGCTGATGCCAGACAATGGACGACTTTGAGGACGCCGTCGAGACAGGCACCCTCGAGACGTTCCTCAAACAGGACGTCGAGCACGCCGACGCGTCCCAAACCATCGGCGAGGCCGAGCTCGACCGCCTCATGCGCGAGATGACCGACGCCGACCTCGACCAGCTCGTCGGCGACCTGAGCGTAGACGAGGGCGCCGCGGACGTGGGCGCAGCGAGCCTCGCGGAGACTTCCACAAAGAGTCCTGCAAAGTCTGACCTCGCGCAGCCCAAGGCTGCGGCCGGGGGAATACTCGCGAGCCTCGAGAGCGCCGCCGGCGCTGTGGCGTCTAGCGTCAAGGCGACAGTTGGGGATGTCGCGTCGGCCGCCGGCGCGTTCGCGGACGACGCGACAGGGCAGGCGGCCGTCGAGGGCAAGACGGAGCCGAAGACGACGCCTGAGCCGGGGAGCATGCGTGCCAAGGTCGGGGACAAGGTCGCGGACGTGGCTAGTGCCGCTGGCGCATTCGCAGACGAGGCGACGGGGCAGGCGGCGGTCGAGGCGCCGACGCCTGTGCTGACGCCGGGCCCGGCGGCCTCATCTACGACCAAGGCTGAGGCTAAGGCTGCTGGAGGGGAGGGCGAGAAGAAGGAGGGCCTGCTCGCCAACGTCGCCAGCGCCGCCGCCGCATTCGCCGACGAAGCGACGGGCGAGGCGGCGCTCGAGGCGCCGAGCGAGCCCAAGGTCGACGACGGGCCGAAGCCGGGCGAGAAGACGCTCGACGACGTCATTGACGAGACGATGGAGAAGGAGCGGGAGGAGTATGAGCAGAAGGAGATCGAGAAGGACAATGCTGTCGAGGAGGCGACCATTCGTAAGGACGAGTAGTGGGGATGCATTGTTGTCGTGTTAACTGTCTATTTCGTTACGAGGGGAGCGTATGGCGTCTGGGGCAGATGTTGCTCCCCAACCCACTTGCATCACGTATGGTTGTTCTTGTTACATGTAGTACGCCTGCTGGCTGCCACATGCCACATGACGACAATGATATCACCAGCCGCACCTATGGCTCTTGCATCGTCTTCGCTCCGCCTCCGCAACAATGCGCTATTGTACAAGGTAGATAGGCGTGACTGGGGATGGTAGGATGGACATCTTAATCATTAGCATCAGAGTGGGATTAGGATGATTACAATATGTTCCTAAGTATAGCATTAGAGGAATGAAAGTGATTAGATTCGGGGATGCGGAAATAAGTCTACCACGTGGTAGTGGCATCGATAATTGCCGGCCGGTGGAGGTGTCAAGAATTTCAGAACCAGCGGTGCCCACACCCAGGAGCGTCACAACACACGACAGAGCCAACACTCTACACTCACTCGCTATCGACTACCCCAATATCGACAGCAAGGACGATGCCGCCCCGCTCCCGATCTGACGCCGCCGGGCCGTCCAAGACCCGCGTGACGCGCTCCGCGGCCGGCGAGTCTGGGCCATCCCCCAACAAGCCCTCTCCCCGGCGCACGCGCAGCCGCGCCGCTGCTAAGGCTGCCGAGGCCGAGCCCAAGGCATCCCCCGCTCCCAAGGCCGCTCCCAAGGCTGCTCCCCCACCCCCTGCCCCTGCCCCCGCCCCCGTCCGCTCCACCCGTTCGTCTACTCGCTCCACGCGCTCCGCCTCGGCCTCTGTGCCGCCCGCTGAGATCCCGGCACCGGCTCCGCGCGCAACACGACGGAAACGCGAGGCGACCCCCGTCGAGGAGGAGGAGGAGGAGGAGGCGCCCGAGTTCACTGTCGGCGGCGGCGACCTCGACATCAGCGATGAGGGCGAGGGTGACGAGGAGGAGGGCGCTGCTGAGGACCTCGAGATGGACGAGGACGAGGACGAGTTCCCCGAGCTGGACAGCGGGAGTGACGGCGACGCTGAGGATGCCGACGAGGAGGAGGCCGAGGCGGCGGACGCCGACTCGAGCGACGACGAGCCCCTGGACGACGAGGACGACGGGTCCGAGTCGGGCTACAACTCGTCCGACATTGAGCGGATGTACGCTGCCGGCTCTGCTGGCTCGGCGCCTTCGTCGCCTGCGACGTCGATCGCGACGCTCTCCGACGACGAGTCGCTCACCCGTGACGAGCGTCTCTCGAAGCTCATCTCCCGACACACCGTCAAGCCCGACGACAGCGTCGGCGCCGAGGGCCAGCTCAGCCACGCCAAGGAGAGCACCGGCGCCCTCATCCCTTCCAAGCTCGTCCCCGGCGGCTATAGGCGCAAGTACCGCGACATTGAGGCTGGGTACGGGTCCGAGAGCTCGACCGAGGACCACCCGAACACGATCGGTAACGTCCCGCTCGAGTGGTACGACGACCTCCCGTACATCGGGTACGATGTGGAGGGGCGCAAGATCTTCCGCCCGGCCAAGGGCGATGAGCTTGACAAGTTCCTCGCCAACACGACGACGCTCGGCGCCTGGACGAGCGCAGAGGACAAGCTTATGGGCCGCAATGTCGAACTTACCGACAAGGAGCTGGATATCATCCGCCGTCTCGAGCGCGCGGAGAACCCCGACGCCGACTTCGACCCGTACCAACCCACGATCGAGTGGTTCACCGGCGAGGGCATGGAGAGGACCATGCCGCTGTCGGCCGCTCCCGAGCCCAAGCGCCGCTTCGTGCCGTCCAAGTGGGAGCATGAGAAGGTGAGTAGCGAGGCGGCGAGGCGCCGCAGGTGCCCAGCCATGTGCCGAGCATGGCCTAGAAGCTGGAGCTCACTGACCCCAGGTTATGAAGATCGTCCGCGCCATTCGCGCCGGCCGCATCGTCCCCGGCAAGCCGTCCGCCGAGAAGCCCAAGGTGTACGGCATCTGGTCGGAGGCCGATCAGCCCCACGCCGAGCACGCCATGTACATGCCCGCGCCCCAGCTGCCACCACCACGGACGGCCGAGTCGTACAACCCGCCCGAGGAGTACGTGCCGACCGAGGAGGAGCGCAAGGAGTGGGAGGAGATGGACAAGGAGGACCGCAAGACCGACTTCCTGCCCCAGAAGTACAGCGCCCTCCGCCTTGTGCCAGGATACAAGAACCTCGTGCAGGAGAAGTTCGAGCGCTGCCTCGATCTGTACCTTGCCCCGCGTACGCGACGCGTCAAGCTCAACATCGACCCCGAGAGCCTTATCCCCAAGATGCCTGCGCCCCGCGAGCTCCGCCCATTCCCCACCACCAGCTGCGTGCAGTACCGCCACCCTGGCGACACCCGCGTGCGCTGTGTCTCGCTGTCTCCCCGCGGCGACTGGCTGGCGAGCGGAAGCGAGGACGGTGTCGTGCGTGTGTGGGACGTCGGAAACGGTCGCGAGGTGTGGCGCTGGAACCTCAAGGGTGGGCCAGTGCAGAGTGTTGCGTGGAGCCCGAACGCCGACGAGTGTCTGCTCCTGGCACTCGTCGAGCACCGTATCGTCCTCCTCGCGCCTCTCGCGCTCGTCGCCCCTGCCATCGCGGCCGCGACGCTCACGCACGCCAACGTCGGTTTCGCCTCCAGTGCCGCGTCTACTAAGACGACCGGCAAGACCGGCACCGAGGCCGTCAAGTGGGTGCGTCCCGGCGAGACGCAGCGCGAGCGCGGCGAGCTCGTCTACATCGACGTGCCCGGCACGCCGAAGCAGGCGTCGTGGCATCGCAAGGGCGACTACTTTGCGACTGTCGCCGCCGACGCGGCCAACAAGGCCGTCCTCATCCACCAGCTCGGCAAGCACGCGTCGCAGAGCCCGTTCCGCAAGACGCAGGGCGCGGTGCAGCGTGTCGCGTTCCACCCGTCCAAGCCGTGGTTCTTCGCCGCCACCCAGCGTTATGTGCGCGTGTACGACCTCGCGGCGCAGAAGCTCGTGCGCACCCTCCAGACGGGTCTCAAGTGGATCTCGTCGCTCGACATCCACCCCGGCGGCGACAACGTCATCGTCGGATCGTACGACAAGAAGCTCGCGTGGTTCGACATGGACCTCGGCTCCAAGCCCTTCCGCACGCTCCGGTATCACCAGCGTGCCCTCCGCGCCGTCGCGTACCACCCCACGCTGCCGCTGTTCGCCAGCGCGTCCGACGACGGCACGATCCACATCTTCCACGCGACGGTGTATGCCGACCTCACGAAGAACCCGCTGATCGTGCCCCTCAAGATCCTCCGTGGGCACCGTATCACCGACGGACTCGGCGTCCTCGACCTCAAGTGGCACCCGGAGAAGCCATGGCTCGTGTCCTCGGGCGCCGACGGCGAGTGCAGGTTGTGGTGCTCGTAGGCTCGTCGCGGCGGAGCTAGTTTGATAGACCTCATATGTACCTCTAGCATGGATCTGTGGCATCGTGTGTGGGCGAACGGGTGCGTTGAGGCACTTGCGACAAGAGCGGAAACGGAGATGTTTTTACCGAGGACGGCGCGCCATGACGTCGAGCTGGTGGAGGCCTGAGCCTTTAGTCGATGGCATCGCTGTTACGGTTTCATCCACCCTCTCTGCAGTCACGTCGTCCTCATTGAACAGGTCCTCGAACCGCCGCCTCTCCTGCTTGACAAGGCAAGCTCGCTCATTAGCACATATCGTGCGTCAGGCCGCCGTCTCCCGTCTGTGAATATCTTCACTATGGCTCCGCTACTTGGTGCCAGCTGCGCTGACACTCAGATATCTGCACCTTTACTCTCCGCCCGCTGAGCTCTTATCTGTAACTACCCGGACCGGCGTCCAGTGGAGGCGCTACCCAGACCTGCCGTCATGCTTGACTATTGCGTCTCCCCGCACATCGTCGAGCTGGTGCTCGCCATGTGCGACTTCGATGGGCTGCTAGCTTTTCGACGCACCTCCCACCTTTTCCGCCGCAAGGCCGACAAGCGACTATTCTCCCACGTCGCAGTCCTAGCGGCGAGCGACATAGCAGAACTTCGTCAGCCCAACGCTCCCTTTCGGCGCCTGCCCTTACACCTGAACGCGGCGACTGCGCCGCATTTCACCTCGGCGCCACTAGAGAACATGCGCGTTCTCGACAGCTACGCGGGCGTTTCCCGTCACAGCAACTACAGCGACAAGGTCCTCGAGGCTCTACTGAAGGCTCGAAGTCGCATCAAAGTCGTACGAAGCAGAGGCAAGTTCATCCACTTGCTCGTCAATACGGAGATCGCGATCCTGTAAAATCCCGTCAGCTTCGCGTCATGGCCGGTCACAGGCGCCAGCCGCGTCATCGTCCACTTTGTCCATCCTACAGTGACCAACTTCCGGGAACTGGCCATGGCCCTCGGCATGCACTCGGTGCACGTGCCGGAGGTCGTCGCGGTGTTCCACCTCGATGCGAGTGAGCCACCCGCGGCACGTGCGGAGACGACCCACGAAGGGCTGGAAGCGCTAGCTACCGGCTTGGCGACGACTCTGCGCGACCGCATCCCCAACATCCTCATTGTGGGGCTCGAAGGATCGCCGCCCAGCGGTGCATCTGCCAGTGATAATCTCCTGTCTCTCCCTTCGCCTACGAGCTCGTCCACGGAAGCAGGAAGCGAAGCCGAAGCGCTTGCAGTCAATGGCTCAAGCACGACCCGAGAGACGATGAGCGAGAATGACGACCCGGCCGCGAAGATCATCATGTCCATTCGGCAACTCAAGGCCATGGGCATCAATGTCAAGTGCGACATTGATCAACTGGCCGCTCAGCTATCATTCATGCCGTTGGCCGAATGGGAGGCGCGCAAGGGCGACATGGTCGAGTACGAGGTTACCCCCGAACTTCCGATGCCGGAGAAGCTTTGGATGGGGCGTGAGGCCTCGTCGATGGATACCGAGGCGGGAGGTGTCGCCCCGGTTTAGGTGTCTGGCGTCGAGTAGAGATCAGGCAGCGCTGGCATCTGAGCGCTATATACTGCATCTGCATTTCATTAGGGTATTCGCGATTTGGACCTATGTCGTATTAGCCCATTTGTATTGCGTTCCAATAGGACGCCAGAGTGGGGCAGACGGGGTCCGAGTTTTGGTTATCCGTTCCCGGCCCGGAATCTCGCCCCGATGCCGGCCGCCGTGATCTCTTGGCGCATCTCAATCGAGATATTGCCACCAACTTGACTTCTCTTCCACCATCACCGCCATGACCGTGGCGCTCGACTACGGCGCCTACCCGCACCTTCTCGAGGCGGTCGTGGCCGTTGCAGACCGGGGCGCGCTCCTCGCCCTCCGCGCCGTATCGCAGCATGTGCGCGCACTAGCCGAAGCTCGCCTGTTCCACCATGTCGCCGTCGTCCTCGATCCGACGCACGACCCCGCCCTGGTCATCCTCGTCGAGCCCCACTCTCCACACCGCCGCCTGCCCTTCCTCGTCCCCAAGCTGCACCGGACGCTCATGCGCATCACCTGCGGGACGACATGGGAGGCGACGGTGCGCGCGATGCGCATCGTCGACGTGCACGTGCCGCCCGACAACGAGGCGCTGCGCCACCTCATCTCGCTCATCCCAGTCCACGCCCCGCGCTTCGCCGATGCCGAAAGCGACGCCTCGCCGTCAGGGCCAGACGGTTCGGACGGCGTCCGCCTCATGCGCCGACACGAGCTCGGCGGCCTCTGCGATGCCGAGGACGTGCTCACCAAGCTCCAGGCCCCGAGCGCCGTCGCCTACCTCGACTTCCGCGCCAAATGGCCTCCCCAAATGACGATTACCTCGCCGCTCATGCGACGCGTGACGGTGCACGTCTCGCTCGACGCCCTCCGCGACCCGTGGGTTATCCGGCCGCGCGACGCCCACGGGTGCCGCGAGGCGTTCATCGTGCTCGACCCGCGCGCGTCCCACCTCCCGCCCGCCCTCTCCCTCGCTGTGCCGCAGTACGTGTACCATCTCGTCAAGCACTTCTTCACCGGCGGCGCGCCGGGGCCCCCGGCCCCAGCCGTTGAGGCTGGGGGCGACGCGCCATGCCCGCCGAGCACTGTCGTGACGGTAGTCGGACTGGAGCGGTTCCGGAGCGACGTGCCGCGTGCCATGCGCGAGATTCGCACTGCCATCGGGCCGGACGGCGAGGCGAGGCTCAAGAAGCATCTCGTGGCCGTGCGCTATGCCGAGTGGCACAAGCAGACAGGCCAGGATGCCGCGCTCGAGCAGCAGCCCGAGCTCACGCCCATCATTGTGAGCTCCTCGTTGACGCGCCCTGCTGACCTCAGCTTGGCACTCCCTCCCCGGGGCTGAGCAAACCACGTCGAAGTGGGGATATCCTATCTGCGTGTGGTGTATCCCTTTAGCGGGTGCTCAGCGATGGGCGCATCTTGCGTGCATAGACGTAAGAGACCCGAAGTGCCCTCTCCTACAGTATCGCATCCACTACCCCACCAACAAACACAGCATGCCCCATCACCGTCTCACCTACTATCACCGTGGCAGCCCGCGGCAGGGTGCGTGGCATGATACAACCCCGCGGACGATACGTCTTTGGTGTCGTATCCAACCCTCCGTTCGCAGGCTTATACCCGCCACCCTCCACACATCGCTCAATCGCGCTCGGCCTACCCCAAGGCTGCCGCCCCATCTCGTCACCTGCATCGCTCAGCATCGAGCTCTTCCTCACTACTATCCGTATACCTTCGTAACGCCGCCATAACGCTCTAGCATGATCACGACCTTCCCATTGTACAGTACACATCTCTGAACTGCCAGTATCATCACAGTCAATATATCCAACCGTTCCGTGTATGCATCTGGGATCTGTGCACCGTTGCAGCGTGCATCCAGAGTTCCGATAGCTTCTGTACATACCGTCGTATACAGGACGGGGCAGCCTTTGTGGAAGCGTCGGGCACTGGCTTACCACTAATCCTAACGCACGAAGCACGACGTATGGTCAATTTGCGATGGACAAAACAAAACTGTGCAAAACCGTGCACAGCTGCAGGATACATACAGTCATGTTCTGTGGCTCTGCACTATCCTATCCATAGGTTTAGAAACGTGGTGGAAGCGTGCATTGTCACGCAGCTGATCCCAACGCTGTCGATGACACTCAGCGAGCAGATGACCTTCAGTTGACCAAACGAAACTGTCCAAAACGGTGCACAAGTGCAGGATTGGCACAGTAGTACTCAGCAGGCCCCATACTATCATATACAGGCGCTTGGGAAGTCATAGTGAACGTGTCGGGTATTGAGCTGCTCATAGCACTCGCCCATGGTACTCGAATAACCCACACTTGGAACGGAAAAACAAAACCGTGCAAAGCCGTTCGCAGTTACAAGACCGATACAGTGTTATTTGGTAGCGTCGTACTGTCTCATACAGTGGCTCAGGAAGCTATTCTGGCATTGTCCGGCACCGAGCTGATCATACCACCCGAACATGGTACTCGACCAGAAGACGACCTTCAGCGAGTCAAACGTAACTGTGCAAAACTGTGCACAGCTGCAAGGTCGACACAGTAGCATTCAGAAGGTCCTATGTGTCATATAATCAGGTTAGAGAACTGATTGTGGATGTGTCTGGTACTGAGCTGCTCAAATCACTTACAGATGACCCTCAACCGAGCAGACGACCTACAGTGGACGAAACAAAACCATGCAAAGCCGTGCACAGCTACATTATGGCCATACTAACATTCAATAGGTACTATACTATCATATGCATCGGCTAGGGAAGTCATTGTGGACGTGGATGGGTACTGAGCCGGTCATCACTCACTCATGATGATGGATGAGCAGACAACCTTCAATGGCCAAAACAAAACCATGCGAAACTGTGCACAGCTACATAACTCATATAGCGATGTTAACTAGGCTCTATACTATCCTACACATGGGGTTAGAAGTCGGTTGAATGCGTGTGGTGTGGCTGAGCGGCCATAAACTCGCTCACGCACACTATGGCCGGCAACTTTCAAAGGACCAAACAAAACTGTGCGAAACCGTGCAGAGAAGCAGTACGCATACAGGATTGCTCTTTGGGCTCTCTACTTTCCTAAACATGAGTCTAGAAGGATGTTGGAAGTGTGCGCTGTCGTTGAGCCGTCATAACTGTCGCTCATGACATTCAATGGCAGCAACTTTCAATGGGCAAAACAAAACTATGCGAAACCGTGCAGAGCTACAAGATACATACAGGGCTGTGCGCTAGGCCCAAAAATACCCTAAACATGGGGTTAGAAGTTAGTTGAAAGCCTGGGGTGTCGATGAGCTGTCATAGCCTTCGCTCATGGCAATCACTGGCCGGCCAAATTCGAACGGCAGAACAGAACTATGCAAAAGCGTACACAGCTACACGATACATACAACGATGTTAGCTAGGCTCTATACTACCCTTAAAAGGGGTTTTAGAAGTCGATTGAATGTGTAAGGTGCCGCTTAGGTGTCGTGATTCCTCCCTCATGACACTCACTGGCCGGTCAACTTCGAACGGCAGAACAAAACTATGCGGAACTACGCACAGCTACATGACGCATACAGAGATGTTCATGTAGCTCATAGCTATCCCAAACATGGGTTTAGAAGTCTGTTGGAAGCATGCTGTGCCCCTCAGCTGATCAACCCTCAGGCAGAAAACAGCCAAGAGGCGGTCGACTTGGAACGGCAAAACAAAACTATGCGAAACCATGCACAGCCGGCTACAAGACCGACTCTGCGATGCTCTATGAGCTCTATAATATCCGAAACCGGGGTTTATAAGGCTGTTCGAAGTGTACGGTGCCCCTCAGCTGAGCAAAACGAGGCTGTAGACAGTCAATGGGCAGTCAACTTCGAACGTCAAAACAAAACCATGCAAAACCGTGCACAGCCACAAGACTCATACAGTGATGTTGTGTGGGACCAACACTATCGTAATGATGGGTTTAGACAGTTGTTAGAAGGCTGCTGCGTCGCCGAGCTGACGACAACTCTCGGCCGCCATCCTCGGCCTCTCGGCCATTTCCATTGCCATCTTCATTGGCATCCTTGCGGCCGCGGCAGCTCCCCCTCGCGTACGTCTGTCTGCAGCTTGCAACAGTGGTTTGGCAGTCTCGGGTTGTGGTTGCTCTCGTTCACAGCTTGATGTGTCTGAGGGCGGCCGTGGTTAGCTGCTGGGGGATGACGCTGGCACTGACGGCCATTTCAGTAGAACCCGCCGACCTTGTTGTTCGTTGTACACTCACATATTAATGTCACCGTGCCTACTCCATTATCCCTCAGTGATGCCATGGCGAAACCCGTACTGCATCCTGTACAATGAATCTTGCTCGCTCGCTCGTTCATATGATTAATATCATCACATAGCCAACCCACTCGAGCATTCCGTGCTTGCATCTCAACCGGGGATCGACACTATCCAGGCACAATCCAAACAGAGGACTAGTTGCGATGGAGGCACGGTCACATCTCTCGTGATACCGGACTCTTGTCGTAACTGTACTGCTGAGACTTCCTGCCGTTTCGTGTGATGAGGGGACCTCTTCACCACCAAGCTGTGCTGATAGCGTTACAAGCGATGGTCGCGTTTGGTACTTCAGCATCGCCCACTACTCATCACTCGCAGCTAACCATCCCCAATGGTCAGCAAGTTCACTCTTATCCTCCTCCCCGCTTCGACCGCCGGCGTGTGCTGGTTCGCCGCTCAGGTTCCCATCACCGTGCTCGTGTTCTTCCAGAACCTACGCAACATCGCAAACCTCCCCTGGGGACGTGGGTCACGTCACAAACGTCGTTGACACCAGGCCACTGTATACAAAAGAACGGTCTCGCAACCATCATCGCGTCAAATGTCTTCTGGTGTCTGCTTGGGCTGTACTTCATCCTCGCGCTCCGAGCTTTCACTCGAAGACAATGGAGCGCTCGCGTCCTAAGCGCACGCTTCAATGTAAGCGTGCTCGCCGTCAGCGCAATCATGACAAGGGTTGTGGTCTACAGATCCCAGCAGCGTCCCGACTGCTATCCTTATCGTTATAACAAACATGATGTGTTCTGGTTCCTGTGCGTTGCCAGCGCGGTCCATGCAGTCCAGTAGCTGACGGCAGAAACTGGCTCTTGACCGTCCATGTGAGTGCTATCCTGATCTGAAAGTCCATACTCCACGTCGTGACTGTGCATCTGCTGAAGGTAGCTCGCCTCTGCCGCGGTCATCGAGGTGTTCCACGTCCTCGCACAGTCCCGGCAAGACCGATGGCATCAGAGTGTCTTCACTCTCTCCTCCCCCACGGCGGGGGATACCGAGGACGAGGACATGGTCCAAGTGACTGAATTCCACCTGCCGCCTAATGTGGTCCTGTTCGGCATCCAAATCGCTCATCTGTGCATGTTCGCCCTGTCCGAAGTCTTCACCTTGGCCATCACAGGCCGCCTCTTAAGCAGACTCGTGAAGGCGCCTCGCCAAAGGTATCTCTCTGCCGCCCGGCGAACTGCAGACCACGGCTGATCCACAGGTTCGGGCTACAGGCTTTGGGGAACCCCGACAATTCCCCTGGCCATTCTGTTCTGCATCCTCATCCTGATCGACGTCCTCATTGCGCTCTATGCCCGCGCGGTGCTCGCCAAGCGCTGGGATGAGCGCATACTCCAGAGCAAGATCCACATCCCTCTCCTTGTTCTTGGCTCGCTATTCTCTATCATCCTTGTCGACGAGCACAGGTCCGCTGGGCCCCCTAGAAGTCTGTACGTATACGTGCCAGCCTGTTGATCTCGGCGCGCGGCGAGGAGTCGCTGATCATATAGGAGCCAAACGTTTGGACAAATTGTACGTTACTTCGATGCGGGTCTAACACCTAGTGCTTCTTCACGGCTATTGTTGAGACGGTATTTGTGTTCCAGAGCAATGACCGTCGGCGATGGAGCAAGAGCCTATACGCTCTGACGTCTGATGACGACACAGCGGCGTCGGAGATGGAGGAAGGCGAAGCTGGCAAGACGAGAATAAGCGAGAGATATGGGGAGTGAGGGAGAGATCAAATGCGGCCTTAGCAATCTTCAGTCGTTCCAACGGCGGATGTTCCAGACAGCGTTAAGTCTCCGATCCTCGAATCTTATCAGACGACGCAGGAAACATCTAGACCGTAGGCCATTGCCTGCGTCATGATATGTACACTCGTCAACTGCTCTCAGCCATGTATGTCAGTCTTTAGCAGCCAACCATCCTGGAAGGGCATTTACGACGTGGTCTGACACGATCGTGCGCGCCTCGGGATGCCCTTGTCATCATTCCCCGATAATCTCGGAAGGCTCTGGCCAGGCACGGCCCGTATCACGCCGCGCACCTGCCACGCTACAGCACAGTAGGGGCGAGAAGTATGTTGGGACATTGCATCTCCGCACGACATCTGCTCCGCCTAGTAGTTATGCTGCAGAATGCATCTCGCTCGCTCATATGACTCGAATACTGTACACTAGTACCCCCCATTACTCTTCGCGATCATGGCCGCGCGCTCCGGGTTCATCGGCCCGCCTCCCCCGCCCGCGCCCGCAGCTGGTGGAGGCGGGGGCGGCCTGCCGCCAGGGAACTGCTGGAAGTGGGCTGGTGGTGGCGCGTTGAAACCGAAGCCGCCCGGTGGCCCTGGGGGCATTCCCGGTGGTGGAGGCGGCGGTCCGCCAGGCCCGCCCATCATGCCCGGTGGTGGGCCGCCTGGGCCGCCTGGCGGGCGCATCGGCGTGCGGCCGCCGTACGCTGGCGTCCTGCCGCCGCCGTACGGAGTCGCGCCGCCGCGCATACCGGGAGTACGGCCACCTGGCGTCCTCCCGCCAGCACGGATACCGGGCGTCTTGCCGCCCAGACCCTGTTCAGAGAGACGCGAGCTGTACTGCGCTTTGAAGGCGTTGCACAGCTCAGTCACGCCGGGAACCTCGGCGTTGTTCAGCTGGTACGCTCCAGGGAGGACCTTGACGGGCCACGTCTGGATCTGGCCGCCGTCCTTGGTCGACTTGTTCAGGAACGCCAGCTTGAGGTAGCCGGGGCGGTCCGAGTCGATCGAGAAACCATAGTTCGAACGACCAGGGTGCGCCTGGACGTAGTTCTTGAGGAACGACTCGAGCTCATCCTCTCTCTTGAACTTGTCGCTCTGGTGCTGCATCTCATCGAACTTGCGCGCGATCGCCTTGACGTGGTTGATGATCAGGTCGTCGAGGTCAGAGTATGAGAACCGGCCAATGCGCAGGATGCGGCCAAGCGCGTGCTCGTGCGGCTTGTCGATCTCCTGGACGTCTGGGGATTAGCTTTGAATGAAACACGGCGACTCACCGATGTGCTGATACACATCCTCGTCGACCTTCCATGTAACGGCAAGGTGGTCTGGTCCCTTCGACGAGGGGCGGATGACAACGTCGCCGCGTGTCATGCCCGCAAGGAACTGCTCCGCCTGTCCAGAGTTCATGACGTGCCAGTTCGGGTGGTTGACCACACGCTTGATGGAGCCCGCCTTGCGGCGACGCTTCTGCGCAGCCAGCTCCTCGGCCATCTCTTGCCGGCCGACGTCGTTGTACTCCTCGTTCCGGAACGGCTGCATGAACGGCTGCGACTGGACGAGATCCGAGTGTCGTGTCGAAATCCTGACCTGGAAGCGTGCGGGTTGTGGTTCGAGAATAACGGCCGTGATGGCTTGGCCACGGTTCAACACCTCGTCGACGGAGTTGATCGGGTCGTCCGAAACGTACTCGCGCTCGAGGACCGCGTCGAGACCAGTCTCGAGCTGGCAGAATGCACGGCCAGACAAGGCCCTGCGCACAGTCGCTGTGACGCGCAGACCTGGGCCAATGGTGCGCTCGGTCTCGCCAGTCAACATGGTGAGGACCTCCCAGTCGTTCGGGATGTAGAACCCTGGTCGCCTGTCCACGCGCCACGAGATAAGCTCCGCGACAATGGCGCCGAGCGTGTGACGCTTGTTACCCTCGCCCTGCCGCTGGAGGTTGAAGGCGAAGTCGTCGAGGTTGAGCTCCGAAAGCTTGCGCTCGCGGTCGGCGTCCTGCATAAGCTGGACGACCACTTGCGACTTATGCTGATCCGCCACGTCCTCGGCGTCGAGGTCAAGCGCGTCCTGGCACATCTTCTGCGCAAACTCGTAGTCCTCAGGGTGGATACGAGTCATGTCTAATGGCTCGGGCTGCTCGCTCGGGTTCTCCTCCTTCTCCAGGCGGAACTCATTGACGTCGTTGTCGATGCAGAGGAATCCAGCCACGTTCTCGAAGATCGTAGGGCCGAAGGTGCCATACTCGGACAGTTGCATGCGGTTGAGCAGCGGTCCGTGCTTGGTGATGGCGTTGACGAGAACATCTGCCTTGCGAGGACCAAGACCAGCCACGAACGGCACCATGGCACGGGCGTAGGGGTCGGTGACCGCAGAGTTGACCTCGAGGCACGCCGCACAGACGGAGTTGACCAGTCCACGCTCCAAGTGCGTCAGGAGACGCTCAGCGGAGACGAGCTTCTGATGGTGCTCGACGTAGTTGACGTCGGCAATGCGCCGTCCGAGACGGCAGTACGCATTCAGAGGGTTCTGAGCATACCGTGCTAGGCCAAGGGCAAACCGGCCGTTCACAGGGAGCTCGGGGTGCTCCCTGGCCGCCTCCTCCGAGTTCATGTACAACCGAGCCGTTGCGTCATTGACGAAAATGAGAGGTGTAAGGTAGCGCTGCAGATGTTGGTCAAAGTCGGCCATGGCGTCCTGGAAGTCCTCGTGCGAGTTGAAGTTCTCCGATACAGGCTGGCGAATCTCCGGGTGGTGGTCAGAGAGGTGGCGGATGGCGAGCTCGCGCAGAGCCGACTGAGCGTCGTCACGCAGACGGCCAGTCTGCACCGACAATCCACCAATGACGACAACGTCCGGCCGCCTCTTCTCGATTAACTCGATGAACGCTGCCCTGGCCTCGCCATCGCGCAGGTTGTCGAACTTGCGCGGCGAGCGAACAGTTCCCTCGGGATCCACTGGGACGGCAATGACGGCATCGTGCACGGTACCCTGTCCAACAGTAATGGCGAGGACAGTGGGAGTCTCACCCGTCGCCATGGAGCGAGTCGCATATGGCCGCATGTTGACGCGGAACTCGAGCTCCTCGCGACACCGCTCGGCGACGTACTCCTCGGCCTGTGTCCGCATGTGCTCCTTGAGCCAGCGGGTGGCGGCGGGGATGTACCCCTTGTTCACAACATTGTCGATGACCTCCTCGCGCTGCCCGTTCCACGACTGGGCGATCTCACTGTAGTCCTTGGACTGAACACAGCGCTTCAGCGCATCAATGTAGCTGCTGAAACCCTCGGGTTGGAGAGAGAACTCGATCTTGAGCAGGCCCTCCTCCTCAGCCTTGAGAATATGCAAAAACTGAGGTGAGTTCCTGAACAGCTCGACAGGCTTCTTTGTCAGGAACTTGAACGTATAGTAAGCATGATATTGGTCGATGACGGTCATTCCGCGGTCGGTCGGGGTGGTCGACACCAGAGCGCACGCCTCTACGAACTCGCGCGATTGCTGGCGAATGGATGGGTCGCGAGCGAACTCGCTCACGAGAATGCGCTTGGCGGCGTTGAGAGCATCGGTAGCGGTGTGGAAAGGTGTCCCCTCCCCGCAGTACTCCTCAGCCAGGTCGTTGGGCATCTTCTCCGGCGTTTGCGGTGGCTCCATAGGGTCGCCGCCGACCACGTTGAAAGCGATGGCAATGTCGGGCACGTTGATGCCAAATGCCTTGACCAGCTGCATGATGGGGCCCTTGCGCATCTCGCTGTCGCGGTTGCGCTCGGGCAGCCGCTTGCCGCCGTCCTCAGTCGCCTCTTCCTCCTTGATCGCTCGCAGGTCGTCCGCGTAATGGTACGCAAGCCAGTCGGCGCCCTCCGCCGCGGCCTCAATGGAGAGGTTGCAGACGGAAGGTAACAAGGTCTCGGTGAGGTACTTGTCGTCAACGCCAGGACGACGCGCCTTGATCTTGTCCCACTGCTCCTTGACCTGCTCACACCGTTGCCAAATGGCGCGGAAGCGAATGCCGAGCGAGTAGAGCGTCCACAAGTCCTCGCGGTCGAGGAATTGGACTGAGCTCTGGCCCTGGTTCTCAAGCACGCTGAATGCGTCACGCTTGTAGTGCCAGAGGTAGGGCACTTCCAAGTGCATGACGAACATCATGTTGAGCGCTGTCGCCACCGCCTTGATGTAGTCGGCCTGCAGGTCGAGGCGGGGCGTAGCCGGCACCGGGTCGGGGTCGTGGACCGAGGGTTCTGGCCAAGGGGCGTCCGCGTTGCCACAGAACAGGTACTGCGTACGCGTGCCAATGCGGTTGTATGCCCAGCCAGCGGCCACCTCGGGCGGTGGGTAGAGGCTGTCGGGGACCATGATGGGGTTGTCGGAAAGCGTCGAGTTGACGATCTGGTGCCGCTCGGGACGGTCGACCTGGGCAATCGCGCGATCCTCGTCTTGCAAACGACGCTCCTTGATCTCTGCGGGGTCGAAGACGTCCTCGAGACGCAGGTCCTTCTTCGCAGGCTCATCCTCGTACTCTCCAACCTCCATGCCCTCCTCGCCTTCCAGAGCCCAGTCGTAGTCGTGGCCGTCGCCAAACACGTCAAAGATCTCGTTCCAGGAACTGGCGGTTAGTCACTCGTCACTGCACAGTCCCACTCACTCCTTATCGACACCAGCCAACTCGGGACGTGCGCGCGCAGCGTCGCGGCGGCGCTGCTTTTCCTCACGCTTGCGTTGCCGGCGCTGCTCCTCCGTCTCGTTGCGCGTCTGCTCCTCGTCTTCGTCCTCCTCGATGAAATCGGCGAGATCATCGTCGTCGTCGCCCATGCGGTCGTCATCGTCGTCGAACATGCCCTGCAGGCGGTTGTCGCCCTCGTCCGAGCCAGACCTGCGACGGAGGCGCTTTAAAGGACGAGAAGGACCAGCAATGCCGGCATTCTCGTTTAAGAGCTCAAGGTCGTCCTCGGACAGCTCCTCCTCTTCGCGGCGCATCCGCTCGCGCTCCCTACGGCGCTTGCGCTTACGCCGCTCCTTGCGCCGCCGCCGGCGCGTCTCCTCGTCCTCTTCATCCTCGTCCTCCTCTTCATCGTCGTCGTTGTCGACAATGAATCCCTCGGCGATGCGGCGCGCCTCCTCCGGGTCGTCCTCCTCGGACTCATCCGAAGAGTCGCGGTCCGGGTCAGGCTCGCCATACGGGCGGATAACCTCACCCTCACCCTCAGAGGATGCGGCGTCCTCGCGATCGGCCATTGTTGAACGAGAGTCGAGATTCGTCGAGGCA
This sequence comes from Cutaneotrichosporon dermatis, assembly GCA_020011015.1. Classification (NCBI taxonomy): domain Eukaryota; kingdom Fungi; phylum Basidiomycota; class Tremellomycetes; order Trichosporonales; family Trichosporonaceae; genus Cutaneotrichosporon; species Cutaneotrichosporon dermatis. The sequence goes on from JAIGNX010000012.1 coordinate 736,675, forward strand.
AGTAGGAGACTTCGAGTTTTGGGTATGGATGCCAGTTGGCCCAGTAGTTCTGGCCCGTCGGCTTTGTCGTTTCTGACTATGCCAGAAGTCGTGAAGAGTGTGGTTTGTTAGAGCGAGAGAGGCTAAGGGGAGCTGATTGAATGTTATGGCGGCGTAGAGATGGGTAGTGACTGGCAGCCGCAGGAGTGGCCACCCAGCGGTGATTCGGCGACTTTTCCGTGTGGCACCTCCAGGGCGGAGGTGGATTTCTGGTTGAACTCGGCACCAACAACATCAATACTCCAGGAGGTCCACAACCAAGTGCATCTCGCTGCATCCCATTCCATCGCCTCATCGCGCGGTCGACAGCGTTCATTCACCATGTCGCCGTTCGGATCTCAGCCTTCGGGCTCGGGATTCTCGTTCGCATCCCCTTCGTCGTCGACCAAGCCGTTCTCCTTCGCCAACGCCAACGCACCAAAGAATCCCACTCCCCTTGCCAACACCTTCCTGCCTCCCTCGACCGCGTCGGCGTCTGGCACCGACGTTGCCATGGACAGCTACGAGGATGACGAGCCAGATGTCTACGAGGAGCACCTCGATCCTCCTGCCTTCACCCGCAAGGACAAGGCCAAGTGGAAGGCGAGCGGCAGGACGCTCCTCGCTGCCGCTGCACCTCTTGGCGGTGGTGTTGCTGCATGGGTCTCCAAGCAGGTGAGCAAGAGCAAGCAAGCGCGCATGTTGTCAGTTCTAACAGCAGCCGTCCCAAAACCCCAACAAGCCCGCCACATTGTCAGATCCAGAGCTGTCTCTGGCCGACAACATGGTGTACATCGCTGCGATCAACAGCTTCCCGCCCGCGTTGGAAGACTTCTACTCGTCGACCTGCACTGTGTTTACCAACCTGCAGCAGATCATTGCCTCAGCAATACGGCTACCGACGCCAGGAGCTGCTTCTGGTGTGTGGGATGGCGAGGGGCATTTAATTGCCCTGGACGGTGTTGTCGGCCCTCCCAGACCGGAGACGATCGTCCACATGCGCAAGATTGTGGACATGTACCTGCAGGACATCGACCGGATTCGCCGCGCCGAGGTGTCTGTAAGTTATCAGTAGCGAGACCTTAACTGACATTCAGGAGGACATCCAGGTGACGTTCGACCAGGCTCACAGCATCTTCAACCTCGTCCGCATTCTCTACCTGCCCGCAGACGGTCGCGGCCAGACCCTTCTGGGCGAGGAGCTCCTCGACTGGGTCAACCAGTCCTCCCCTGCGGCTATCAACGAGGACGGCAACGAGATCATGAACACCCAACATCCATGGGACAACCCAATGTTCTGGCCTTTCCTGAGCCGATGCGTCCTTCGCGGCTTCTTCCCCACTGTCTCGACGTTCCTCAACACATTGTCCGACCACCCTCATCCCCCAATAGCCAAACTTGCAGGCGTTCTCTCGCAGTACGCCTCCTCGTTCCCACGGTCGGAGAACTTTAGAGAAGACCACACTTACCTCGCCGAGCACAAGAAGTGGCTGGTTCGTTTCCGATCAGACGTCGACACGATCACCGGTGGACGGAGCCGCGCGCACTGGCTCGACACGACCAACAGCGGCAGCCGGGAATGGTCCGAGTGGGAGGACAACTTTAAGAGCCTCGTCGAGCTCATGGAGGGCAAGCCGGACCGTGTGCTGGCTGAGGTCAACGATTGGCGCGAGGCGATCGGTGCGTGGGGCGTGCTTGTCGATGTTTGGTTGAGACGCGACGAACTTCCGTGAGTGGTGCTCTGTGTACGTGGTGGTGCAGCTCTAACGAACAGAGAGGTCGTCACCAGAGTGCTTGACGAGATTCCGATCGACTCCACAATCGAGGACGACGTCGTTCTGTCAAGCATCTGTCTTGGCCCCAAGGGTATTGCGGCGGCCCTTCGAACGGCGCAAAGCATCGACACGTGGCTCGCCGCACACCTCGCCGACGTATTTGACAAGCTCGGCATGGTTCCCGACGACGACGACTTTGACATGTCAAGTCGTGACTATCTCCTGCTTGCCTATGCCGACAGCATCATGGACAGCCCAAGCCAGTGGAGGCTATGGCGCGTCATCGCGGAGTACCTCGCCACAGCTGCTGAGGAGGGCCGCAGCCGTCTGCGGGAATACATCCTTCATGTTGCTCTTCCATTCGAGTCCGACCCGAAGAAGGACAAGGATGGAACAACAATGGACCTTGAGGCCGACGAGGACGAAGAAGAGGACCGCGACATGAAGCACTTCTTCGACCTGCAGAACACTTGCATGAGCCTCAACCTCCACGAGGAGTGGCGCGAGATCTGCACCATCCTTGCGGGCAACTTTATGCGCCGGGGAGAGTATGGGCGCGCGGCCAGCCTTGCGACTCAAGCGCGCGACGTCGACACCTTGTCGCTCATTGCGGAGAAGATTATCGCCGCTTACGTCGATCACGGAGCAGAGGAGTACCTTAAGCAGGTCAACTCTCTCCCGGCCAACCTTCTCAACGACGCACCATTGCTGTTGGAGGACGACCTCGGAGAGGCCGAGGAGGCTGAGGAGCGCGGGGCGCCTTTGGCCCTGTACGCGCAACGGCTGCATTTCCTTGCCGAGTTCCGCGACTACCTCCTGTTCATGGCAGAGGGAACCCGCGACCGTGCCGCCAACCGTCTCGTGAGACTTATCGACAGCATGGCTACTCCCGTTGCCTTCCTGGCGGTCCTCCTCACCGAGAGCGTGGAGTTGCTCGAGGACGAGGAGATTCGCTTGGGCCCCTCGGGCACCTTTGAGCTCATCCGCAAGCTCGAGGACATCCTTGGCAACGCGCAGTTCGCCCCTGTCGACTACCTCCATCTCCTCTGGCGCTACCTTGAGCGCGTGGAGTCGAAGTCTGGTAACGGTGAGGCTAACGGCACCATCTCCAAGACCGGGGACGCCAAGGAGCAAACAGAGAATGCTCTTCGCAAGCTGGAGGTTGTTCGTCTCGCGCTCGCGCGCAACCTGTCGCGCGCGATGGTGGCGGGTCTGGAGGGATTCTAAGTAGCAGTCATTGTTGAAGTTGGTGTCACGCATATAGCATTTCTTGATGATGTTTTACTTGCATTCCCAAACGTGTCGCAAGTCGGTCATGTTACCGATATGAATAGGTCATGTGGCGGGTAGGTTTTGAATGAAGGCACGTAGGGTGAGACATGAGACAAAGAAGTGCAACAATGGCAGTAGCTGTGTGTGCTTCTGTAAGTAAGAACAAGAGCACACCAGGCAAAGGGCTGCAGAGGCGGATGGGAATGGGGAGAGCGGGTATGTCACCTGTTGAGGGAAGAGTAGACGTGCATCCCGGGGAGGACAGGAGGTGCTCTTGATGTGACAATGGTCACCGGTTCCACCTGGAACGTCTTTCCAAAGAACATTAGAAATGACAGTTTATTTTTAAACCCTCCCATTTAAGCTCTACTGCTCCCCCCTCATAGAACGATCTCCATCGGTAGTCAGGCACCTCGACCTTTGCTTCTCTACCACTTTGGTCGCCCACGCTGTCGGGCATGCCGCATTGCTTGGACCGGAAATCTCCCTCGACTACTCTACTATCACCTCCTCTTTCTCGTTCTGTCATCATCATCATTCTTTCATCAACTCTCTCATTGTCGTTCTGATCCATCACTCGCATACAAACACACGTCTTGCGCATCCACAACTCTACATCGCCTTCCTTCTCTATATTGCGTCTCACCACATCCAACCCTCGCCCGGACTCTGTCGACTAAGCCCCTTCCTCTCGCCGCGACATCTCCCATATCGTCCGACCACGCGTCATCTTACCTGGCCCATCAGGAATCGGCTAGAGAACCAGCGCGCCGTCGTTGTTGAATCGTATTCTTTGCTGTGCAAACCCGATTGTACGACGTATCAACCCACCTCCACGGCCCGACCTTCCCTCCCCACCCAACGAACGCGCCTCGCGCACCACCCGGCCTTCTTCCTCATGACCAAAGCCTAAGGCCAGAGTGCACCCCGATCGCTGCTCCGGCACTGCATCTCCACTTCCCTAGAGCTGCCAGATGGCGCGTACGACCACCCACCCGCCGCTCCCGCAGTCGGCATCCATCCCCTCCCTCTCCAGCACCCTCACCCCGTCGGCCTCGAGCAACAGCCTCTCAGCGGCCGGCGGGTCTTCGACGCGTCTGCGCTCAAACTCAACCTTGTCTGGGCGGCTGCCGTCGAGCCCCTCCGACCCGCGCGTGCCACTTCAAACGTCAGCCCAAGGTCAACCGGCCCAACCACAGCCGACGACCCCCACACATTCCCTCCATCCCCTCTCACCGGGCTCGCATGGGCCGGATCGCAATGCAGTGGTAACGCCACCGCCGCGGCCGCCAAGAGGGCCGCTCCGATCACCTGGCGCGCCGCGATCACCCTCCATGCCCAGTATCTCCACCGAGCTGTCTCCTTCCCTCAAGCTCTGTCAGAGGGCACTGGAGCACTCGAAGGACCACGGCGACACGCTCGACGTCAGTAGAGATCGGAAGGTCGACCACATCGACGATGAGATGGTCGACTTCTTCCGCACTCGCACCGGGCGGGATCGCAGGGGCGTGTGGCGGCTCGCGTTATCCTACAACTCGCTCACGGACGGTTCGATCGTGTCCTCGTTCTCCAAGCTTAACAGACTGCGGTATCTCAACCTCAAAGGCAACCAGCTCACGGTTGTTCCACCGCCGGTAGGTCTACAGCAGCTGATGTGTGGCAACGTGTCGCTGACGTACTAGCTCCTCGAGCTCGCCGCGCTAGAGATATTGGACCTGTCCAAGAACCAGATTACCGCACTACCAGAGAAGCCCGGCCGGTTGGCGTATCTCAAGGTGTTATCGCTGTCATCCAATGCCCTCACTTCCCTCCCTCCCTATCTCGCCAAGTTCCGCGCCTTGAAGGTTTTCAAGGTGGACCACAACCCCATCCAGTGGCCACCACGAGAGGTACTGGGTCCCCTAATCGACTACGAGCCGCCATCCCAGGGTGCAGCGTCGAGTGAGGGCCACGAATTGTCCAAACCATCCCAACCGTCGCGCACTGAGGAAGACTTGAAGCCGTGGATCGAGGGGATGCGGCGATGGCTCCGGGATGAGACGGCCAAGATGCAGGCCGTGGAGGCCGAGGCTGAAGCTGAGCGCGTGGCTGCGGAAGCGGCCGACAAGTCCTCGTCAGACGAGACTTCGCCAGAGCAGCCGACGATTGAGGAAGCGCAAGTGTCATCAAACGGGACCTTACTTGGCTCAGCATTGGAGTGAGTTCACACGCCACACGGTCTGCATGTGTTGACAATTTAGCTTGCGCCCGACAGTTTTCTCAGAGCCAGCCTCGTACACGTCCCCTGTTCCAGCATCTGAAGCTTCCGAGTCATCCCAAGTGACCATGAAGAGGGCCCCCGCGTCTTCGGGGCTGTCGTCATCTGAAGAGGACCGTGCGGCCTCGTCGTCATCGCCGGAGACAGGGATCGGACGGAGACAAGGGGATGCTGGATCTGGCGATTCGTTGATTCACCCTACAGCCTCCACCTTATCTCTTCCATCTCAAGCATTCCGGCACGACCGATCCACCTCGTCCTCCTCCGTCACACCTCCTGTCTCGGCATCTACAACTACCCAGCGAACTCTTCCCAAACCTCCTCTTGCTCTCACGCAGGTGACCAACGGCCACACGCGGGGTGCCAGCTACACTGCGACACAACGACTCAGTGGTACCCTTACGGCGAAGAAGTCGCTACCTGATCTACGACAGAGCCACGCCAAGATCATCGAGGAGAGGAGGGGCGAAGCGGCAGATGAACTGCGACCGTTAGGTCTGGGCATTGGGCCCTCGCGCGCTGTCAACTGGCAGACAAAGTTGCAGAGACCTCTGGATGTCGACGGCCCCAAACCTCCCACTACTCCACGGTCACTGAACAAGAAGGGATCCATGGACGTACTGCGAGGACGCCAAACGCCAATCCTCACAGACATGGTCAACCGACGCGACAGTCAGGATGGTCCGACCATCGACGAGTCGCGCAACTCGTACTTCCGCCGCTTAAGCATGCTGCCGCCGTCAACCATCTCTAAGCAGGTGTCCCCGGCCATGCTCATGTTTGTCGACTCGATCCGTGGTGTGCTGTTCGCTCTCACTCAGCTCCACTCGGCACTCCGGCAGTACCTGACGTTTGCGGTGCCAGATCAGGTCGCTGGGATCTTCGCGCGCGTGTTGGAACCAGCCGGTGGCTACCTGGCGCACCTGATCAACGCTCTCGACCGTTTCGATTCCATGTCGCGCAGAAGTGCGCCCCCCGCCACTGCCGTCCGTGGCGTCGTCGAGTCGGCCAAGGAGAGCATTACTGTGTTTGGCAAGGTCGTTGCTGTCCTTCGCCTGCAGACCCCTGCGTTCAAGGACGCCGACTTGCGGTACACGCGCTCGCTGCTACTGAGCATCTATGGAGGCATGTCCGAGATTGCGCACGCATGGCGGACCATGCTCCCCCTGCTCGCCGAGATCCGCCCCATCCTCTTCCCGGATACTGCCATGCGCCTTGCGCCTCCCATGTCGCAGTCCAACTCGATGACTGGTCGTACTCCCATCTCGCCCATCCTCGAGCGCGGAGAGTCTCTGGAGCGCACGACCCCTGCGCGGGGGAACGCGACGCTGGCACCAACCCAGATGCCACCCATTGGCACGTCTCCGCGGTCCAAGAGTCGTCGTCATGCCGGGTCGTTCTCCGCTCAAGATGTGGAGCGCGGTATGCTCATGGGATCGCCGGTGTCACAGCGTACCGAGTGGCCGGGGCCAGACATGTCCAGAACCATCTTTGAGGGCGCTGAGAACCCAGAGGACATGGGCAAGGCTCTCCCACCGTTCCCACTGCATGCTGAGCCAGAACCTCCGGCGGCACCGTCTGTGGGCGACAACAATACGCCCCCAATGGCCACTAGTTTCTCGCAACCTGCGCGATCGCGACACATGCCGTCGTCGTCGGCTGGGTCGTCGTACCTGTCCGCAGCGAACGGTTCTAGTCGCAACTTGTCGTATGACGTTCGCCCGCCTACACCGGCGTCTGCGACCCTGTTCGACGAGGATCTCCTAGACCTCATCGAGACGGCTACCGAAGTAGCATTCACCGTCTGGCTGCGGCTCGCTGAGGACATCGGCGCGTCGAACCCGCCGTACACCCACACCAAGAACGACTCTGTCGATAGCATGAGCTCAGGACGGCTTGGCGCGTTGTCGCTGCACGACTCGCGACGCCCCTCGACCATTCCGCCACGGCAGTACTCTGAGCTCGTGCAGTGGCTCTCTACCGCCGAGCAAGTGACCGCGACACTGCGCGAGAACCTCATGGGACTCCGCGCCAACCCATTCGAGCCGCAGCAATCGTCGCTGCACGACAACGCACAGAACTTTATCAAGACGGTTGTCAAGGTGTCGGGCTTAATCATGACACTCATGGCGAAACACCCGTTCTCGATAGGCGTGCGCCAGAGCTTGAGCCGGTTGACACAGTCGACACGCGAGGCCGCCATCCTCATACAGGTGTCGTCGCATCGACCGGGTCAGGCATCCGCAGCGCCGGGACTATCGTCGTCCACGTCGTCGATGGACTACACGGCCTCGGCTGCGCATAGTTCGAACGAAGACCTCCCTGCGCCGTCGGGTGGGGGCGGCGGGGGACTGCGCGGGCTCCATTTACCCGCTCGTCACGGGCTGCGGAACGGCTCGATTGGGCGGCAGGCAATGAATGGCGCGAGTAACGGCCACGGAAACGGCAATGGGAACGGACACCGCCATGGCGTCAGCGGTGGGCATGGGCATGCATATGGCGGAAGCGGCGGAGGGCAAGGCCATTCTCCGCCCGTAGGCGACTTTAGCCGTTTCGCGCGCGACCCGCTCCCGCAGCGCGGCGGGTATTAGCTAGCCTAGGCATCGTTGCGAAATGTAGATTACTTGGGACACAGTACACCTGTGTACATGCTAGATACATATGAGATGCTACAACGTGGTCTCCCTTCGTGGTCCAGCCACGACACACTTAGACCTAGGAATTTACATGCTACTGACTCTAGCGATCCGCGAGATCGGGCTCCGGCGTCCTCGTGGCGTCGGGCTCGAGCAGCTCCTCCCCGCCCGGCGCGTCCACCATGGTCGGCGAGCTGATCGGCTGCACCCGTCCATCGGGCATCGGCACGTCGTGCGGGTTCGTGGGCACGTGCGGGATATCGAGGAGATCGCGCTCGCGCTCTTTGCGTTCCGCGCGCTCCTCGCGCCGCTCAGCAATCTCCGTGCGGATATCAGACAGGTGTTCGGCGAACGTCATCCGCACACGGCCCCGGCTATCGCGGGCGCGTCCGTCGCTCGACGATCCGTCGTCGTCGTCGTCACCTCCGCGCCGGCGCGCCTCCTGCTCGCGGCGACGCTTGGCCTTCTCGGCTGCGCGCGCCGCCGTCCCGTCCTCCCCGCCGTCGACGTCGAGGTCGTGCAGCTCGCCACTGCGCCGCCGGTCCTTGCCCAGCGCGCCGATGCCGCCTTTGACACGCAGGCCCTCGAGCTCGCCCTCGCTGTCGTCGATCTCCGCGCTTCCCTCCTCCTCAGCCTCAGCCGGGCGGCGGCGCTGGCCGCGCTCTCCGCCATCCGCGTCCGCCTCCTGGTGACTCGCGCTCCGCGCGCTCCGTGTACTCCGCGCCCGCCCAATGCTGCCACTGGTCGGATGGAGCACGGCGTGCCCCGCATCGGAAATCACGTCGTACGCCTTATCCGCCAGCCAGTCCATCCACCCCTCGCGCGCCTGGTTCGCCTCCCTGTCCGCAGCGCGCAGGACCGAGTGGGACATGATCGCGACGAAGCGCTGGTGTCTCTTGTGCGCGCGGTTGCCCTTCCCGCCCCGCTGCGATCTGTCGGCAGCGGCGAGCGAGGGGCGGGGTGCGCGGACGTCGGCGGGGGCGAGTGGGGAGACGGGCGACGCGGTGGCGTGCCGCCCTCCGCCGGACGAGGCGAAGGCGAGGGGCGAGGGGACGGGGTGGGCGCGTCGGCGAGGCCGCACGGGTCCGGGTGCGTGTGTGTCTCCGCGCCCTCGATGTCGTGGTCCTGCGGCTTGATGTTCAGCGCGCCATGGCGCGGCTGCGGACCGACATCCTCGCTGTCTTGCCCGCCGTCGCCCTCGCGCTCGGCCGCGATCTCCTTCCGCCGAGGCGGGCGGAGCGTGTATCCTTCGCGCACCTCCTCATCCTCCGAATCGTGACCGCCCTCCCTCTTTTGGTGGCGGGCCGGCGACATGCGCCGCGCACGCCCCTCGAGGCGCCGCTCGATGTCCGTCTCAGATTCGGACGGAGCCTCGGCCGTGTCAACCGAACTGCGCCTGTGCTTCTTCTGCGCGCGCCGCGCTCTCTTGCGGAAGCGCCGCGTCATGGCGTTGACCTTTGCTGCATGGTGCAGGTCGCCGGTACGCCAGCGTTCGAACCGCTTCAGGTCGTCGCCCTGCAGCCGCAACAGCGTCGAGCTGAGCACGAGGATCTCGGCAAAAGTGTCCCGGTACCGGCAGACGCGGGCGAGCATGTCCTGCTCCTCGCTCGAGTGCGCGTCGCCGAGCCCGTGCCGCGACACAGCCTCCTTCCACGACTTCTCGGCCTCGGCCTGGTAGTTGCCCTTCAGGTTGATGCCGAAGTCGTAAAGATGCAGCGTGTCGCGGATCTGCACTAGAACGTCAGCGATGAATAGTGGTGATGGAGAGCTTACAGTTACGGTCGGCTAGAAGGACTGTACGAGGGAGGTCCTCGTCCATCGAGTCGACGAGCATTTGCCGACTCTGCGCTTCGAGGTGCGTCACCCGGTCGATGAGAACCTTGCACAACTGGAAGGCGAGACGGTAGTCCTCGGGCAGGTCGTCGCCATTGCTGTCGTCGCTGCTCTCCCCATGCTTGCACTTGCACTCGCGCACATGGTCGTACAGGCTATGGTGATGGCAGGGGTTGGGCCCTTCAGACGTGTGTATCGCGAGCTGAGGCTTCGGCTGTGCGGGGGTTGTCCGAACGAGGCTCTTCTCCGGCGTGGCTCGCGATCCAGAGCTGCCGTTGTCTCTCCCAGAGACGTCGCCGTCCTCGGAACTCTCGAGCTTAGCGTACGACTCGCCGACTTGGGTCGCCTCGCTGCCGGACTCGTGCGTATCGGCCATGCCCTCCATCGTCGTGGCACGGTACCGCAGCGACTCGGCCCACTCCTTATCCTCTTTGCTCAGTACCGTAAACACGGCGTCGTGCGTCGCGGGGTCTTGGAGCAGTGTCGTGAGGATCTGCTTCTGCTTCGCGGACAGCTCCGACTTGTGTAGCGAGTTCTGTTTGCGGTTCTCCAGCTCCTCGTTGTACTTTATCCTCGCACTGTCCCACTTCTCGTGGTTCTTGAGGATGAAGTGCGAGTGAGGTGCAAACGCCTCGGGATACTCGTCGCGCGCCATCCGGAATCCGCTCTGCATGAACTTGTGCTCTGTGACGGTGTACATCTGCGTCATTAGACAGACCCAGAGAGTGTCAACTTACAATACCGGTGACCGTGTTAGTGGCAAAGTTTGTAATAATTGGCACGCACATAAGGGCGTAGCAGACCCAGAAGACGCGGCCGCCGGCGGTCTCCGGAGAGAAGTCGCCAAGACCAATCGACGTGGAGAGGACCACGACGGCGTAGATCGCGTCACCGTAGCCCCAGTGCTCAATTGCGTGGAAGAGGGCCGCGCCGACAACGTAGAACGTGATTAGACCGCTGAAAGACCAGATGAGGTTGTACACTTGGAGCAGGCTGTAGTGAGTGATGGACCTCCATACTCAGGCTCACCTCTGCTGGTGCAGCTCGATCTGGTGGATGAGACAGATCTCCTCGATGAGCGTCGCGTACGGCTTCTTTTGGAGCGCGACTCGGTGCATTGCGATAGAATATCGCTTGCGCCACTGGTCTCGCCGCTCTGCCGCACGGTCCTGGATGAAGTTGATAATGATGGAGATCTGGTTGGCCAGCTGTGCGATTGTAAGGATCGCAAACGGAAACAGCAGGATCTTGGACCATGCCGTGGTCGGTACGAAGTCGCCATATCCCACGGTCAGAGTCGTCTGGACGGAGAAGTAGATGGCGTCAAAGTACTTCCAGTGCTCAAGGCGGTTGTATGCGAGTCCCTGGAAACCGATAAGGACGAACAGACCCGTGACGGAGAGCATAAACTTGCGCCCTGTAAGCTGGAGCTTCTTCGAGTCCACGTCTTCGTGTTTGTACGCAAAGTGGTAGTGGAGCAGGAGGCAGACGGTGTTGATGCCTGCAATGACGACAGAGACAACGCCGCACCAGAACCCCTCGTCCAAGGTGTATTCGGGACGACGGTTACCATATGCGCCATAGTAGGAGATGTTGATGATAGCGATGATGGTCTTGGCAATCCAGCAGTACAAGGAGAGGCTGGGAGTAAGCGACGGGGGCGTATCCTCGACCTACCTTACAGCCTTGTTGGAGCGGTGGGGGGAGCTGAAGCGGGCGATCAGGAGTAAGTTGCCCACGACGTTGAAGGCGAGGCCTACGGCTGAGAGGACGACACAGGCGATAGGATCGGGCATGCCCCACCCATCGACGTAGAACCAGTGTTGCTTGGCGTCAGTGTCTGTGCGCGGCCATGCAGGCAGCCTCTACACCGTCCTCAAGCACGCCATGCAGACAGCTTAGACCGTCCTCAAGCACGCCGTGCAGAAAGCCTACACCATCCTCGACACCGCTGTACTCACTGTTAACGCCGGGATGTCGAGCAACGTCGAAATAGGTGCCAAGATGGCCGAGATGAGAGGGGCCAGCCGAGCAAAGTTGCGAATGTCCGAGGTCTTGACTGGCACCGTCTCGAAGAACTGGAAGATAATGTCCATCGGATGCGGGCGGCCCGGGTTGTCGACTTCCTCGTGCGGATCCGGCGAGAGAGCGCGGTCGCTGTCGCTCTCTGGCTCGCCGTTGACATGGTGTTTGGCAGCGCCATCGTCCTGCTGTCGCCTCGATTGTGTCATGGCGGCGGTAGGTTGTTGGTGTTAACCTATCACGCAGGCATTGACGAAGCGAAGTGAGATGTCGTGTGAGTGCTTAAGGGTAGTAAGTGAAGTGGGAGGAGGTGCCATGGAAAGGTTGGGATGATCTGAATGATGTGCGAGAGGGGGGGGGGGGGTGAAGGAGCTGAGGAAGGGCCAAGAAGGTGGTCGTCGTCGTCATGACGCCGAGGTGCATCGTTGGTTGGGCGGCCAATTTCCGCTCGGGCTTCCGCTCCACAAACCCTTGGCTCTTTGTTTGGTTTACACAGTTGCCACCCAGCCAAGCCAAGAGAGTTCAGTGTTGCCTCGCGCGGCTGAGAGCACTTGTGTTGGCGACTGATTTGAATGTATGCCAACCTACTTGTTATCGTCACGATGAACTGAAGTACGACGAGGTTGTGTGCGAGCACTATTCCTCTTCCTGCCAAGGCGATCGCCGCCCGTGCCGGGGTTGCCCGGGGGCGTTCCGTCGGCGTCCCTTCCCTTCCTTCCCTGTGGCTACATCCGGATCCTTGACTGGTTGAACGGATACGCTCGCTTGCCGACCACGTGGGTTGTCGGATCCGAGAGATTTCAAGATGGGCAACCTTGGGCATCCTGATGATAATCTAGTCACCCGCCCGCCCAACACCAAAGAGTCCTCGAGTCCGACGTCAAGTACAAAGATGGAGTAGATGTAACTCTTCTACATCCCCCTTTTGCAACTCTTTACCCCCATTTACTCTCTGAACAAGTTGCGAGTAACATAGGTGACTCGGAGCTCGACTGGAAAGCGTCCGCCCCTCACTCGAGCCATTCCTCCTCTTATTTGGTTACCCTTGGGGCCGACTCATTCACATACCCCACCCCACACTTCGACTTCCACCATACATTCAATCGCGATGATGGAAACAGTCGGCCTTCCATTGTATAACGGCGCTACACGAAAGCAAAACGTCGCCTGCGACGCCTGCCGAGCCAAGAAGATCCGCTGCAAGCGCCTAACCATCACTCAACGAGTACGTCCAAGATTCCCACCTGCATTCCGCATCTCCCGGATCTTTTGCCGTTGCGCACACGCTGACGCGTTTTTCCTCACAGTGCGAGCAATGTGCAGCCAAAGACCTAGACTGTACATCCAACTACATTGAACAACTACAGACCAAACCCCGCCGCCCACGACGATTCCGCAGTGCCGACGATAAGGAGAAGCGATGGAGCGGCGACGAGCAGGCCAACGCCACGAGCCGCGTCTCGCCACAGCAGCCGACGCGGCATCTCTCGGCTCCGGATGCGACGACGGCGACGACCACGACGTCCGCGGACACCTCAATAACCGGCGGGCCTGGACTGGGTGTTGACAAGTGGGTTGTGCATCGGCCAATTTCCCGGCTAGCTATAGCGGTGCATGGAACCACGAAATCTAACAGGGGCAGTGCTATGGCGATGATGAACACCTGGATGCCGCCATCGCATCCCGCGGTCTATTCGAGGTCTGGCCACAAGGAGGGGCCGTCGCTCCAGGCCGATATGCTGCGCTACTTGTTTAGTCCGACACCCGTGCTCCACCACGACTGGAGGTACTCGGATGTGTCGGCATTGAATCAGGCGAGGTCGAAGGCTTGTGATTTGTGGGAGGAGCAGGGCGGTGCCGTGTGGGACGAAGCGCCCAGTGCTGCGCATCTCAGTCTGTGGGCTGCCGGCGAGGTGGAATTGGAGAAGTGAGTAGTTTTGGGGTTCATTCACGCACACTGAGATGGAGGCGAGAAGCGATGGCATGGGGAGGTAGTGGGGGATGGTTGTGGGGGTTAAGGGGATAGAAGGATGTTGGGGGCAAACTCTGCCTGCCGAAGCGCAGCATGAGCGTTTGGTGGCGGCGGCTGAGGGTAGATGGCTTGCTCTTGATGTTGCTATTGTGGTTGCGGTGGTCATGGCAGGGGTTCGCTGTCGGAAGAGGGAGATGGGAGCTCGGGATGTCGCTGACAATAGCGTCGCGCAAGACCTCGTCGAGACGTACTTCCAGGTGGTACACTTCAGGTTGCCGATTCTCGAGGAGGCCGACTTCAAGGCGCGATACCGGGACCCAAATAGCGCACATGGCGGGCCTCTGCCGCACGCCTTGTTAGCTGTCGTGCTCGCTTTCGGCGCGCGGTTCAGCGAGCATGCCACGCTGCTTGCCGATAGGGAGGAGATCTCCGCCAAGGACGGCGGCGAGCCCGGTCGGTCACGGATGATGCAGCTGCTCGTCATCCGCGCGCGCGAGGTCGTCGAGGCGAACAAGGCGTTCCGCGTGGCGACACTGGCCAACGCACAAGCGCTCATGATCCTGGAAGGGCTCATCGGCCGTAAGCTTTCCATGCCAGGCGCTCAGCTGACATCAGAATCAATCACATTGCCCAAACGCTACCGTGCCAACTACCTGACTCTGGCGGCACGGCATCTCGATCATGTCCAGGAGCCGATCATGCACCTCATGCCGCTCAAGGACGAGAAGCTGCGCACGCAGCTGGCAATGTACATGCTGTCGAACTTTGAGCGGGCCTTCTTCCGTTTGCGTCCCGAGGCGAATGTATCGGACGTCGCGCCTCTCGTGTCGGCGAGCACCTTCAACAGCGAGGAGGACGTGAGTGCGGCTCTGGAAGGACACAGCTGACGACTAGGTGTGGCTCATGGCCGCGCGCGCAGGCGCGGGTATCTGCGCGAAACTATGCAACGAGCTATGGGCGACGCGCACGGCGGCCAGCGGCATCCCGCTCACCACGCTGCGCGACTTCGTGCACGAGCACTCGTCCTGGCGCGACCTCTACCTGTCCAAGCTCGGCCTTCCCGTCCCCTGGCCTGAGCACTGGAGCGCCCTGACGACGGTCAAGACCATGTCGACCGACATCTTCTACCATGCGCTGTGGCTCGTGGTCGAGGGCGCCGTCCAGGACTTTGGCGTCAAGGACGACTCGGTGCGCGACATGTTCGCGTTCGAGGTCTCCCAGATCCGCGACCGGCTCAAGCGCGAGGCGACGCACTCGGCCATGCGGATCGCGATGCTGTCCGCTCTGGCTACTGAGCAGGGATACCTGCACGTCGATCCGTACGTCTTCGTTGAGAGGAGGGAGCTGACGCCAGACTCGTGCTGTACAGGCCGATCTTCGACGCGGGCATGTACCTCGCTCGCCAGGGGCGTGAAGACTGTCTTGGCTGTGTGGCCGGCTTGCGGCTGTATGCCGTGCCGTACCCCCAGATGTGGGAGCTGGCCGCTGAGATCGAGGCCGCGTTCCTCAAGGCGAATGTGAACCCGTCGACATCCGGACAGCTTCTTGACCCATCCGTGGCCGGCGGTATCGTCCCCAGCCCGCTCATCTGAGCGCATACCTGGGCATAATATGGAGGCGATACTCTTAGGATCCTTTACACAGGAGTTACCTTACGCGACCCGCTTTCGGCGAACGCTGGGAGCTGTTTCAACCCGCCACGCAGAAAGCCTCCGCAGAAAGCCTGGAGAAAGCCTTTAAAGGCTTTCTGCATGGCAAGGGTATGGCTGGTCTGTCGGGTCTGCATGACCTGGACAGACTTTGCTACCCTGCCACCCCATCCGATTACCTCGAACTCAGCGCTTGTTCCGCACGGCCAATATGAGGCTGTGGACATCAGCTCTCTCCTATACTCATCGATCGCCACCGCCTCCTCCGAGGCCTCCTACGCGCGATCTCTCCCTGGCCCTAGCCCTCGCTCTCACTATCGCCGTGCATCACTTAGCTTCCCCCCGGCCACCCAAACCCCTCGACGGGAAGGTCTAGGAAGTCTGCATGACCGCTACGGGCTTCGCCACCCGCACCTCTCGGATCCGACTGGAACCAAACCTCGATCGCTCGCCCCTCGTCTCGGATAAAAAGATAGAAATAGACGCCGGAAAACTCAAACTCAAAACCTCCACCACAACCCGGTGCGAAGGCCCATTTTTCCGCCCAGCCCGGGCACTATAAATCTTCGGGCGGGCGCGCGCTTGCTCTTTCTCCCAACAACGCAAAGAGTGAGTACCAGCATACATCGGCGGCGACGATGATCTTTTGTCGCCCCAGTCCTAAGGCCATGCGGCTTGCGGATCCGACCAGCACAAGCCAAACAGTTGCACACTGAGCCGCCGATCTCCGTCTTGCGATGTACAGCGCTGACGACTAGGTCTTGGTGCTCTGTCGCTCCGCGTGTCTCTTGGTCCAGTATCAAATGTATTTGTAAGTCGCCTCTTCTCTCGGCGTAGCACAAGCTGCGCCTATACACCGGGGCGCGCTTCGGCACGCCCCCTCGCCCCTTGATGATCTTACATTTCCATGCTAAGACTGACCTTCGGGTTTGACGTCAAACATGTACACTAAGAACGGCCTACTGAGGGCTCCTATCCCCCCTTTCTTTCCTTTGCGAGGGATGTCGCTGACCGACAGGTAGTCTTTGTAGCATTGTGTGTACGATACAAACGATGAAGTTGTGATTGTTTGCGCTGTGGTTGCGATGTGTGTGGGACTGCAAGAGAGTACAGGGCGGGCGCGCACGTGGAGATGGTGGGCGTACTAGACAGCAGAGTGCATTGGTGCAGCTTTTCACCACGCCTCGCACCCCCGTCCTCGCTCGCTCCCTCCTGATGTTTGACTGATTATATGTTGACTGACTAGGGCATGTGGACTGATTGGGAGCGTGGGCGTCAAGGGAGAAAGTAAACTGATCATACGTGCACACAAAGAGGTGCCATCTACCCATCGCCAAGAGGGAGGCGATCCCCCGACGCGGAGTGTGCGATGAGGGCACGTACGATGTGTGCTTCGGACAGACGACGTCGCTCTGCTCAGCCTCTTCCTCCCTTCAGGCGTTGGATAGTGGATAACCCAACTGAGCTGTAGAGTACTTGAGGTGGAGGTCGTTGAGACTATGCCCTGGGAACTTGAGGGGCGTACATTCTAGCCTCGAGGACAGGAGACTCAGCTCCCAACCCCTCCGATCGTCACGACATAATACGCCAACGTGAAGTGATGGAGAATAAGCTGCGTGATGAACTGTATATCACTCTTAGGATGTCCGAGTGGACAGATGGCTCTAGTGGTGGGCCCGTGGAATGTAAATAAGCGCGTCGACGGGGCGGGGCCGCGATGAGGAGAGGAGATCAGGATTTGATGGGTTGTAGTACCCGACCCGGGGCTTGTGGCCGTGGAATGGAAGTGTAAGACGGAGTCGTTCAGAACAAGACCCACAAAGATCGTTGAACTTCCATAGCACACAGCCGACGGCTCATATCATTCTTCGGCAATCTCAGCTGCACCATCACAGGTTGAGACGAAAGATGTGTCCTACTGTACCGCCGTCACGAGAGTTATGCCGGGCTCGTTACGCGTTGCCTATTGTTCATCGCGTTCGCCGCGATCCTGAGACGGCACGATTCAGTCTCCCTGCCACGCCCAGAGTCGGCCCACAGGACGATCAGTGTCAGGCCATCAAGCCAGCGAGGTATGCAGAGGGATCCTCATGAGCCCATGGAGTGGAATCGAATGGGGTATGCGAACGTGAATGAGGATGGGCAACGTCGCCCGGCCCGAGTCATTTAGCCACCCACTACTAACGGGAATTGCGCAAATATATCACCCAATCCGCCGGAGACGCCGTCTCGAGTAGCTCCGACCCCGCACTCTCGCACCCCACACTCCTCCGTCATCCAGGCACGCCCACTCGCTCGGCTTCCAAATCTGGCGTCACACCCGAGCCATAAGTGGGGTAAGCAATCCGGCGCGGAGAGTCGTCACCTCTCTTCACACCCGTTCTCCTCGTCACGCTCAGAGCAGCAAGCCAGAGACGACGACGCACGGGAACTGGCGCACAAGAGTATCCGAGAGCCGAGTGCCGAGCGCCGACGTCGTGCCGACAACGTGCCCACTTGGCCAAGTCTATTCCGAGACGTCGAGTTGAGGTAGTCGTTGCTCACTTCTCACTCCTCTACACCGGAACGACTGGCTCTGCGACCTACCGTTCCAACTAGATTCTGGACATTGTTCTTGCCAGCTCGACGCCAACAGGACGTCGCCAAAACGCCGATCACATTGATCGGCCTCTCCACCGTCGTTACGGACATCATACTGGTTCGCACCAGTTCCACACGCGCCCAAGGACACTTCTACACCCAGTAGACCCACATCAGCAACCATGAACGACACCGCGGCCAGCATCGCTGCCCCACCCGCGGCGCTGCAGCCGCACAGCTCGCGCGTGAGCCTGCGCGACCGGGACCGCGACCCGTCCCCCTCTGCAGCGTCCACGACCACGGCCCTGGCCAACGGTCCCGCACCGTCGCACACCCACTCCCCCGCGCCGTCGCAGCGACTCTCGAAGCCCGCCGCTGTCGCCGTCCCCGTCCCCGCGCCCGCGCCGCCCGCACCCCTCCCGCACGCGCGGTGGACATGGCACCGCGACGTGCGCGAGTACCTGCCCCCCTCTTTGCGGCGGTTCGTCGGCCACCGCCCGCACAAGCCGCCCTTCCCGCCCCTCCCCTTCCCGCCGTTCACGTGGATCGCCCTCCTCCCCCTCAAGTACGAAGTCTGGCTTCTGTCCTTCATCGGCTCGTTCGTCGGCATCGCGCTGATCGAGATCGTCATGATCGCCGGCTTCGGCGGCACAGGCACGATCATGATCGTCGGCTCGTTTGGCGCGTCCGCCGTCCTCGCGTTCGCGACGATCGACTCGCCCCTCAGCCAGCCGCGCCACCTTGTCGGCGGGCAGGTGGTGAGCGCGATCGTGGGCGTCGCGATTACGCGCCTCTTCCGCCACGCGGGGGCGTACCAGCTTGACGAGACGACCGAGGTCGGCGGGCTCGGACATGTTGTGTGGATCAACGGCGCGCTGAGCATGGCTGCGGCGTTGCTGGCCATGCAGGTGACGGGGACGACGCATCCGCCGTGAGTACGAGCTCGAGCCAGCGAAGCGAGAGCAAGCCATGGTGCAGGAATGTTACTTGGAGTTGGACAGTGCTGACCTCAGCGGCGGCGCTACGGCAGTAATCGCCTCCGTCATGCCCTCGGCAGTGGCAATGTCGTGGCGCTACGTCTACATCGTCATCATCAGCTCGCTGCTCATGCTCGGCTGGGCCATGATCATCAATGTGAGTGGGCAGATGCAGGAGCGTCGCGAGTGCAACTGCAATTCTGGGTGGACAGAGTTGTGAAGGGGATGAGAGCACATCTCGGCTACTTCATAACCCTCGCCCAAGCCGTGCGACGAGCAAGGCGCTCGTCCTCGGTCTACCATCGCTATATCCTTCTCCCCTTCTCGTGGAAGGCTACGCGCCCTGCTCGTACTGCGCCCTCCTCTGCTCCGCCTCGCCGGTCCCCTTGGACGCGCCCGCTGACAGCAGAACGTCGGCCGCCGGCGGTACCCGACGTACTGGCTCTCGGGCAACAAGCTCTTCGTCAAGGCGCGCCCCGACGCGATCTCGCAGGACGAGCTGCACATGGCCGCCGTCGAGGGCCGCTCGGACGGCTTCGCGGCGATGGACCGCGCGCTCTCCGTCTCGCCCGAGGAGCACGAGCGCGAGAAACGCGAGAGCCTCGAGATGCAGCGGCAGCGGTCGCTTACGCGGGCTGCGTCAAGGTCCGCGTCGAGGTCGCCGACAAGGACGTTGGGGCACCACCATGGGCGGTGAGCCTGTGGCTTTGACCATAAGGGAGAATGGAGCACAAAAGGCGGCTGCTCAGAAGCAAGAAGAAGAACAGCTGCTCAGCTGCAGGAAGGAATCAGAAGTGTACTCAATACAGATAGTAGAACCTAATATGTCGCGGACATGCATCAGTATAGTATTTCCATTTGGCCGTCTGCTTCAGTATAGTAGCTCCAGTACGAATCTCTGCCAAGTTGGTAGTCAGTAGCTGCAACGGTCAGCCTCTTCACGCGTGCACCCATGACAGTCGAGTTGCGTGCAACATGCACGATGCTAATATACATTGCTCTACGTCTACTATGCGTCTGCCCTCGCGCCGCTCGTCTAGTCGCGATACCCGCGCCCGCCCCGCCCACCTCCCTCGCCACGCTGCCCTTGCAACCCTCCCCTGTCGCCGGGCACCGCGTCGTTCGGGCACTGGTTCGCAAAGTGCCCATACTGGTTACACCGGAAGCACAGCACCGTGCTCAAATCCTTGACCCATCCTCCGCGCCGTCCACCGCCCTCGTCGCCGCCGCCGCCCTCTCTCCGCGCGTGGTTCGAGAGGAAGCCGCCACTGCGCCAGCCCTGCAGCGACCCGCCCTCGGCCCACGCCGGCGCGGGTACGACGACGGCATTGGGATCGTATCGGTACTCGCGCCAACGGCCGTAGCCAGCCGGCAATTGCGGCGGGGGTCCGCTCTTCGTCGGGTCCGGTGCTGGTGGGTTGATGTATTCCTCTGGTTTGGGGAGGTTGGGCGATGGGCTGTGTGTCAGCGGCTCCTCTCGTCTCTCATCATCTCTATACTCGACTGCTCGCGAGGCTGACGCCTCGCTCGGGGTACTCACTGAGCTTGCTTGCAATCCGGCCCGTCCAAGCAGAATCCCGCCAAATACGCCTGACACAACGTCCGCCTCACATGCCGCCGTGGGCACTCCGGCCCGAGCCTGCAGAAACCCCTGTTGTAGTCCGGGCACTCGACCCGCCTATCCCGCGGATGGTAGTACAGGCACTCTCCGCCGAGCTCGCACTTGCCCAGCTTGACAAACCACACACACACAGGCATGGTGCGCAGGTTCCAGTCGTGCGTGTACTCGCAGTTGTCACCGACCTTGCACAGGTTGCGGAGGTAGTGCTTGCACACGGTCGTCTTCTTCTCGCGCTCGCGGGGGTGGGTAGGGAGTGGAGGGGTGGGTTTGAAGTTGATGGGTGCAGGGGTCGTGTGGCGGAGAGGGCAGGCGGTGGGGCCGAGGGGGCAGCCGAGGGGCTGGAGGTTCATGCGGCAGATCTGGTCGTCTGGGCGTTAGCGAGTCTCGAGAAAGTCTCGAGCGAAGCGAGAGACGAAGGGTGGGAGACAATATGGGATAAGGGGGACGGAGGATGACTCAGTACTCACCAGAATCGAGCTTCATACCGCGCTCCTGCTTCAGATACTGCTCGATGTCGAGGTTGACCTGGTGGAAGTCGGGCCGCACAAAGTCGGCTGCGCGCCCGAGCGTCGCCTGCGCTGGCGCTGGCTGTGCCGTCGTCGCCATTCTGTTGCGTGGTGTTGTCGTGGAGAAGTGTAAGCACACTGGATCGAAACCGACTTCAGACGAGTTCAGGTTGTTAATCACCGCCGACCGTCGCCCGACTTGGTGGCAATTGCTCCCGAGCATCACGTGACGCCCACGCGACGCTGACGAAGATGCCTGAGCGCGTCCTCATGAGCACTGACATCAACGGTCTGTTCTGTCAGCAACTACACTCAAACACCGCGCCGAGCTCGACGCCATGATTCTCAAGGTCCGCGTGAGTACCTAGCCGAGGCTGAGGCGTGTCTGAGGTCTCGGCCGCGGTCTGCGCGCCCAGCGCTTGCGCCTGCAACAGGCAGACATCACTTGGGCACGACGCGCTGCCCGTGCCGCGAGGAAGGCGCTGACAGCAGACACTTACCGGCAAGGAGGTTAGCTCTTCCACGGTAGATACGGGGCTTAGCTGACGACAGGTCGAGATCGACGTCCAGCCTGAATGGCAGGTGAGTCGACTCGGCAGCTTGTTCAGGCGAGGAGGGAGCTGACGCCAGATCTCCAAGGTCAAGGAGAGCGTCGAGGAGAAGGCTGCGATCCCGCCCGTGCAGCAGCGGCTCATTTTCGGCGGCAAGGCTATGTGAGTGGCGGGGTGTGTGCGGTGTGGTGAGACGTGGAGAGGGAGGTGAGGCGGGTGATGGCGAGGGTGGCGGGTACGGCGTGTCGAGGTGTGGCGAGGCGTGGCGAGGCGTGGCGAGGGTCGCGCGAGAGTGCTTGTGGATGGGTGCATGCCTGGCCATCTCCACGCCTGCTTGGCTGCAGAACAGCTCTTGTTAAGCCAGCGCTGTGGCTGTCTGTCATTATAGAACCGTCGGTGTGTCCCGACTCAGCTCGCGCCCTCCACCAGCTCGACGTTCATCCGCATCTCCAGCTGCACGTCGCCACCCCAGTCCACCGCCAGCTACCAGGCTTGGACCAACCCAGCTGACAGCAGGGCCGACGACAAGACGATCCAGGACTACAAGATCTCGCCCGGCACCACCATCCACCTCGTCCTCGCCCTCCGTGGCGGCTTGTAGACTCTCTGCCCCTGCCATATATACCCCGGGTGAATGCATCTCATCTGTCCGTATCCCCAGCGTCGTCAGCGTCCTCTCACCTCCTGCCCTCTGCCGACTGCATCTGCATCTGCACCTGCCTTGCTGCGTGATGTATGAGAGTGTGCCCGTAATAGCCCCCGTTGTTGACGAATCGGCAACCGGAAACTAACGGTGAGTAGCCGACGTTCCGACTCGATTTCGCCTTTCCCAACAATACTTCATCCCACCCCCTCTTCCATTCTCCTCACTCCATCTCCGAAGACGATGCGCGGCAACCTCCTCCGGGCCCGCGCGCTCGCCCGCCCGCGCGCGCCAAGCATACCCCGTGCCGTCGCCGCTCGGTCAGCGCTTATCGCCCCGCCATGCGCAAGTGCGAGCGACTTTCCCACCTTGGTCGACACCGGACGCCGCGCGCTGCACAACTACGCCCAGCGGATGCGGGATCTCGAGGAGGAGGATCTGGGGCAGACTGATGCGGTATGTCGCCTGCTCTTCTGGGTCGCGTAGCGGGGGGAGGCTCGGCTCCTACCGCGAGAGGAGATGAGGTTGTGGACTGAGATTTCGGGGGTACGAATGGGAGCGTGAGAGGCGGGCGTGAGAGTGGCGCGATAAGGCAGATGGAGGAGGTGCCGTGGGCGCTGGCTGGACTGCGGGCAAAATTATGGAGTCTGCTAGCCGTCGCCGAGGACCTCACCTCCGACTTCGAGCTCTTTTGCCGCCCGCGCTTGCTCTCAGCCCATCCTCCGCCCGCCTCTAGCTGCGCTCTGGGCGCGCAGCTATGCTCCTAGAGGGCAGCTATGCTCGTTGCGCTTGCTGCCCACAACCTGCTTTGCTGCCCACGACCGCCGTGCTTCGCGGCCCAGGACCGTCGTGCTTTGCTGCCCAGGAGCCGCTCGGCGCGCTGCGCGCACCTCGCTGGCGACCGCTGACAGCAGGAATTCGTCATGTCCATCCTGCAAGCGTCGCCGAGCATGCGCGACTCGCGCGGCTACATCGCCTCGTTCGCGCCTCCCACCGCCGCCCCGACGCCCCCTCCCACGCCCCCACCCCCCTCGCCGGACCTCTCCCTCCCCGACACCGCGCCGGCATCTGGCCCGTCGACCGCGACGAACCCGCTCGTCAACAGCCTCCTGAACCCGATAGTGCGCCGCCCCGCGCTCGTCAAGATCCAGGGACCGTTCAAGGACCACCAGCTGGCGTCTGTCGCGCGCGGGATCCACAGCCTGCAGATGCTGGGCCTCGTGTCCGTGCTCGTGATCGACCGCGACGACATCCCGCCGTTCGAGCCGGCGGACAGCATGGCCGCGCAGGCGCAGCGCACGATGATCCTGCGCGACGTCGAGCGCACCGTCCATTTCCTGACTAAGGCGCACGGCGCGGCGCGGCCTATTCTGGCGACTGTCGCGCGCATCACCGACGCCGGCGAGGTCTACGTCGAGGCGGAGGGGCTGGACCATATCCGGCGCGCGGTCGAGGAGGGCGAGATCCCCGTCCTGCTGCCCGTCGCGCTCGACGACGGATGCCGCGCCCGGCGGATATCTGCCAACGCTGTGCTCGCCGCCCTCGCCGAGGCCATGGGGACCGAGAAGCACGTCCCGCCCACCGCTCCCGAGACGGGCCGGCCCAAGATGGACCTCACGCCCGCGCGCCTGCTGATCATCAACCGCGAGGGTGGGATTCCGAGTTACGCGCGCAACGGCCTCCCGCACCTCAGCATCAACCTCAGCTCGGAGCACGAGTTCATCCAGCGCACCTTCCAGCCGGGGTGGAAGTACACGCACCCGACGGCGCTCGCCAACCTCGCGCTGGCGGATACATGCCTCACGCACATGCCGAAGGACGCGAGCGCGCTGATCGTGTCCCACCGCTCGCCGACGGCGCTCATCGCCAACCTTATCACCAACAAGCCGGCGCACAGCGCGTCGCTGCCGCACGCGCTCCTCACCCAGTCCGAGAACCGGTTGACGCCCGATACGCCGACGCTGGTGCGCCGCGGCCTGCCGGTCCGCGTCCTGCGGCATCTCGACGAGATCGACCGGCCCAAGCTGACCGCGCTGCTGAACAAGTCGTTCGGGCGCGTGCTCGACGAGGAGGCGTACTGGGACCGTCTGTCGCGCGACCTCGACTTCGTCATCGTCGTCGGCGACTATGCCGGCGCGGCCGTCGTGACGACCGAGGGCAAGCCCGAACAGGAAATCTGCTACCTCGACAAGTTCGCCGTCCTGCCCAGCCACCAGGGCGACGGCACCGTCGACTTCCTGTGGGTCGCGCTGCGCGACGAGACGTACGGCCTCGGCCTGCTCGACGCGGCCAATCCCTCCGTCGGCAGTCTGTCCGGCGTCGGCCGCGGCAAGGACCTGGTCTGGCGCAGCCGCGCAGACAACCCCGTCAACAAGTGGTACTTTGAGCGCTCGAATGGGTTCATGACGAGCCAGGACGGGCGCTGGAAGCTGTTCTGGTGCGATGCCGAGCAGCGCATGCGCGAGATTGCGATGGAGAGCGGGGGTGTCGTGCGTGTTGTCGAGCCGAGCGAGCGCGGCAGGGCGGCGGGGTGGGCGCCGGCGATCGAGGGGATCAAGTCGGTGTGGAAGGATTAGGCGCAGCCGTAATCCGAGACCGTGCGAAGCACGGGCGAGGGTGCGGCGGCATGGTACAATGAAGGAGAACACGGCGCGCGGGCAGGCGTCGCTCGCGCATCCTCCTTGCTGTCGTCGCCCACCAACGTTGGCGGCGCACATCTCGTCAACAGCCTCGAGAGAGCTGTCGACAACGAGGGTATCATCCTTGACAGCGCAGAGCATAGCAACAATATAGAGTACATCGCATCATGCACTAGAGTATCCAGAATAGTTTGTTCATGTCCAAGGCAGGATGGCTGCCGCAAGCCACGATGGCTAGTGTCGCAGCCCACCAGCAGGTAACTTCTCCGACGCTACGCCCACATGCCGATCGGGCACGGACGCCAATCCTCGGTCCTCTGCCACCCGGGCACCTCCTCGCCGCCGGGGGCATCCTCGCGCGTCTCGACGGTGCGCCGCAGCTGCCGTCAGATACAGATACGCTGTCTGGGATCTGCCTCGAACCCACCTTATCCTCGAGCGCGTCTAGATTGCCCTGCATCTTGTCAAGCACGGCGTCGACGTCGACCTCGTCGGCCGGGATATCGAGGCCGTCGAGCTGCTCCTCCTCCTGTTCTGGCAGGATGCCTTCGAGTTCGCCCAAGTTCGCACCGTCCAACAACCCGTACACCCGCCTCAACCTGATGTCAGCTTTATCGTGAGCGTTAGCTCACACGTCGTCGCCGTGCATGAGCTCGCGCGCAAGGCGGGCAAGGATGTCCCGCCGCGCGTCGGCTGGGACGGCCAGGCCGTCATCGCTGCGCCAGAAGTGTAGGAGCCACGTGCCGAGTGTCCAGCGGTACGACGCGAGTTCCCGCGTCTCGTCGTCCTCCATCCCCGGCCGGTGCCGCGGGGCCGTCTCGACAAGCGCGGTAGTGAGGGCCTCGGCGAGGATGGAGGGCACGTCGTCGTTCACGCTCTGCAGGTGTGTGAAGAGCGGGGTCCACACGAGAATGGCGTCGGGCGGCGGCGCCGTCGCCTTCTTCCCGGGCCGCTTTCTGCCATTAGCCAGGTCAACTAAAGCGCGGACTCACTTCCGCGCGACCGGCACCAGGCCCGTCCTCACGACCGCCTCGACCACGTCGTCGACATTCTCCCCCTCGAACTCGCGCTTCATCCGCTTGACCGCGCGCCCGCTCTCGCTCTCGGCCGTCACGTCGCGCATCTTCACACGCTCCTTCATGATCTTCTTCCACCGCGCTACTTGGCGCTCGGCGTGCGCGCGGCGGCCCCAGCCCTCCTCTGCGCCGTGGTTGAGCAGCGGGAGGAACGAGTAGTTGTGCAGGTACGCGAGCGAGTCCTGGAGCGCGCGGTGGAGGTGGGGGAGCGGCGGGAGGTCCTCGTGCGTCGCGCGGTGGCGCAGCGCGACGAGGCCGGGGGGCAGGTTGAGCGTCGCGGCGAGGTGGGAGATCGGGCGGGCGTACGGGCCTGGTGTGTGAGTCGGCGGGCAGGGGCGTGGGGCAGGGGCGTGAGGAGAGGGGGAGAGGGGAGGAGGGGAGGAACGGAAGGGAGAGCTGCCTGCATGGCTAATTCTCCTAGCCAGCAGCCACTACACTCACCAGTCTGCAGGGGATCAACCATGCCATTCACGAAGCGCACAAGCGCCATGGCATACACCATGCGCTGGCCGTGGGCCTCCAACGGCGACTTGGGCGGGTACGGCAGCGCGAGCGCCGAGACGAGCGCGTGCAGGAGGTGGATGAAGGCGGGGCATGAGGGTGAGGAGATGTACACGCTCATCTGCGGTGAGCGCTGGGCGGGGTAGAGGTGAGTAGGAAGGGCGGCACTCACCCTCGACAATGCTGCCGCACGGCTCTCGTCGTTCGCAGCGGGCGAGAAGAGGAGCTCGTACAGCTCCCCGAGCTCGGCCTTGGACGACCACGGGACACGGCGGGGCTGGCGCATTGCGGAGCGGGGTGGAGGGGGAAGGGGGGAAGGATGAGGCCTTGGAGAGAGGTCGGGTAGCGCAGAGCGATCGGATCCTCCTGAGTGAGATGGATGGCGTGTGCGGAGCTGGCAAGAGACTGGGATGGCGAGCGAGACTGTACGCGTTGGACGGGGTTGGAGGCCGGAAGTGGAGGTCGTCCAAAATGTTGACTTCCAACGATGGATGTGCCTGATATTTGGCTCCGCTATACAAGCTCTTGAACAAAACCGAAGCGTTTACGGTTTTGGACCGGCTGCTCCTCATCACAAGCGCTCGCCATGACCACCAACGCACCCCGCCTGTCCAACACTGCGCAGTCGAAGGTACTAATATATCATGGGAGATACAGCAAGCTACTTCCTATACAATCACTATGCGGCCGCGCTATTACAGGATTAGGCAGGCGCAGATGTGTACGTAGGTGTCGTGGTGTCATGAGGAGGTGAGGCAGAGACCAAGATGAACAGAGAGCCCAAAAGGAGAGAGACGTGAGGCCGATGGGGACATGGGTGGCAGTAACCCGACGCAAACTGGAGCGGACGCGGCCACGCAGCTAGCGCTGCAGCGCCGACACACCCGCGATGGGCATCTCGATGAGCTTTGTGCGGCGCTTCTCGGCGCGCTGGGGCGCAGCTCCGTTGGCCACCTTTCGCACAGCCTCGCCGACGTGGCGCTCGCAGAAGCGCTGTCCCCCGACGTCGTAGTACTCGTTCATCGACTCGCGGCAGCTCTGAGCCCCACTCACGCCGCCGCGGTGGTCACAGCGCAGGTGGCCGGGGTGGAAGCGCTGGTCTCCACTTGGGCTGGGCGCGAGAATGCACGGACCCTCGATCGGCTTGTTGCATGCGGCAGAGGCGCAGAGTGTACCGCTGGCGGTTAGTTCAACTCAGCAGCGCAGAACTCACTTCTCCTCAGCGTAGTGGAACTGGCACCATGGCCGCCCGCGGTGGACGTAAAAGTCGTCGCCCTCGAAGGGCGAATCACAGCGCGTGCAGGTAAAGCACGCACGGTGCCACTTGCCCTTGAGCTGCCCGTCCGAGCTCGAGACAGCGCTCTTCTCGATCGGTAACTTGCACCGACGGCATGCGGGCAGGTACATCTTCTTCCAGTCGGCTTCGCAGAGCACGACCCCGTCGCGCTCGACATAGCGACGAGGGCCACCGACGGTCTCACCACAGCTGGCGCACACGCGCTTAGGGCGGGTGCCCGGTGGGGAGGTGCTCAGAGGCTCGGCAGTGCGGCTGCGCTGAGGAGCAGCGAGAGGGATACGAGGAGGGTCGAGCTCGCGGTGGGCACCCCGTGGCGAGTTCTGGTACGCGGTGTTGGGAGTGACGGTTGATGCGGAGCTGGAACGAGGCATGTTGTGACGGCGCTTGGGAGCGCCGAAGACCATGCGCTCTCCTTCATCCTCATCATCGTCCTCTTCCTCCTCCTCGCCAATCTCAGCGAGTGCTTTGGGCAAGGGCGCCTCAGTGACAACGACAGGGCCGTCAAAGTAACCCTTGGATGCAGGAGCATCGACGGAAGACAGTCCCTCCCAGCTCTGACTCGGGGTCATGACAACCTCGTTCTCATGAGACGATGACCTGCGGCGGTCAGGCGTAGGGCCGTAGTTGGAAGAACCGTTCGAGCTGATGCTTCCGTCGGTTGGGTATCGCCTATGGTGATGCTCGATGCGCTCGAACGGGTCCGCGCTGTGCTCGTCGACATCGGACGACGTTGCCCATGGAAGCGAAGAAGGCTCGCTCACGCTGGTCACGCTGAGATTGTCGTCTTCTTCTGGTGTAGGGTTGCGGTATCGGCCGTGCGTTTGGTCGCTCTTTGATCCGATGAGCTGGTGGTACTTGTCAAAGAAGGCCCGGTTGTCGTTCTGGGACTGCGAAGACTGCGAAGATCCGCTTCGCTCGAGCTGGGCTCGCGAGGCGGCGCGCGCTTCTTCTGCCCGCGCGGCGTATTCATCCGCTCGAGAACCAGATCGCGAAGGGCCTGCGCGCGATGCCGACCGGTAATCGTCATTACGCGAGCCAGAGCGGTGGTAGTCATCTGAACGCGAGTAGGCACCGTTGCGGCCGTTCGAATCAGCACGCGACACTGCGCCATCACGCGATCCGCTGCGGCCGTGTGTCTTGCGAAGCGAATCGCCACGCTGCCGCTCGGAGAGGGGAGCCTTGGGGAGTATGACGGGTTCCTTGTGGGATGGTTCCCGATGCGGCCTTGCGTTAGGGCCAGTGGCAGTTCGCATGGATGAGGTTGATTGCTGATGTTGATGAGCGTAAGGCTTGGGTACTGGCATTGGCGGGCTCGCGGAAAGAGGAGACGAAGGGCTATGCGAGTGGGACGGGGATTGAGGCGAGTCGTACTCGTTGAAGCTGCGACCGCCGCCCGCAGCTAACGCGACGCCAGCGCGGACACTCCATGCTGCGGCAGCGAAAGCGCGTCTACCCACACCTGCCATACCAGCATTTCCACCAGAGGTGGTGTCGGGGAGGTTCTGGACTGTTGGGCTCTGCAGCCCACGGTGGTCGTCGCCAGGCCAGCGGCCCATGCCCGAGGCTGAGACTGCCGACATGGGGGACTCTCCTGGATAATCGCCAAAACGACTAGGAGCGACGAGGTCGCCTGGGCCGAGGTTGTCGGTTCGGATAGATGGGGGGAGTTTGGGTCGGTTCATGTTGCTGCTTGAGGCGAAGGGGTCGGAAGGCAAGTTGCTTTGGGAGCCACTGCGAGCCCGGCCACCACCAATCTTGGGTGGAGGGGCTGGTCGGAAGGCGGGCATTGGCTGGCAGACATGTTCGCCGAGCGAGTTCAGGGGAATCTCGGTTGCGCACGAGCTACACTTGACGGTTGGTAGCACGACGGATGCGCGCTCCATGGCCGCCGGAGGGCGAGGAGCGAGGAGTGACATTTATCTGGGGATGTTAGAGCGATGCTGAGGTTGGCAAAGTGGATTGCAGTGAGGAGGACGGGAATGGTGGTATGAGGGCGTACACGCGGGGCTAGATGAGGCGTGACGAGCCACGAGTTGTCGTTGGTGGACGACATCGGGACAATGGTCCAAGCATCAACCAAGGACCCAGCGTCGAGACCGCCGCCACTAAGTCGACACTAAGGCCGAGCGCCAGGCGATTGGATCTGCTGGTGCGCTGGGAATGCATCTGGCGCGGGCGCGTGATAGGCTCCAAGGGACAAAAGGTGGTCATTGCGCGGGGGCCAATGGCCATGCCATCGGGCAGTGGATCTAGCAAAACAAGGCTACTCACAGATGGGTGATGGGAGGGGGATATTCACAAAGGATGATGCTGGGGAGATGTTGTTGTTGTCAATGCCAATGTCGACAGGGTGTGAGGGGTGTGTGTGCGGGTGTGTGGGGCGTTGTGCACGGATCGCTTGTGTGTGGTTGCGGGCGCCGGTTTATCGAGATGGGTAAGAGGCCCGTGCGCGTTTCTCGAAGGCGCAAGAGGGAGACGGGGGTTGTAACTGTTTTGTTACAACGTGAGGGGGTAAGGTGTTGTTGTGGAAACAATGGCGGCCTTGATCTAGATGGGCACGGACATGCGCGGGGGAGAGGGGACAGAGGCGGAGACAATGGCGTGCGTGGTGTGATGCAGATAGAGCGAGGTGTGGGCGTGTGATGGGGAGCAAGAAGAGAACGGGGACGAGGGCGATGGGGAAGAGAGGTGGATGTTGTTTTTGGAAGAGTTGTTGTTCGTGGGAGTGGTCGAGCGAGCGCGTCTGGGCTAGTCGAGTGGGGGGTTGGGGAATGGTCGCAAGAGCAGAGCGTGCACGAGAGCTGTAGAACTGGCAGGGAGAGTGAGGTCGAACGAGTGTGTTTGTGTAGGGAGAGTGAGAGTGGATTGTTGATGTTGTCGGGTACAGTATTGTCGACTAGGACTAATAGTTAGGAGAGAGAGGAGAGTAGTAGAGAGTGTTACAAAAGGAGAGCGGAGAAGACAAGAAAGGATCGCGTCGAAGACGAGGTGCCTGATGGTGACGAGCCAAGACTAGTACTAAGACGCCGTACTAGCGGCTATGGTGGGGAGGGGAAGGAAGGTAGGGGCATTTCAGCGTGGATGAACTGGTTAATAGGGTCTACTCTGAGAGGCGCTATTCAGGATCCACCACCCTAAAAGAGTCAATCGGGGCGATTCCTGGCCTGGTACGCCTCTCTCGGGTTGAAAAAGGGACAAGGGGGGTTCGAAGGGGCAAAAATCGACAAAAAGGGCAAGGAGCGCGCTCAAGTAGCCCAAGTCGCGCCAGTCGAACGCGTACTCTCCTCAAGACCTAGTAAAATGCCAGCAGCGCGCAACTCACTCTCCGTTAATCTCTTCATCGTCGAGCCTGATCTACTGCTTTATTCCCTCTCATATCTTTCTGTTCATGGCATTGACCGCGTCCCTACTCTCTTTTCTTACTTACTATCTAACATTCAATACACCCATTCTCTCTACTCTCTACGCATCCTTTCATCTACTAACCTTGCCACGAATGCCACTACTGTACCACTAGGACAAAAGTGACCCCTCCTCCCCGTCGGGACTCGCTTCTGCAATGTTCATCCATCAAGGTCCATCAGACAGGTCATGGCTTCTCCCCATCCCTTCACGCGCGTGCACCATGCCCAGAAATCTGTAACGCTCCGTCTCCCGGCGTCCTCTTTGCTGCTACTGCTACTACTGCTAACTACTACCCATTCCTCACCCCCTGACGATTCCCGCCCCTTACTTTACTCGGCCTCCATACCGGACGACGCGTCTTCCCCCCAACCATGGCCCAAAATCGACGCGTGGGACGGGGTGTGGTAACGGCATCTCATCCACTTCCTGGACCCAGGGCCATGTTTCGGACCGCTACAAACGCCATACCGGGTCCCTGGCTATTAGTTTCGACTAGTTCTATCGGAACCGCGCCCAGCGAGGCCCAGCGAGGCCCAGCGCTGTTCACCGCTTCACACTGACGAATAATAATAACCATGTCATCCGCGTTCCGCTACCCCTTTTGACATGTCCGACCGCCCGGGTCCTAACTACTAACTGACTATGTACATTGGGAAGTGGGGACAAGTGACCGGTGTCGGCGCGGAACCATGTCGAGAACGTGCCGTGATCTGCGCGGCGCCGGTATTCTCAAACGCCAAACAAGCTGCGAACCAAACAACAGTTGAGCGATGGACCGCGATGGACGAGCAGTTGTGCTGCTCGTCTTGGCGTCTTGGACGTCGGAGCCGGTGTCAACGTCGTTGCCGGCAGCGCAAGCGATCAAGGACAGTAGAACAGAACAAATGAAAGGCATGACGCAAGCCGCGCGAGCCAAACACCAGGAAGTCATTCACGCCAACGTCCCTCTCCCCATTCGTCCTCTTCCTGAGATAAACACGATATCAACGACAAGTCTCGACCTCAATACGCTCAATAGTTGAATTGCCCTAAACACGCGCCCAAATTGGTCTAAACACGGCCTCGCGGCTATGGTCATGGCCATGACCACGTCCACGTCGGCCGATATGCCACGCCGACGGATCACCGTGCAACAAATCCGAGACCGAACATGATATGCTTTCTATACAGTGCCCTACCATGATCGAGCGGCGCCGAGTGGTCTGTCGGTTGGTCGCTGGAGCGTAAGGTTTGCGTTCCGTCGGCGCCAACTAGGCGGAGTGCGCGGCTCGCGGCTCGGCGCGCTCGGCATGGTCGGCAGCTGACAGCCGGCTGGGCTAAACTCGGCAGGTTGGCTGGATGGCATGTGTGGTCTGCCGCGGGCAGGCATGCCGCGTGGCTCATGGTCATGGTCGTGCTTGCCGCGTACGTGCTGCGCGCTGCGCTGGACACGCTGGCTTGTAGTTTGCGCGGTCAGCTCGAACCGCGGTACTGTTTGTTTACTTTGGTGGCGTAGACTACTGCGCTGGTAGCGGCCTGTCCCGTATTGTACATCCTGACCTCGAGTCGTAATGCAGGTAGGCAAGGTACATTACCATTCTGCGTAATGGCAGGTTCATTATTCTGCGTAATGGCAGGTACATCACCACTCATATGGCAGGTACATTACCATTCTTACACTCTGATCAACCACTCAAGCGTTATGCAGATCGGCCGTGACGGCGTGGCCTTGTGTATGCCGCACCCGCCCGTCCGTTGGGCCGAGTGGATGGGCAAGGTTTGGGACATTGCGCGTGCAGGGCAGGCGAAGCTCACGCTCACATTAGACTTTCACATTTCACAAATTTCTGCTCTGGTTTTCGTACGCGATGGCTGCGTACTCCGTGCCTGCAATGTACGCACGCTGACCTGTCACCGTGCCACCGTGCCACCGCATGTCGTTGCCCGTCGACGTCCACGCCGGAGTCGATTGAAGATGCACGCGTGCGTACACGCACGCTAGTCCGAGGTCCGGGCGGCGTCCCGGCCCGCCACGCGCCCGGCGGGAAGTCGCGCGGAAAGGCATGCACGCACTCGACGTTACTCCCCGCCGTCTACACGGCTAATACTGCAGTCACGCGCACGAACACGATGCGCATGTGGTACAAATGTTAACATACATAATCCGGACTCTGCGATCTGACAATAACGCCTCGTGCCGCGTGTCGTTGACGCGCCTCGCTGACTCGCGCCGTGCGATATACGGCCGCTGCCGCCGCGGCTCTGACCTACGCCGCGCTCGCCGACTCACGCTGCGCTCGCTGACTCGTGCCGCGCGACCTTCGGCCCCTTGGTCTATTCCTCTCGCCGCGGCCTACTCCTCCTCGTCCGCGCCCCACACGCCCACAGCCCCATCCTCGCCCGCGCTCAGCAGCGTCCCGCCGTGCGCGCGCACGTCGAACACCGCGCCCGTGCCGTGCCCCGCCAGCGCCTTGAACGGGCGCACAGTCGTTGAGCCGGGGACGATGCCGCCCGCCGCACCGCCCCAGCGGGGCGTGGACGTCGTGCGCTCCGGGAACGACGGGAAGAGGTTGCTGTTGCTCAGGCTGTTGGAGTGGGACGATGGGCCGCGCGGGAGCGTCGGCGCGCGCGCTGTGTGGATGTGCGAACTGCCCGCCGTGGACTGGAGGACGCTGGAGGGCGAGGGGCCGGTGAACGCCGCCAGGGCGGGGGAGCTGCCGGGTGTCGAGTGGAGGGATGCCGAGGCGGGGGACGAGACGAGGTCGGACGTGTCGCTGCCCTCCCGCTCCCACAGGTAGACCAGGCCGTCCTGCGACCCGGAAGCGATGAGGCTCGACGAGGGCGTCGCGAACGAGCACCGGATGATGTTCTTGCTCGTGTTCTGGTGGCCGGTGCCCGTGTACCTGTAGATATTGCGTTGCTGCCGTCAGCCAAGCTCCCTGTGATCGCCTACCATGCGCAGATCCCACAGCCGGATGCTGTTGTCCTTGCACCCCGCAAGGAGGTACTTGCCATCATGGTCGAACTCGACCGACGTGATCTCGCCCAGATGCGCCGTCATGGTGTGCGTGCACACGCCACCGACGGCGTCCCACAGACGGATGTGCTTGTCCTTGGAGCCCGAGGCGATGACCTTGCCTGTGGGGTCGAAGCACACTGCGAGCGTCGACTGTGCGTGGCCCGAGAACGTGCGGATGAGACGATCTGTCTCGACGTCCCACAGACGAAGGATTTTGTCGTAGCATGCAGCGACGATCCGGTCCTCGCGCCCAGGCTGCCATCTGACGCTGTACACGTCGCCGCCGTCGCCGACGAGCACGCTCGCGCATTCGCCCTCGGCGGTCCACACCCGCACTGTGCCGTCGCCAGAGGCGCTGGCAATGTAATTTCCGGTTTCCGGGGACACCGCGACGTCCCATACACGCGACTGGTGGCCGGTGAGGACACGTTCGGTCTCGCCGGAGAAAATGTTGAAGATGCGCAGCGTGGTATCGCTCGAGCCGCTGATGCCAAGGCCGTCGCGCAGGAAGGTGACACACTTGATGTTGGCGCGGTGGCCGCGAATCAGGCGCTCCAGCCGTGATGGCACAGATGGGCTCGCGTAGTCGGTGAGGAGGGATTGGAGCTGCCAGGGTCCAGTCCCACGGGGCGGTCGGGCGGCCTCGACCTGCCATGCTGTTGCCTGGCGAAGAAGAGTGACGAGTCGGTCGCGGGGGACAGGCCTTGATGGTGTCGCATCGCCGGCAATGGCGTGCACGTTCACCCTCGCAGCGTCTGTCAACTCTCTCCACAAGCTGACCAGGCGCTCGCGTTCAGGCCCAGCGCCGGCCCAGTCTCGCAGGCCGGGTGCGTCGTGCACAGTCGACGCGGAAGTTAAGTAGGCCAGGGAGTAGAAGTCGTACGGGACCGGCTGGTAGTGTTCGAGGGGCTTCAAGCGCTTCTGGAGTAGGTTGAAGGCTTTCTGCGACTCGCGGTTGTCGATGTACTCGAGGAACTGCTGGCGGTAGCACATGTAGAGGAAGGCCTTCTGGGTCTGTTGGCCGAGGAGGCCGGGCGAGGCGAGGAGGCCTTCGAGGGCGCCAAAGTTGCCGTCTGGTGTGAGCGCGAGCCATGCGAGCGCAGCGAGCATGCGAGCATTGCGGGACACAGTGATGAACGCAGATCGGCTACGAAGTGGAGAGCTAAGACAGCGCCCCGTCGGGAGAGCCTATGCAGTGGGGTCCACTCGGCAGAGCCAGTACCCAGATCCAACTCAGGCCGGCGCCGCAGACAATCTGCACCCTCTGGAGCGCCTGCGTCCAGCCACGCATGTCGCCCTCATGTCTCGCGTCCCACACACTCACCCAGAATAGCCTTCTCCACCGCATCGATCTCCATCCTCACGACCTCGTCGCGCGCCGGCCCGATCTCCGCCGCGAGCGCGTCAGCGAGCCGCGGATGCCGTGCGGCCAGGTATTCGGCGATGAGGAGGTTGATTTCCTGTCGTCAGCGTAGTCGGATATGGGGAGGGGGCTGGAGGCTGGGCGGAGGGATGAAGGAGGTGGCTCAGGTCGCGAGCGTGGCTTCAGATGTACAGGTCGACACTCCCCTGGCCCCACCCCGCGCACCTCCCTCTCTCCCCTGCCGCTTCCCAGAACGCAGAACACAGCCACTCACATGGTCCGACGTCGGGGGCAGCGCGACGTCGTCGAGCGAGACGGGCGCCTTCTCGCGCTGCCGGGGTGTCATTGCCCTGCCGTCAGCCGATATCCTCTACCCTCGGTTTGGCGACGCACCGCTCATGCCCGTTCGAGGGGCTGCGCGACGCCGGGCTGTGGCTGTGCGACAGCGCGCTGGACGAGTGCGGCGTGGACATCGGGGTGGTGATGTGGAAAATGACGAGGCGGGTGTGGAGTGATGTAGTGGAGAGTGGAGGTTGTGATGAACCGGTATTAGGATGGGCTTGGCATTAGGGTGGGTATTAGGATCTGCGACTAATCTCGATGCTCTTGACTAATGGGATCAACTTGCACTGAACAGTACTCTCGCACACATTATAAGTATCATATCTATGCTACAGCCCAGACTACCTGCGCTCCTCGTCGACGCGCTCCACCCCCTCGACCTCGGTACTTGGCCTGCGCACGTGCCCGAGCTCGGACCGGTCCACATCGACACTCGGCCGCTGGATCGTCACCTGCGGAATCGCCGCGATGGGGGCGTTGCCCGCGCGCGACGGCGCGGTATGGTACGACCCGCTGCCCGTCGTCGAGCCGAACACGTCGTAGTCTGCACCGGCCGTGGACAGCTCCTGCGCCGACTTTCTCCGCTGTGGCGGCGAGTGCGGGCGCTCACTCCCGATATCGGACTTGGTGCGCTGGCCGCGGACGAACGACGGCTGCGGGATCGGGGACGACGAGATGTCGAGCCTGCCCGACGGCGCGGGCGAGGGCGAGGGCGCCGGCGCCGGCGCAGCGTCGAGAGCGGGGAAGCTCGTCGTCGTGTTGGAGCGCGAGCGGCACGCGCGTCCGCCCGTCCCGCCGAGGGCGTAGGTGAACGACGAGCCTGAGGCCGACACGTACGACGACGCCGTGAGGCCCCGAGGCCGCGTGGGACGCGCCGGCGTCGCTGCGGGCGTCGCTGCGGTGGGAAGGGCGCCAATCTGGGAGACATTGCACGTGATAGGCGGGCGGGAGATGGAGGAGCCACGGGAGCGCGTCTTGCGCAGCGGCGTAAGTGTAGCCGGAGGCGAGTCGGACGGCTCGCCGACGCGGAAGTGCGCGGGCGTGCTGTGCCCCGTTGACGCGAGGCGGTACGGCCTCAAGAACGGAGACGGCGGGCCGGGCTTGGCTCCTGGGGTAGGGGTGCGGCTGTCGCCGGCGATGGCGACGGTGCTGAGATGTTCCGTGTCCTCCTCTGGAATGGGGTGGATCGGGGCTGCCGCCGTCGCGGGGTTGCCCGCGCCCTCGATGGCCGCCTCGTCGTCAACGGGTACGACGAGGAGGTGGTGCTCGGACTGAGCACCTAGTGCGATCGTCGCAATGATCGGGTTCGAGTAGAGACCAAACAGCCCGCCGTAGATACCCTTGATAGCCTGCGGCGCCCACTTGTTCCCCATGTTGTCCATCTTCCAGATCGGCCCGCAGATAAGGATGGCAAGGCACCATGCCGGGAACCCGAGCAGGATACCCAGCCCCGCGCCCTGCAGGCCAGTCCAGAGGAGACGGCCGAACCACGCCTTGACGCCAATACCGCGCGCGAGCAGCATATTCCGCTCGGTGCCCTCGAAGAGGAAGCGGATGAGCATCCAGAAGTAGAACATGAACCCGCCCTTGGTCTTTGGCTGCGCCTTCTCGTCGAGCTCGTCCTCGTCGCCTGCTGGCGCCCTCTTCCGCGAGAGGCGGTTGAGCAGGATGCGCGGGTCCGGGAGGTGCTCGACGTGCGGGTAGACGAAGGGGAGTGGCGGGATCGCGCCGTTGTGGAGGTCGGTGTGCACGAGTGTCGACGAGATCATCATCGACATGGCGGTCTGGATGATGGGCGTGACGCCGAGGTCGCCTGGGTGTGAGCGTAGGTCTGAATGCCACGCAAGGACTCACCTGCGATCGTGTTCTTCGAGAACACCCACATCTACATTGTTAGCACGTTCGTCAATACGTCAGGTGGGTGGCAAAGGACCTTCTGATCGACAATCCTCCACGCCCAAGCTCCCTCACCCTAACATCCTCCTGCGACCCGTACACTGCCGTCAGCGTCCGCTCGGCAAGCAGCACCCACTCGCATAGGCGATCCCAAAGTTGGCCCCAAAGTCGATGAACATGGCCATGATGCCCTGCATCCCGACGATGTATCCCCATTGCTTCCAGCTCAGTGGCGTCGGAAATGGGCGAAACACCTGTTTGTGTGCTGGGTCGTGCCCGAGCGTTGGGCTCGACGCTATTGAGCTCATCGCTGTCGTGTAATGTAATATAGAGCAAGTAGTACGATTATAGGACGAGGTAGGAGGTCATGGAGAATGAATGGAAGTGGATAGATCAGTAGGGGAGATGGATATGGAAGGCGACGGATAAGACTACGAGGGCTTGTCTAGCTTGCTGGTCTGATCGATGGATTGCTATTTTGTTATTTTGTTGTTAAGCCTTCGCGCCGTAATGCCCCTGGCGGCCGAGGTTATCCTCGGTCAACCAAGGCTTCTCTCCGTTCAACCCCGCGGCGACGTCAACCGTGCAAAATTCCTCGACCTTACTTTGATTAGACATGCAGAGGATAAGGGCCACCGTAACGCCACTCGTCCCATACATACCCTTGAGCCTGGTCCTATTCAGATATCTTGATCAGCCATGGATCGTGGGCGGGAATCGTGACTAAATCCATGCTGACCTCTGCAATAATGGGAGACAGGGACAGTAATGCGCGCCTGGTCGTCCATAGGGAGTACGCACCGACGCGCCACAGACCATCCCCGTGGCGCATGTCGTCTCACACCTGCACCAACGACCAAGCGCGTCCATCCCTAGCATCTTTCGAAGGACGCTCCCCGCAACGCGTCGTTACACCCAACCCGCCCCCTCAATGTGCGACGAGACCCATTATAGCTATTCATACACCCTTGATAATGCCTACAACAATGTATACAGTCTAAGCAATCTCCTGCGCCTCTACATCCCCCTTGCCGCGACCACAACACCGCGTCGCGGCCGCCCACAGCCTGGGCCCAGGCATCATGAACGCGGCAATAAGCATCGTGACACCACAAAAGATTCCGGCGTAGTTGAACTTGTCGCCCGCCGCCGTGATGAGGACACCGCACACGACTGGTCCGGCGAGAATTGGGAAGCCCGCGATGGTCCAGAGCATGCCCAGACGCATGCCGATTTCGCGCACGGGCGAGATGGTCGCGCAAGCGGCGGCTACGAGGGTGAACCACGCGCCGGAGACGATGCCGTACAGCACCAGGCCGGCGATGGTCGTGCCGACCCCCGAGGCGCCCGTCCAGAATGCGAACAGGACGAAGGAGGAGGCGAAGGACATGGTGCCGAAGACAGTCCAGACGCCGAGGAGGTCGGCGAGGACGCCGGCGGTGGCGCGGCCGAAGAATGAGCCGGCCTGGAGGATGGCGATGGAGTACTCCGAGATGTGGGGCGGGAGGTTGTTCTGCGCCGCGAGGATTGGCGCGTTGTAGTACGGCGAGAAGACGTTGAGGAGGTAGACGGCCGTGCCGAGGACAAGGAACGCATACCCGCTCTCCTTCCACGGGTGCTTGAGTGCACTCCAGGGCGGAGGTGCGCGGGGCGGAAGACGCGCCTTCATCCAGAAACAGGCTGGTAGCATCAGTGCCGTGTTGAAGGCGGCAATGATGAGGATCGAGTTGCGGAAGGAGAAGTGCTCGAACAGGCCGCGCATCATGATCGGGTAGATGACGCCGCCGAAGCCGGCGCCGCATACGATGATCCCGACAGCTGTGCTGCGGCGCTTGAGGAACCAGTGTCCCGAGATCGCAGTGGCGGGGGAGTAGGTGAGGCAGCCAGAGACGCCAAAGAGGAAGTGCGCGAGGAAGAACTGGTAGTACTCGGTGCAGAACGCGAGGCCGACGAGCGCGCTGATCGACGTGACGGTGCTGGAGATGACTAGCAGTCTGGGGCCGTGGGCGTCGAAGAAGCGGCCGGTAAGAATGGAGCCGATAAATGTGAGCGTCGACTGGGTCGAGCCGATCCACGCGACCGTCGACTTGGAGTAGTTCGACAGCTGGTTCTCGAGGTAGTAGCTCTGCAGCTGCCCGAAGCTCGTCACTGAAGTCAGCGGCGCCATTTCAAGGTAGACCTACCCATGCCGAAGATGCAGAAGAGGACGAGGAATGTGGACAGGACGACGAGCCAGGCGGTGAGCCCGCCATCTGGGGGTGGGCCGATCTCGCGCGTGATCTGTCGCACGAGCTCGGGCGCGAGGTCGAGAGGGAGGCCAAAGTCTGCCGCGAGCTCGTCGTCGTCAATCTCCTCGGCCGTCGACGCGAGGTTGTGGTTGGTAGTCGATGGGGAGCGGGGCATCTTGATCTTCTCGGTATCGTCGACGAGCGTGTTCATCGAGGTGGTCGTCGCTGCGTCGTCGCGGTCATGGGACATCTTCGCATAAGGCTGGGCCGTGAGGTGAGTGTGTGCGTAAGAAGTCTCAGCGATAGACGACGGTGTACATCATATATTGCGCGGGATGATCCACCTCGAGGTGGCTGGGGAGATTGCAGATGGCATGTGACGGCAGACGGCAGCCGTGATATCCAACGATCAAGAGCCCGAGTGGCGCGAGTACCCGTGAGTGGAGGTTCCAATCTGGCAATCCCAGGGCGGAGTTAGAGGGTGGAGGTGGAGGTTCAGATCGCTCAGTTTGCCCGTGACTCTCCGCCCGGCCGACTTTTATGCTCCCGCCATTGGCCCGCGAGCTCCAAGAATATGAGAGACCTCCACCAGCTCTGGCGACCAGGAGAGCCGCATGCCCCCGGGTGGACGCCGCAGGTCGCGAGCGGAGGGGGGGCCAAGGGCTCTGCCGGTATATGCCGCCGGCTGAGATTAGAACTGGCTGGGGCGAGCTCGGTTGTACCTCCACACGACCGTTATCGGTGGAGGTTGACTCGGTGCAATGTGCCCTGCTGGACCAGGTTCTTGGCCACTTACTTATCCGAGGATAGATCATGGTGTCGCTGATGCCCTCGATGCTCGCAGTAGAGGCTTGAAATAGAAGACGATGATGTGGTCGAGGTATAATCGTCTCTCAACGATCTACAGTTTCGAGACGGTGCGCGGCGCGGAAGATGGATATCCGCCCACGTGGCTTGCAGTCCAGTCAACCATCAGATCATCAGATCAACAAAGCCAGCCGCGCCTCCTAGAACTGCCATGTTAACCTTGCCTACGCGCTACCAGCTCTTATGCCAGACCCACCCTCCTCTCCCGAGATCGTGGCCATCTCACCCCCGCCCTCACCGCGCCCCGGCGCCAAACGGCGGCGCGGCGACGACGATCCTCAGCCCAAGCCCAAGCCCTCCTCCTCCTCCTCTGCCCCTCGACCGAAAGTCTCACCCCCCGACTCCCGCTCGCGCGTCACCGAGCGCATGGTACGTCCCGACCTAGACGCCGCTGACAGCAGCTCAAGTCCCTCTCGTCGAACGCCAACCCCATCACGCACTCGGACGCATTCGAGCGGACTGCCCACGTCCACTCGTGCTCCACCGGACACCAGCAGCGCGGCGGCGACCGCGGGTTCTGGGCGAGCGCGCGCGAGGCGGGCGTGTCGGACGTGAGCGAGTCGGCGACGTACTGGAGCGTGCGGACGGCGAAGGTTGAGGCGCAGAGTCGGGAGAAGGTGAGCCTAGCCCTGTTCACAAGACTAGCTCGTTGGACTTGGGCGAG
The DNA here is from genome assembly GCA_020011015.1 of Cutaneotrichosporon dermatis. Lineage (NCBI taxonomy): Eukaryota > Fungi > Basidiomycota > Tremellomycetes > Trichosporonales > Trichosporonaceae > Cutaneotrichosporon > Cutaneotrichosporon dermatis. Next base: position 778,263 of record JAIGNX010000012.1, read on the forward strand.
AGGGCTAGAGGGAGACGCTGACGGCAGAAAACGGACGTGCTGGGCGGATGCGTTATTGCGATCAACGGGCATACCGGCCCCGTCTCGAATCTCCAGTTGCAGAACCTCATCACGACGAACGGTGGACGGTTCGCGCCGCACCAGCATAGCGGGTGTACGCATGTCATTGCTGAGCGGCTGGCGGGCGGCAAGACGCAGAAGTATATCAATGGGCAGGGCGCTAGGGGGGCTAGTAGGCGGACAAAGGTCGTGCGTGTGGACTGTGAGTCGGCGACGGGGCAGGAGATGGTGATGTGGCACGACGGACTAACGGCAGGGGTGCTCGACTCGGTCGCCCAAGGCCGCAAACTGTCCGAAGCTGGGTATATGGTCATTGCGGATCCTGTGAGTTGAGGAAGGGAAAAGCGCTGACGGAAGTCGCAGAAGAGCTTGTTCAGCGCGCTCGGGATGAAGCCGAAGGCCGAGCTGCGCGCGTCGGTCAAGGGGAAGGACGAGGCGGACGAGTGAGCATAGGCGGACGTCGTACGAACTCAAGATCCACAACAAGTATCGCCCACGCCCCCATCGCCCACGACCCATGCCTTTCACAACTGTACATACCCTGCATTGAGCATTTCCGCGTGTAGACGCACACGACGTTAACGACACCCACTCCTGTTGCTTGTTCGGACTCTGATGCCATGATGCATACAATACATGTCTATTCTCTGTCTCCCAAAGCGGCTCTCTCAACACTACTCCTCGTCATCATCGTCGTCGTCATCGTACGCCCGCCGTGCGTGCTTCCGGTGCCGGTGCCGGTCGTCCTCGTCGTCATCCTCGTCCTCGTCGTCGTCGTAATCCCGCGCACTCTTGCGCTTGCTGAAGTTGTCCAGATGGCGCCCGAGGTCCGTGTCGTCCTCGTCCTCGTCCTCGTCCTCACCGACGGCGTCGGCGGCCGCAGGTGCGGGAGACGGCGAGCGGGGGCGCGGCGCCTTGACCTTCTTGGCCGGCTGCTTCTTCTGTGCCTCCTCGCAAGCGTCGACCCAGCTGGCGGTTAGTCACCGCTAGTCCACGCCGTGCTTATCCCTCCTCGTGGTCTCCTTCTCCGGCCTCTACTCTGGCCGGTCCTCCAGCCGCATACCCTCCTCCGCTCATGACTCACTCGCAGTAGACGTCGACGGCTGCTGACAGATCTGCGGTTAGTACAAGCGACGGAGGGCGGCGCACTGTTGACTGGCGTGGTGAACTTCTGCCCGCAAACCTATCGTCAGCACAACCCAACCGTTTGGCCCACCTTGCAGCTCAGATGCCCAAACATCGCCTGCTTGTCACTGGCATCAGCTCGACCCCACCGCAAAAGCCCACATCTTGACGGAAACAGAGTTGTCATGATGGCAGAAGAGGCATTTGAACACCGTCGCTGGCGTCAGCGAGTCGCGCGTAAAGAGGAGACGCACACAACACCTCCTTGTTCCGCTTCGCCACTGGCTTCTTAGCCGACTTGCGCTTGCCCATGTCGATAGATGGATGAAGAGAAGATTGCTGATCTGATCGAGGTCGTTGGAACGCTTGTCGAGATGCTGAATCTCCAAACATGTGCCGATCGCGTGGATGCGGAGATTGAATTATCTCCGTGGAGCATACGCGTTGTCCTTCGTCACTGGTCATCAGCGTCGCTCGATTCATCACTCCACTACACCACAACATCTTTCCTTGACATACCATGGAGGAGATTGGCATCGACCTCAAGCTCGAGGTGGGTGTTTCGGGGTGCGCCATCCTCTCGATGGTGTATCCGACTTGCTGGCTTCAAAGACAGCGTTGGGCGTGAACGTCCGCTGACACACAGGACCCCACCCTCGCGGCCCAGCTTAGCGACAAGCAGGCGCTGTACTCGTCCCTCCCCGCCAGCGATGACGAGCTCTACACGACGTGGCGCAAGCTCGAGGCGCACCGCGAGTTCCTCCAGCTCCAGGAGGTGGGTCGGGCGCAGAGCTGACAAGTTCCCGGTAACCAAGCTGACAGCCAGGACTACATCCGCGACGAGACCAAGAACCTGAGGCAAGAGTTGCTGCGCGCACAGGAGGAGGTCAAGCGCATCCAGTCCGTCCCCCTCGTCATCGGGCAGTTCCTCGAGGCCGTCGACGAGCGCCGCGGCATTGTCGGAAGCACCACTGGTGGGTTCGCTAAATGAGTGCTGCTAGCTAACCGCAGGCTCCAACTACGTCGTGCGCATCCTCTCGACGCTCGACCGCGAGCTGCTCAAGCCCTCGAGCAGTGTCGCGCTGCACCGCCACTCGAATGCGCTCGTTGACATCCTCCCGCCCGAGGCGGACTCAAGTATTGCCATGCTGGGCGCGGACGAGCGGCCGGATGTCAAGTACTCGGATGTGGGCGGTTTGGACCAGCAGAAGCAGGAGATTCGCGAGGCCGTCGAGCTTCCCCTTGTCCAGGTGGGTATCTGAGGCAGAAGGTTATGGCGAACGGTGGCTGACGACAGATGGACCTGTACAGGAAGATCGGTATCGACCCTCCCCGCGGTGTGCTGCTCTACGGTCCTCCAGGTGTGTAACTGTTGCCGACACTGCTGACGGCAGGTACTGGTAAGACCATGCTTGTGAAGGCTGTGGCGAACGCGACGACGGCGTCGTTCATTCGTGTTGTTGGATCCGAGTTTGTGCAGAAGTATCTTGGAGAGGTGAGCCGCTTGTCACTTGTAACTCCACTAACGCCCAGGGCCCACGTATGGTCCGCGATGTGTTCCGGTTGGCACGAGAGAACTCACCTTGTATCATCTTCATCGACGAGGTCGACGCGATCGCGACCAAGCGTTTCGACGCGCAGACCGGCTCGGACCGCGAGGTCCAGCGTATTCTTCTCGAGCTGCTCAACCAGATGGACGGTTTCGACCAGACCACAAATGTCAAGGTGGGTGGGATGATGTCAGCGGGTGTGCGCTGGTGTGCGCAGCTGCTACGTCCATATGTCCTATAGAGCAGCGACTAACGCCCAGGTCATCATGGCAACGAACCGTCAAGACACGCTCGACCCCGCACTGCTCCGTCCCGGTCGTCTCGACCGCAAGATCGAGTTCCCCAACCCATCTCGTCGCGAGCGTCGCCTCATCTTCCAGACCGTCACCTCCAAGATGAACCTGAGCCCTGACGTCGATCTTGAGGACTGTGAGTTAAGTCGGAGGTACTCTTAACTAACCGCAGACGTCTCCCGGCCAGACAAGCTCAGCTCGGCCGAGATTGCGTCCATCTGTCAGGCTGCGGGCTTGCAAGGTGCGTCTGCCCTCTCCGCATCTACTCGTATGCATACTAACATCCAGCTGTGCGCAAGAACCGCTATGTCATCCTGCCGATCGACTTTGAGGAGGCTTGGAAGGTGAGTGCCGAGTGCCACCCGCTACCTCCACCGGCGTTTAAATTCGCCGGGGGCGAGGATGGCTTTTCGGCCTCCATAAATACTTTGATGCTGATACTTTCTCTTTCCGCCAACAGTCCACCGTCAAGCGTTCCGAAGATCGTATGGACTTCTGTGAGTGCCCAGAATCGCTAGCGAGGACAAAGCTGACGTGCAGACCGGTAATTATGTACATTGTCATGCAAGCATCGCTACGAGCTCACCGCGACCTCTGATATCCCCCTCCCCCCTCTTTCCTCCCACCCCACCCGCTCCGACCCCGTGTTCACCCTCATCCCGGTGCCACGCGGCGTCTCGAGCGCAGAGCGACGGCTTTTTGCCGTCCAGCGTTCATTTGCTATCCCCCCGCGGCTCTGCCAACTTACGGGGACGATACTTCACAGGCGCTGGACATCTTCTTATGAGGATGTATCCTTGCGATCAACCAATTGTGGCAGCGTACTAACGGGCGCGAGCGTGTGTTTGTTACTGGTGAGTCGGCTGGCGCGAGATCGTAATGCAGCAGCTGACATTCAGACCTCCTTGCTCGATACCATCCCCTTTACTCTCCTGTCGCGTTTCTCCAGCCGTGTTTCTCGTACTCCCATACCCCTCCCTCTCTCCCACACACACACACACACACACGGTGCATAACACTCTGCGAGCGACGTCCATCGAACAAGTCGCCTGCGATTTTCTCCGCACCCAGACCAACTCTGCCTTCTACTCACCGGCGGGGGCTTCTGCAGTGCCCCTCTCGGTCCATCAAGAGGATACACTCTACCTATCTATGCAATTGTTTCTTGTCCTTGGGGCTTGTCCTGGCAGTACTAGTGTAATCACTGATGAGGCGTGGTAGTGACTGCAGCGTCTTATCGAGTAGTAGATGTCCACGCCGCAGGCGACGACGCAGGCTTCAACGCTGAACAGAGTCTTAGTTAACGCTGCCGTGTGGCTCTGGCGATCGCGCTCAGATCGTTTGCACTCCCCGCACAGTCGGAGGCAAGCGAAGCGCCTCACACCGCCTCTAAGCTTGGGTCCGTGCTGTTCATGGCGAGGAGTGACAAACCGGTTGATGCTCGACGTTGATGCAGTCACGTGATCCACCTAACCTCCACCGGCCTCCACCGGCTCGCAGAACGTCAGACTTGCCACCACGGGCATCGGCGACGTTCACATCCGCCTTTATCAGATGGGCAGTCGTGGCCTTTTAGAGCAGCAGATAGTAGACACCCAGAGCCTCTGATATCCTCACTGAAATGCTGTATATCGCGTCGGTGAGTGACAGTTGCAGCTGATGTCCCGGGCAGCCCGTCGCCCACTCCTGCCCACTGACTAACCGCGCAGGCACTTACGCCGACTCCGGTGTCGCACACCGTCAAGGCGGACGACTTCACATCCGCTGGCACGACGTCTCTGATCATCGGCAAGCCCGACCGCGTCGAGGTATGGGATGCGACAGACACGGGCCTGGTCTCCCGCGGCGAGCTCGTTACATGGGGCACCGTCGCCGGCCTGGCGACCGTCAGCGTCCCCGTGAGTCAGCCAGCTCGCACATCTTCTGACGGCAGGACGCGCGCACACACATCCTCGTACTCGTCGGCCCGCCCAACGCCCGCCTCCTCCTGCTCGGCTGGGAGGACGGGAAGCTCGTCGTCACGGCGTCCCAGGCGTTGGCGCCGCCGATGCCCGCGCTGCGGCGGCAGGAGTTCTTCACCGGTGTGATCAGCCAGGGAAACATGGCGTTCGTCAGCGTCTGGACGGGGTTACTCGCTTGTGTGGAGATGGAGGTCGAGAAGGCGGCCGCGGCCAAGCGGCGCGCGAGCGAGGCCCAGACCAAGGGCGAGGGAGAGGAAGGACGGCGGCTCGTCCTCAAGTCGAGCTTCAACATCAAGTGAGCGGCACAGAAGGGGGGGTGGGGGGCTGACGGCAGCATCCGGGAACACAACCTGCTGGACATTGCGTTCGGGCCCGCTCGCCCCGACGAGCCGCCAATGGTCACGTTCCTGTGGATGAGCGAGTACAACAAGATCCAGCTGCAGCCGCGCCAGTTCGTGCCCCAGAAACACCAGTTTGACGAGCACGCCCCCGTGACAGATGTCGTCAATCCGTTAGAGTATCCCGTGCAGCAGAGCGAGGACGTGGACTTCAACGACATCCCCTTCTCGTGTCCGGCGGGGCGTAACCTTCTGGCTATTCCTGGCACTGGGCCAGCTGGCGCTAGGCTGTTCCTCGTCGTCGGCGACGAGCACGCCGTGCTCTACTCGGTCACTTCCGCCATTGGGTCGCCCCGCAAGCCGTCGATCTCGTCGGCGCGCGCTAGTGCTGTCCGCCGCAGTCCGCAGTCCGAGACGGGCGGGGTGGGCAAGAAACGCAAGTCGAGCATGTCGGGGAGGAGCGTGAACGCGGATACAGAGGCGAGGTGGCATGTCCAGCCCGTGTGGCGTGTGCGCCAAGGTTGGGGCACGGTGCTAGCGTAGGTCAGAGGAGAGGTCTTAGCTGACGGCAGCGCGACTGTCCTAGAGACCCATGCATCCGGCGGCAGCGTCGTCCTGGGCGACGAGCGCGGACGCCTCACTGCCATCGGGTGGGAGTTTGACAGCGGTGACGCGGTGCGCGTCGGCAAGGTCGACCTTGGTATCGTGAGTTGTAGCGCTTGAAGGCAGCTGACCGCAGGTCTCGCCCCCTACAGCCCTGACGTACATCGACAACGGGGCCATGTTCGTGTCCTCGGCATGTGGCGACTCGCTCCTCGTGAACGTCAGCCTGCCCGACACCCCTCCGTCTGTCGGAGGGAGCACAACCCTGCCGCGCAGTATCAAGGGCAAGGGCCGCGCGCACGAGAGCACCGACGGCGGGGCGTGGACAATAGTCCTCGACGACGAGATCCAGGGCGACCTCGACGTCAAGGAGCGGTGGATGAACATTGCGCCTGTCAAGGATCTCGCCGTCGTCGAGGAGGACGATGGCCGAGTCGTGAGTCTAGAAGGTTGGTGGAGCTGACGCTAGTCCCACCTCGTCGTTGCGTCGGGGTCAGCCAACACCAACTCGCTGCGCATTGTGCGCAGTGGGGTCGGCCTGGAGAGCGTCCTCACTGTCGAGGGCGTGACCGGTATCGAGCGGATGTGGGCCATCACCTACCCGGGAGATCCGCACGATGGTACGCCTCCTGGGCAGCCCATCCTTGTCGTCTCCTTCGCAAACTCTACAGCCGTCTTCAACCTCGAGCCAGAGTTCAAGCTGGCAGCCATCCCGGAAAAATTCGCCAGCCAGCCGACTCTCGCCGTGGATTACGTCCAAGGCGGTCTTCCCGGTGGTGCCCTTGCTCAGGTCACCCCAGCCGGTGTCCAGCTTTGGAACATCAGCGACGGCAAGATCACCGCCGAGACTGAAGAACTCATGGGATTCGACGCTGAGACCGAGATTGTTGCTGGAGCGATTCAGAACGACGTGATCGTCGTTGCCTATCGCAATGGAACGGTGTCGGTCTTGGAGAACAGCGGTGGTGCATTGCCGGAAATGGCGGAGGGCGAGTTCCCGAGTGAGCCTGCTGCAATCGCCATCGATGCCCATATCGACGACACGTCCTATATCGCCGTGGCCGACTACAGCGGCAAGATCTCGCTATATGACCTGATGGGGTTGGATGAGGTGGACGATCCCTACGTAACGTGGCAGGAACGAAGCTTTGCGTCTTCTCTCATGTTCCAGAAGGACGAGAGTGGCAAGCTGCGCCTCGTGGCTGGCTTGAGCGACGGCACGCTCGTCAGCTATGACGTCGACCTGGAAGGCATCAGTAGTGGCCTGACCAAGGGCCGTCTTGTGTCGTCCCTGGGCTCGCGGCCGCTCCACCTTGCCCCGCTTGAGCTCAAGTCGGACCGGTTCGAGGAGCGCGTTGTGGCCGCGGGGATCAGCGACAGACTGTCGGTGGTCTTCGAGTCGCGCGGGCATCTCGAGTTCTCCGCGAGCGGGAAAAAGGTGAGCTAAGTGTTTGTGCAAGCTGACAGCAGAATGTCGTGGCCGCGGCTGCGCTGGCAACTCCGTCGCTGGGCTCTTGTATCGCTCTCGCCACGCCCGAGGGCCTCACGTTCGAGAGGCTGACAAGTCTCAAGAAGCTCCAGGTCCTGACGCTCGACACGGGTGACTCGTCGTCGACACGCCTGGCGCATGTTCCGCACCAGAACCTGCTGGCTGTCGGCTCAATCACGCGCACCCTCGATGCCGACACTGGCGATATCTTCCAGGCGTCGAGCCTCGACTTGCGCCATCCGACCACGCTTGACTGTAAGCTCACGCCGCTCGTACTTTGCTGATGCAGTCCTCGGCGACTACCAGCTGCCTGAGCGCGAGGCGGTCTCGTCTGTCACGGCTGTGTTCCTCAATGGCCGCCACTACATTGCCCTGGGCACGGCCATCTTCTCCTCCGACGACGCCTTTGACGAGTCCAACATCGACGAGGTCAACTCGTTCGTGTCGGTCGAGAAGGGCCGGCTCCTCCTCATCGAGGCGGTGGAGACCAACGGCTCGTGGTCGTTTGACGTCGTCGAGACGGTCGAGACGAACGGCGCCGTCTTCGACGCGACAGTCATCCACGGCTTCCTCGCCATCGCTTCGTCGACCAAGGCAAGCATTATGCGATTCATGGATGGCAGTCTACAGGAAACAGCACAGTTCACATTCGCCTTCGAGGCGCACTACCTCGATGTCCTGAAGCAGGGCGGCAAGGATCTGCTTGTCCTCGGCGACGCGATGCGCAGCATCATCGTGCTGGAGATCGACGAGGAGAGCGGCGAGATCAGGAGCGACCAGCGCGACATGGCCCCGCATGCAGTGCGCTCCCTCGGCACGGCGCGCGACGCCGGCGCCGAGGACGTCATCTTCACGGACGAGCACGCCAACATCTTGACCTACCGCGTCGAGAGCGAGGGCCTCACTGCCGCCGCGAGCTTCGGCCTGCACGAGGACATGGCGCAGCTGCGTTCCGGCGCGCTGGTCGCGACACATCCGGACGAGCTCCGCCCTGACCTATTGTTCGCGACGACGAACGGCCGTCTCGGCATCATCGGCGAGCTCGGCCTGAGCGCCACGCGCACACTGCAGGACCTGCAGCGCAACATGAACAAGTACCTCAAAGGACCCGGCAACCTCGACTGGCGAGCGTGAGTCTGCCTCTACAGTGTAGCCGCTGACAACAGGTTCCGCCGCGGGGGCAGCTCCCTTGTCCCGAAAGAGACGGCAGGCTTCATTGATGGCGACTTTGTACAGACGTTCCTCGACGCCGACGCGAACGGCGACGCCACAAAGGTTCTCCACGGCGCCACGGAGCATGAGCGCGTGTCCAGGCTCGTCGGGGGGACAAAGGAGGATGCGTCGATGGAGGACGTCGTGCGTGTCCTCGAGGCGGCCGGCGGGCTGCACTAGTCTAGGCAGGATGGGCACAATGTATCTTCTAGTGATGGCGTCGGGGCTGAACTGAAACGCGAAACGGGCATTGTGATCAGCGCCATCAAAGGAGCATGAGCGGCCATCACATCACATCACGCCCCCCACCGCACCATTGTCCTCGCCGCCACATCCCCTTTGTTCGCCATCACTGACCATCACTCACAGTCGCACCGCTACTCGCAATGAACAATGGGCCCTCAAACCACATGCGATCCAGCACGCGAGCGATGCTTCTCCACCCATCATCCCGATGCATATAAAGCCCCTGCCTTCACCTCCCAATCTGACTTCTCATCCCACTCACCACCTCTCACGACTCAACTCCAGCCTCCTCCTTCTCCGACTTCCGACCCCCAACCCTTCCCCCACACCCCACCCCCGCCCGCGCCAGCCCCTACAATGGGCCTCAAGCCTTTCATCACCAAGTCGTCGCCCGTGTCGGCCAAGTCGACATCGGGCCCCGTGTTCATCGGGCTCAACGTGCTGCGCGCGCTGAGCATCATTGCGCTCCTGCTTGTGTTTGTTGCCAACATCGTCACTATTGTCTCGTGAGTACGCGCTGCGTAGGCTGGGGCCGGGCATTGCAGAAGACCTGAGCGAGTGGTCTCGCTACGGCTCCACTTGATGGCATCCGCCACTCCTTTGGCCGAGGCCGCGGCCCCTCTTCATCACACCTCTCTTCATCAGCGCCCCACCCCACCTCCCACCCCGACTTCGCTAACATCAGCGACATCAAGGCCGTCAAGGCGGACAAGGCCTCCGCCGCCGAGGCCACCTCCACCGTCACCGCTACCGCTACTACTTCCGCCATCACGACCGCCACCAAGACCGCCACGACCACTGCCTCCGCCTCCGCCACCGAGACCCCCGACAAACGCGCTCTCTCGATCAACGCCCGCCGTATCCTCTACGAGCCGTTCATCAACAACGAGCCCTCCGCCACCGAGTCGGCCGTCGCGTCTGCCACCGCCGCCCTCGCTGACCTCAACGAGGCCAACCGCATCGACCCGGACATGCTCCCTGACATCTACATCGGCGGCGTTCGCGCCAGTTTCCAGAAGCGCGGTGTGCCCGAGGGCTTCGACTGCGAGGGGCGCGAGGTCATCGTCGACAACGACGACGAGTACGAGTGGGTGTACGAGGACGAGCTCGACGACCACGACGACACCCCCGCCCTCCCCCACGCCGCCATCGCCCTCGCCGCCAACGTCACCTCCAACGACACCGATCCTGAGCCAGTCTACGAGTGCGACTACTACAAGGGCGCGACCGTCCCGTCCCAGACGGGCGGCACGTTCTGGTCCGTGCTCAACCGCATCTTCCTGATGGCCGAGGCGGTCCTCCTCATCCTCTCCGAGTTCGGCTTCCCCAAGGCGCTCTTCACCAACTACATCCCGATGCTCGGGCAGGCGTACGGCCTCGGCTGCCTCGGCGTCCTGCAGACGCTTATCGCGTCCGGCGTGCTCAGCCACCACTGCGACCTCTTCGCCCAGGTCGCCGGCTGGCTCCTCTTCATCGTCGCGATGGCGAATATCCTCGCGGGCATCTTCCTCCGCGAGAAGGCCAAGAGCAAGCGCAGCCTCTTCAAGTGGGAGAACTACGAGGACCTGTGAGCGCCCTCCCTTTCGTTTCGCTGACAATTAGGACGCCGCAGACCCGCCTCGCCGCGGCCGCGTGGCACACCGTCAGCGACTGGAAGGAGAAGGCCTCGTCCGCGCCCTCAACCTACTCCCAGCCCACGGCTGCCGCCACCCCGCCCCGCGCCACCACCCCCGCCGAGCCATACGTCTCCTCGCCCGCCCGCGACGAGCCCAAGGCCGCCGCTCGCCTCTCCGTCGACCCCGAGCCCATCGAGCCCGGAGCCCGCTTCGGCGGCTTCCCATGGGGCAAGCAGGCGCGCCTCTCGCGCGGGGCCGACAAGACCGCCGACGAGCGCGGCTTCAAGATCTCGCGTCCGCTCGAAACGCTGCCTAGTGGGTGAGTCGTGGTTGGGGCGTGCTGACCGGCAGAGTTCGCCGTCTAGTTTAGTCAGTCGGGCGCGGGCGCCTGGCTATACCTACTGTTTGCTTGTTGCTTGTAGCGTTATGAACGATTTAATAATGCCATGTTCTAAGCGGAGGAGGGACATTTGAGGGCTCGTCCGCGCAGCGCCACTCGGGTGCGCACTGTCCACCACTTAGCTCACCTCCTCGCTCGCAGTTGACAACTTGGGCTCTCGCAGGCGACATCCAGGGCAGCAGTAAGTACGGCCGGTATGCCACTCCACACGAAGGCCACCCAGAGCTAGTTGCTCGCCCCGGTCGACCCCCAACCCGGCCGGACGACCATGTGGTCCAGCACACACCCAATAACCATCGGCGAGATGGCCGAGCGGTCTAAGGCGCTGTGTTAAGGTGTTTACGTAAACATCCGCAGTCTTCGGACGTGGGTTCGAATCCCACTCTCGTCAACAGAGGATTCAGTTCCTCAGCCTATCTTTTTGTGTTTGCAGTGGTGAGATTGTACGGTGAGCCGTTGAGATCCCACTCTCGTCAGAAGAGTCGTTCCTTTTGGCTCTGGTGCCGCGGATCAGCCTGCAAGATGGGCAAGATCAGCGCAGATTAAGGATCAGGGAGGTGAATGCACGGCCACGACAGATGCATTGCTGGATTAAGACACAACTCCTACACACTACGAGCTCAGCAGCGCCTGCACAATGTGGTTGACACGCAAGTGGCGCAGGTCCGTGTACGTCTGGCCGCAGCCCACGAACAGGATCGGCTGGCCGGTCACATACGTCATGGACAGCGCGGCGCCGACCTTGTCGTCCTAATGTCAGCACAGCACACCAGCAGCACTCACGATTGTGTCAAACTTGGTGAGCAGGATGCCGTCGATACCACGCCGGCGCGATCCTCCGCCCGCGCCGGCAGACGAGAAGTCCTTGAGCGCACGGTCGAACTTGGTCAGCTGGTCGACGGCCTCGTTGCCGACAAGCGCCTCGCCGACGAAGATGATCTTGTCGGGGTTGTTGACGGACACGAGCTTGGCGAGCGCGCGCATGAGCGGCTCGTTGTCCTGCATACGGCCTGCAGTGTCGATGAGTACGACGTCGTAGCGGTGCTCCTTGGCTGATGTCAGCTGCGTTACACTCGACTAGCTCACCATACGCAATCGCGTCCTTGGCAATGCCGGCCGCGTCCTTGCCGTAGCCGCGCTCGTACAGCTCAATGCGGCGCGAGCCGGCCGGAGCGTCGCCCGCCACACTCATGCCCATTTCGTCTCCGAGGGCACCGAGGTTGCGCACGTGGACGCGCAGCTGCTCGACGGCGCCGGAACGGAAGGTGTCACATGCCGCGATGAGGACGCGCAGGCCGTTCTGGAGGAGCCAGAAGCAGACCTTGGACAGATTGGTCGACTTGCCCACGCCGTTGACGCCGACGAACGTAAGAGTGTACGGGTCAGGTGGGGCGTCGGGTGCAGAGAACGATCCAGGCTGCGACCTCTTGCGCTGGATGTCGACAAGCAGATCGGTCGATGTCTTGGGCGTAAGGATCCGCGTCATGGACGACGAGAGCGACTTCTCAACCTCAGACTTGACGGACGAGAGGCCGCCGAGCTTCTTGCCGATGAGCGACGATGCGACGCCCTCACAGAGCTTCTCGGCAATGTCCTTGGCGACGTTCTTGGACATGAGGTGCTTCTCCATCTCGGCAATCACCGGGCGGAGGTCCTCCTTCGTAATGGCCTTCTTGCCCGAGAGCCGCGAGAGCATGCTTGCCCACGCCGACTCCTCTGCCGGAGCCTCATCTTCGTCGTCGGCGATCGTGAGCTTCTGAGTGCGACGCGCCAGGATATCCTCCTCGGACGGAAGGTCGTCCTTCTTTGTCTTGCCAAAGTCCCAGTCGGCCACCTCGTACGATCCGGTCGCAGTGCGCTTGCCCAGAGCGTCCTGCGAGACGAGGGCGTCGACGTCGACCTTGATCTGCTCTGGGGCGGGCGACGAGTAGTCGAGCGCAGCCATGTCGTCGTTCGACACGGGCTGGTCGCCCCATTTGCGCATGAGCTTGGACTGGGCGCCCGAAGCCTTGCGCGATGGTGAGGGCACGGGTGACGGCGTCATGCTGGGCGTCAGTGGTTGGCAGGTGCTCTACTCACCCGTCACGCCCGCGCCCCTTTCTGCCTTTCATGCGGCCCTTGAGTGCTTGCACGTTCTTGGCGATGTCCTCGGCCGTGACGGCATGGCTGCTGTCTTCGCCTGACTGAGGTGCTGTCGTCAGATGAAAGCTCCCTGCGACGACCCACTCTCTGCGCCGGCATTGGAGACATTCTGGTTCTGGCGGAGAGGGATGGAGCGACCCCCCCTCCTTCCAGCCGACTCTTCTTGATTCCGGAGGCAGCGGTCGAAGATGCGGTCCCATTGCTCGTCCACAATCTTCTGTCCGAGGATGCGCAGTGCCGACCTCCCGCCGTCCGCGAGTGGCCCAGCACGGTCAGACAGGGCGTCGACGAACGACTCGAGGTATGGCTGGAAGAGGGAGAGGAAAAGCTGCTTCACGCGCTGCAGCAGCGACGGAATGTACGCCAATGGCAGCAGTGCCGGGAAGACGACCTGGCGTTAGCTGCGAAGCGGTGATGACCAGGCAACTCACAACGAACACCAGCCCCAGTCCATTCTCCATTGTCCACCGCACACTATAGCCGTCCTTCTCAAACCCGTCCTCCTCGGTGCGCGCCTTGCCCTCGATCATGACCTCGCGAATGAGCGCGTTCACAGGCGATGCCGGGGTCGCTGCCAATGCCGCGAACGTCGGTGTGAACGAGCGCGACCATAGGATGACGCCGCCTGCGAGTCAGCTCAATGTCAAGCGCCACAGCTGGTACTCACTTTGATGCGATATGGAGATGTGGTCGAGCATGTTTGTTGACGCAAAGAGTGTGGTCAGACGTCGAGATGCAAGACGCCCTCTACACTACGGCGGCCAATGTGGAGGCTGGCGATGGCGATGGCGTTGAGTCGCGTGGCCCAACTCTCCCACGATGGTTTTCCGCGATAGGGGCTCCGCGCGCCCCAAGCTAATGTCGAGTTCACGGCAGTAGTACCCGAGCTACTTGGCGTTGATCCGAGAAACGCCGCCTCTCCCCAACAACATTAGCCTGATCGCAACTCTGTCTCTTGCTCTTGCAACATTCTCCATCGACAATGCCCGGACCAGGACCCACAGCACACCAGGTGCTCGTCTACTCTGGGCCCGGCGTCTCGCCACTCTCGCTCTCCCACACGCTGCTCACCCTCTCGCTCCTCCTCCTGCCCCACTACACCGTCCAGCCGGTGTCTGCGCAGCTGCTCGCGACCGAGCCCTGGGAGCCTAGCTGTGCGCTCCTTGTCATTCCTGGTGGACGCGACTTGCCGTACGTCGAAGAGCTGTCGCTCAAGACCAAGGCGACTGCCCGCATTGCCGAGTACGTCCGTGAGGGCGGGCGATACCTCGGTCTCTGCGCTGGCGCGTACTTTGCCTCGGCCGAGGTCGAGTTTGATGTTGGCGGGCCGAAGGAGGTGACGGGGAAGCGTGACTTGGTGAGTGCCATGGGGCTGGGCCGGTGTCGGGCAACTGGGCTCCGGCACTCTACGACGCCGGCTGGCCTGATCTAGATAGGCGCAGCTGACACCAGGCCTTCTTCCCGGGCGCATGCAGGGGCCCGACGCACCCCGGCTTCGACTACGGCTCCGAGGTTGGCTCCAAGGCCGTCAGCCTCGTGCTCCCCGGCAGCAAGACTCTTGATCTGATCTACTACAATGGCGGTGGCCACTTTGTCCTGCCCTCCACCCTCCCATCCGACGTGGAAGTCGTCGCGCGGTACGCCGAGCCTCCATCTCCCGACGCCGATGTCGCGGCAGTACAGATCAGCCGCGGCAAGGGCAAGGCCCTCCTACTCTCTGTGCACCCCGAGTACCCCCTCGAGGACCCACCTGCGCGCGACGCCATCGCCAAGCTCGAGGACCAGCCGTCGCCGGAGCACGTCGAGGAGAGCGAGAAGGGGCGCATCGAGTGGTTCGCCGACCTCCTGGCGGGCATGGGTCTGCGCCTCCCCTCGCGCCAGGAGCAGGACAATGCCGGCGAGGAGGAGCATCTCCTTCTCCACCCTACGCACCCCTCGCCCCTCTTCGCTCTTTCGCACCCCAAGCTGCCCGAGCTCGCCGCCAACCTCCTCGCGCCGAAGAGTATCGCGGCCAAGCTCAAGCCGGCCGCGGACGGGTTCAGCACCCTGCGCGACGGCAACGACGAGATAGAGACTGCGCCGGTTGACGCGGTCGAGGACGTCGTCGCGTTCCTCGCCAAGCGCCGTCGCACCCAGCCCGAGTACCCGCCTGCCGTCGCCGAGCTGTCCATCTCTGACGCTGCGCCCATCGCTCACCCGCCCGACATGCACTCGCTCACCAAGACGCTCCTGCTCCCCGGCTCGACGCCCTATTCGGCAGCGTGGACGCCGCTGTTCAACTTTGACACGTACTGGGCAGAGCTCGACGCCGTGCGCAAGCGCTTTGGGCGGCGGACGGGAGTGATGCGCACGGACGAGAACTCGAAGAACAAACAGGGCGAGCGGCCCGCGATCGGCGACCTGATGCTCTACGGCGAGGCGGTGACGAGCACGCAGACGATGCTCGACCGCAACCCGATCCTTCTTGGCGGCCTCACATCGCCGCTCTCGTTCCTGGCCAGCTTCCAGCTGAGTGGGCGCGGACGCGGGTCCAACGCCTGGCTCTCGCCCGCCGGGTGTCTGCAGTGGTCGATGCTCCTGACGCTTCCCGCGTCGATGGCGAGCAAGATGGTGCTGATCCAGTACCTGACTGCGCTCGCAGTGGCCGAGGCAGTCGACGAGGACGGCCAGCTCGGCGTGCGCATCAAGTGGCCAAACGACATCTACGCCCAGGCCGAGGGTATCGGCGGCACCGAGGTCGGCAGCGGCAAGAAGGGCCTCGCGAAGATCGCGGGCATTCTCGTCAACACCAACTTTATCAATGGCCAGTGGCGCATCGTCGTCGGCACGGGCATCAACGTGCTCAACGCGCTGCCCACGACGTCGCTGTCGCAGCTGCACAACTTGTTGACTGAGCGCGCGGCGCGCTCGCAGTCGAGCAAGGCGCTCCCGCCCCCGCCGACGATGGAGGGGACGCTCGCGCGCATCCTGCATGCGTTCGAGGTCAAGTGGTCGCAGTTTATCGAGGAAGGGAGCTTTGAGCCCTTCATGGCGGAGTATCATGCGCGGTGGTTGCATTCGTGAGTCCTGTGTGTGGGGCCGGTGCTGACGGGTAGGAACCAGGAGGTCACGCTTACGACGGTGGAGCCGCACCAGCGCCTCCGTATTGTGGGCATCACGCCCGACCACGGCCTGCTGCGCTGCGTTCCCCTGTCGTCGGGCTCGAACCTGTACGGCCGCGACGTCGATGGCGGCTACGACGACCGGACGTACTCGGGCTCGTCGGCCGCGTCGCAGTATGTCGAGCTGCAGCCCGATGGCAACAGCTTTGACCTCATGGCGGGCATGATCAAGCGCAAGGCGTGAGCGTGTGTAGGGATGCGGACTCGGAGTGCGGTAGATCGCTTGTAATAGAGTACGGTAGAGCGAGGTGAGCAGATGCATTGTTACCTGGCCATTCACGATCCATGTGATGAGTTGCATGCTCGACAGGATATAATGCTACATGGCGCCGATGCTAGGCACCGCAGACAAGCCACTGCCCCCCGCACTACAAGTCGAGGCCCTTGGGCGGCGGCAGCGCTCCCGTCTTCTCCCACTCTTCGACGCGGAGCAGCAAGGTGGCGCGCGAAGCTGGGGTGTCGCCCTTGATCTTCTCGCTCTGCACACCTTCTCGCACGGCCGCAAGAAGCTTGCCGACCTGCTTACGGCCGTACAGTGTCAACAGTGCGCTGCCGAGTACCTCGATGTGCACGAGCAGGAGGTGCGCGGTCGGAGGGTACTTGGGCATTGGGGCGCGGAGGGCGGCGGCGGCCCACGACCAGGCGGCGGGCAGTCGCCATGGGTCGGCGAAGAGGACCTGCAGTTGCTGAGGCGTCGGCCGCACGTTCAACGCCTGCATGAACGGGGCGAGCGGGAGGGCGAGGACGGCAAAGTACAACCGCGTTATGCCTGACATGCGGCGGATGTAGTCGGACGTCGACTCGTCGAGGGCGCGGCCGGTCGACTTTTCGTACTCTTCCCGCGACTGTCCCTTGTTGTTAGCGTATGCCGTGGAGAGATGACTCACGGATGATCGTGTGGGCCAGTATGGCACGACCCATGGCGACTTCTTGACGAGACGCGCGAAGAGCACTGTGCCGAATGCTGCGTGGCCCTGGAGGATTATGGCCAGGACGATGCGGGCGAGCGGGAACGCGGCCTCGGGCTTGGCGCTGACCTCGTTCTCGGCCTGCTTGATCAGAGCCTTGGCCGCGTGCGACAGCAGGTAGTAGTATGGCGGATGGAGCTGGCCTGGCTCGCCGAACGTCACTGGCTCGGAGACGCTGGGCGGCTTCGGCAGCTGCTCGTTGAGCTGGCGGCAGAGGTCGTTTGTCTGGCATTAGCTAAGATAGTCCCCAAATTAGCCGACTCACAACACGCGTGATGGACTCCTTCGTGTTGACGACCTGTCCCAGACCACGGGTGATCAGGCGCATCCCGGGCCGGAGCGCAGTGCGCTGCTCGCGGTTGCCCTTGAGCACCTCGATGACCTCGGTCTTCATGCGCTTCTGCACCTCGACCCATTTGCCCCACTCGTTGGCTCCGCGCAAACTCAAGTCTGCAGCCGCCTTCTTCTCCGCCTCGGCCTTTTGCGCTGCCTCCCCTGCGGCCTTCTGCTCTGCCTCCTGCTTTTCTCGGTCCGCCTTGTCCCTGGCCTCCTTCTCAGCCTTCTCCTTGGCCAGTCGCTCCGCTTCCGCCTTCCTCGCCAGCGCCTCCTTCTCGGCGGCCGCTATCCTCGCCGCCTCTTCCTCCTTGCGCTTCCGCTCCGCCGCCGCCTTGGCCGCCTGCTCCTCCCCGTGCCTCCTCTCCGCGTCCTTGATCGCTGAGTCGATGTCCTACGCATTAGCTCCATCACCCACAGTCGACTCACGGCCCACAACTTGGCCTCGCGCTCCTGGAACCGCTTGGTCCGGTCTTCCTCCTCAGCCTTGGCGCGCACAGCCAACCCCTCCATCATTCGCTGCAGCTCATCCGCCTCCCTATCCCGGTGCTGCTGCTGTGCCCGCGCTAATTCCGAGTGGACGTTGCGCTTGATCTGCTCCAACTCGGCGCGCCTCTCCCCGGCGATGCGGTGGCCGTGGCGCCACGCCTCCGACTCGGTCGTCTTGACCCACGCGGTGTACTCGCTCGGCTCGTCGCGGAGGAGATCGCGCATGCTCGGCTCCCATCGTCGCCAGCTTGGCCCGGCTTTCGCAGCCGTCGATTGGGACCGTGCGCGCGGGGCTGGAGGTGGTGGCGCGCGGCCCTTTCCCTTGTCGATTCTGGGGTCAGCACAGTCACAAGTCGGTGCTCACTTGGGCTCGCGCCAGCTCGACTTGGAGACAACAGAGCGCATGTCCAGGAGGTCGCCGACCTCGTCCTCAGAATCCGGCTCGGCCTCGCTCTCGGACGACGCCAGGAAGTCGCGGATGGTAGCGCCGAGCTTGGTCCGCGGGAGGCTAGGTATTAGCACTAGGTTTAGGGCCTTGACGTACCGGGTGAGGTTGGGGACGCGGCCAACATCATCGCTGTCGTCGGAGAGGAAGCCATCGTCGGCCTCGGCGAGGACGTCGTAGTCCTCGTCGCTCTCCGAGTCGGGGATCGCGAATTTCATCGCGGAGAGGTGGTCGGGGCCTGGGGGGGCCTCACAGGTGTCTCTGCGCCGGGAACGTCGTTGATGGCGCGGTGAAGACCGAGATGGAGAAATGAACTCTACAAGAGAAGGGTGTTGACAACTGAAGTTGGACGATTGTCGCCCTCCACCAAATTACGTAAATTTCGACGTCGAAACGATCATTGTTCACTCGCCATCAGCAGATGCCCCTCCAACGGCAAGAGTGGCCCAATGCTCGACTAGACTCAATCCCAATGGATACATGCAGTGCTGAAAGGTGATACAAATGAATTTATGCCGTTTGACAGAGTGATCCTCTCTCCATCCACATGCTACGACTGTCCTCCTCTCCTGCTCGCCTACTCCGGAATCTTGGGGAACGGGAACGCCGCCTGCTGTCCCCGCACGCTGATACTCTTTGTGCTCAGACTAAGCGGCGCGCGTCTCGCACTCCCGCTGGAGCTCGATGCTCGCCCGTCAAACTCCAGCGGCGGAGTGTCATCTGCCTCGGGCACGCCTGCGTCGACAACAGTCGACTTGGTCTCTGTCGTAGTCGTGGTGGCGGCGTTCGTGCTGCCCATCCTGAAGATGCGCTTCCGGCGCGCCTTGACGTTCACATCGTACTCTTCTGTAGTGATGACGCCGCTAGTGACGCCACCGCGCCCGAGGTGCGGGAAACTGCGGACCGCGATATGCTCGTGCGCGCGGGCGTACGGCGACAGCGTGTTGGCCGATAGACTGAGGGTCGCGAGTTGGCTCACGCTGTTGTTCATGGGCAGCGTGATGCCGGACTTGGGGAGGCCCGCATTCATTGAGGCGAACGAGGGCGCGCGCTCGCGCCCGCGGACAGGGGGAGCCGCGGAGAGAGCAGTTGCCGCTCTGCGTTTCGGCTCGTGGCTGACTGTGCGACGCGGCGGAGGCGAATCCGGGAAGGACGAGGCAGATGGGCCGCGAGAGTGCCCTCGTCCGCTCTGGGCGCGTAATGGTGATCCTGGTCGTCCAGCCAGCGGAGAAGGCGAGGTAGTGCGCTGCGGCCCGCCGTAGCCTGATAACGTATGCGCTCGCGATCGTGCGTCAGAGACGTTGGACAATGTCCGTAGCAACGGAGGCATGTGGTGGGCGTGGTACAGCGCAGCCGCTGCTGACTGGGGCACGCGGCTGTGCAGACTGCCGATGGTCGACGTGCCTCCGACAGAGCTGGCGCGGGCTGTAACACTGCCCGTCGCCGTTCCGGTTGCGCCTGGCGACGGCATCGCGCCGCCAAAGCCGCTCTCGCTCGGCGCCCGGATCTGGCTCTGCGCGTGGAACACTCGCGGGCGTGTCACCAAGCCGCCACCGACGGCTGGGAATGTCTCCCAGACGACCGACGTGGGCGAGGCAAGCGAAGTGCCAGAGACAGACATGGTCGATGACCGCCGCGACGTGCCGAGATGCGGTGTGGCATGGACCTGCTCGTCGACGGCGTCAAGCTCGAGCTCGAGCTCGTCCTCGGCGTAGTCGATAGCGTCTGGCTCCTCCGTCTCCACCAGGTCCTCAAAGTTGGCGTCCATGAGCGAACCGAGTCCGCGCCCTCCTGTCCTCGATTTCTCCCACACACGCCCCAAGGCCTCGTATCCCGAATGCGTGGGAAGGCCTTCTGGTCGGAGCCCGTACGTTGGATCATAGTTCTCAATGTCGGGGAACGACGTGTAGGACGTGGGCGACTCGCCTAATGGCGGAACTGGTGTGGGCGAGTTCTTCATCGAGCCCGAGGGAGCGCGGTGCAGCCCTCTCCTTCGTGGCGTTGGTGTTGCGGACGCTGTCTGGAGGTGTAGCTGTGAACTTGCGCCAAACACGTCCCGGCTGCCGAGGCTTGTTGGATCGTCGCACTCGTCCGATTCGTATTGCGGCGTGTTGGACGGCGTAACCGGCTCGTTGTCGCGGTACGGCGTCTCGACGTGCCCGCCCGTACCGGCGAACCATTGCTGCGACAATCGATGGATGATACCGGGAAGGTCCTCGCGGAACATCTCTCGCAGCTGCCCCTCAATCTCCTGCTGCAGGTATCCGCGGATAACCTCGACTGAATCGAACGTGGACGAAACGTCGACATTCTGCAGCGGGTCGTTCTTGAAGACGAGGGTGATGCCCTTGGCCTTGGACACGACGAGGATGAGGATCGCGCGGAGATGCAATCGGCTGAGGCGGAGCGTCATGGGAACGAGGAGGGGCTGGGAGGCGAGAAGTGGGGTGGAAATAGGGAGAGTGGACGATGGGATGAGATTGGGGTTGTGCGATAGCGGGTTGGCCTGTACTAGACAGCGGACAGTAATCCACGCATCGCCCTGGTATCCCAATCGCAGGATACCGCGGAAGCGGTCGAGCGAGAGGTCGCCGATCTCGAGGAGGGTGAGGGTTGGTGGCTACTGTCAGCAAGGTCACAGGGTGGGGGAGTGTGACGGAGAGCAAAACCCTGGTCACATTCTACGAGGCAAACTCACCTGAGAGCCCATGTTCAAGTCGACGACCTCGATCCTGCCTTGGATAACTGGAGGCTTGTTGCCCTTGTTGAGCGCTGTCTCCAGCATGGCCTTGGCGTCGTCGTAGAACGACGGCGAGAACGCGTTGTCCCATGACGGGAAGACGAACGACATTGTGTGTCGGTGGGGGAGGTGAGGGGCTGGCAAGGGGTGTTGAAAGAGTGTCGACGTCGAGTGGCGGGTGCTGTCGAAGCTGGAAGCTCGGCAAGGACTTATCGCGCGAGTGGAAGTAACCAGAGGCTACGAGCCGGGGACGGATCCCCTACTGCCTTTCGGTGGCTAGCGGCGACAGTATGCTGAGTCTAGTCGTCTATCGCTGCACCAGGTGAAGAACGGAAATAAGGAGAGTGCGAGATGTCGCTGACTCCGGGGTTGATAGTCGTAGGTCGTAGGAGTCGCGTAGTGCCGAGAACCGGAATGAGGCGTGCGAGGCGTGCGAAGGTTTGAGTTGACCGACGGTCGAGGGTCGACGTTTGGTGTAGTGTAATGCGTGTGTTGTGTGACAAGGAGAGAATGCAAGGAGGGACTGGCTAGATAGACATGGACATGGCGAACGGAAGTGGAGCCCGGAGATGTGTCGAGGGCGAGTGGTTGATAGTCGTGACCGATGTTGGGACCAACCAATGTTGGGATGGCGAGAGGGCTGAAACGGGTAATGGAATGAGAGCCGATTAGTTGGGCGGCGAAAACAGAACATCCGACGACCTCCGAGTAAGAGCGGAATCAATTTGGAGAAGCCTTGGTTTAACATGCCGCATCCATTGCCGCGCGGCGGGGAGGGACGCGTCTGCCTCTGCCGTTCAACGAGCACATGACCCTTGGGCCTCCGCAGAAGCAATCGCTCAGCTTCCCATTGCATTGCTGTGAATATAGCGCTGCTCGTTGCTGAGTAGGCTCGCGTCGAACGATAGTCAAAGTGGACGCAGACTCATGTCACCGTTTATCGATAGACCTGGTGCCTCTTATCTGCCGCGTCCCGCTCAATCCCCCTGGGTTCAATACGAAGCGCACTGTACCCGCTCCAAACGGAGCTTCGGAACCTTCTGACATGCTTTGCCCCGCCAGGCCCCACTGTCGGTTCCCGTAATCTGACAGTCTTGACACTCCTCGGAGCGAGTCTGAGCGCTGGCATGTGGCGAGAGCATCGCTCTCGAAGGCCGAGCCAGAGCCGGAGGCGAGAGTAGGCGCCCTCCATCACTCTCAGTGGATTTCTGCTGCTCGGAGCCTGCATCCGTCTCTCCACATCCCAATCTATACACCATCACTGCTGCCCGACATGCTTGACCTCGACCTGAGGCCCGCCACTCGCCCCGATCTTCGGGGGCAGGATGAGCACCTGCGTATTGCGCCGCCAGAATGCGACGAGCATGGCGGCGAGGCCCTCTGGATCGTCCTGATGTCAGCTAGTTGCGTCTCACGAAAGCTCACCTCGTGCAAGTAATGCCCCACGCCCTGCATCACCTCGAGCTGGAACTTGCCCTGCCTGGCGTCAGCTTGACTCCTCGCAACCTGGCTCACATCTGGCCGAGCATCAGGTCACGGTCGAGACGCTCCTGCCCTGCGAGCACGAGGATGCGGGCACAGCGCGCGGCGAGGAATCGCTGGCTCAGCCCTTCGTACCATCCTGATTGTCAGCTCACACTCGACGCGAGGCTCACCCTCCCAGTACGGCTCCGTCGCGAGCAGGTCGGTGCGCCACACCTGCTTGTCGTCTGGCCCCTTTGAGTTGGGGGCGGGGACGACGTAGCTGGGCACGGAGACTCTTGCGGACGTCTCGTTGCGGATCGACGCGGAGGAGATGCTGGTGTGAGCGCGTTGACGTTTGGAGACTCACTGCCACCCGATTGCGTCAGAGACCGAGTTGAACGACGTTGGCCGCTTGGAGAGGATCGACTTCATGAGCGGGAGAGACTCGACGGCGGTGCCTGGTGTCAGCTGCCTCGTCGTGGTTGCCACACAGCGGATGGGCGTCCTCGCTACAACCCACCCTCTACGACGTCGAGGATGCCAACGCCCGCGACAGTATACCCCTTCTGCTGAAGAAGTGGTGCGGCCGAGATAATGGGCGCTGCGCCCATCGAGTGTCCTACGAGCTGCCGTCAGATAACCCATCGTCCGCCTGACATACCACCAGCGCCGGCGCCGTCTTCGGGTCGTCCCACAAGTGCTCAATGATAGCCATAAAGTCAGCCAGCAGCGTCGGCAAGCTCATGTCGCATTCGGCCTCGGGCGGCCCGCGGACTTTGGTCTTCCCTGCATCGTCAGTCGCTTAAGGCTCGTGCGCGTCACCTACCGTGCCCGCGGGCGTCGAACGCCAGGACGCCCAACTCGCCGTCGCTCTTCGCGTGCACCTCCTTCGCCAGCGCTGCGAAGCTCAGCCCGCTCGCACCAGCTCCATGGTGGCAAACGAGATAGCACCCCTGCTGATGCCGCTGGTTTGTTGAGGGTGCCGTCGTCGGTGGGGAGAGGTAGGCGCGGAATGTCGCTTCCGACTGTGGCGGGGCGATCTCGAGCGCCTGCGTGAAGAACTCGGAGGCGGAGAGGGGCGCGATATCCTTCTTGGCGAAGCTGGTGTCAGCGGCGTGCTCGAAGACCATGCCGGCCATGGAGTAGTATGCAAGGAAGAGAGAGGAGGAAGGGAAGAGTCAGACCCACCGCGACGACAGCTCGCCGACCTCGTCAGCCAGCTCCTCCTCCTCGTCTTCGTCATCGCCGGTAGCAGGCGACTCGGCCCACGGAGCCCGTGTCGGCGCCATGGGCGGTAAGCGGTTGAGGATGGAGCGCCTGAACTCGTCCGACATGCTGACTACGTCGATAGTGTTGTCGATCGTCGTCATAACCGCGTTGCTCATCATAAGATGACCGTGGTCGCGCTCGAGCGTGCGGGGCACCGACACCTACTTTATTCACCCCACCCACTTTTGGGCATCCAAAAGTCCGTCAAGAGATCATGTCCGACCTCAGTTCGTTGCTTCGCCTCCACATCTACATCACAACACTTGCGCCGCGCTCGCCATCTCGAGAGCACGAACTTGATTAGAAGCGCAAAGGAAGAAGCTCGCGTTTCTGCCCCTTACTCCCCTTTCACTTTTCCACCACCTCCTCACCCTCGCCATGTCCGCCAAAGCCGCCGTCAAGCAAATAGTCGTACGTCCCGTGCCCATTGTTCACATCCGCTGACAGCAGAAACTCGTCGTGCCCGCAGGCAAGGCGGCGCCCACCCCTCCCGTCGGCCCCGCCCTCGGTGCGCGTGCCGTCAAGGCCATCGACTTCTGCAAGGAATTGTGCGCGCCCCGTCCGAGTAGTCACTGACGCCAGCAACGCGCGCACAGCACACTTCAAGCCCGACGTCCCGCTGCCGACGCTGATCACGATCAACCCCGACCGCTCGTTCAGCTTCACGTTCCGCACGCCGACGGTGTCGTACTTGCTCAAGAAGGCGGCCAAGATCGACAAGGGCGCGGGGCTGCCTGGCACTGAGAAGACGGGGACTGTGAGCCTGAAGCACATCTACGAGATCGCCAAGATCAAGTGCAACGACGAGGCGCTCAAGGCGCTGGGAGAGGAGCGGGTTGCGCGGAGCGTTATTGGGAGTGCGCGCACGCTGGGCATCGAGGTTGTGCCGTAGAGAGTGGGGTGTGGACGTAGTGGGCATGTAGCATCGCATCATTCAGCGGATGTTGGGAGGAGTTGGGCGGCGTCGTCGACGATTGCGTTCGGCTAGCGCAGGCCTGGATTGCATGCGAGCAACCGGAGACTGTTATCGCAGCTTACATGGGCCGAGCATCCTACAGAAGTCCCATACTTATCCGCGTCACCCAGAGTAGGTCATGCTGACTGACAACTACATCCGAGACTCTTAGCGATATGGGGTTCTGTCGCCGAGAGACGTGAACTCTGACTGACTGACTGCAGCGACGTGGTCTCGATCGAGACATCTGCGCTGAACAGTCATCGACGATGTAACTCGGTCATGACCGCGTCCATGCACCACAACTGTTCGCTGTCGAACCTCGCGAATCCCGCTACTCCTCCCCAGCAGCGAGGCTCTCTACTCTATCAATGCAGAATGATGGTACAACACAGACACAGTCGACAACACATCACGACGTCGCATACTGCTGTCAGCTTAGTTGCAGCGGACAAGAGCTTACCCTGTTGAACGTTCGGCCAAAGAAGTCGGCCACATCGCCCTTCTTCCCCGGCTCGTTCTTGCGGAACATGGCCTTGACAGCATCGCTCATCCCCTCCTGCGCAGCTAGCCGCTTCTTCTCCTGCTCCGCAAGCTTTTCCTGCACCGATCGTGCCACTGACGCAGACGACGTCGGCGCTGGAAGACGCGGTGGTGCAGGCGACCCGGTCGCTGAGCGCACCTTGTCCGCCTTGTCGCTCTTAGCCACCTTGGCCGCCTTGTCCTCCTTCTTGTCGTCACCCTTGTCCTTCTTCCGCTTCTTGTTCGCCTTGTGCGCCGCGCGCATGGCGAAGAGAGCGTCGAGGAGGAAGTCCTGGACCTCCTGCGGCGGGTAGATTGGCAGGACGGCCGTCGGGGACGTCGGGTCAAATTTCTTGCCGCAGTTCGGGCAACCGGCCTCGCTGGGTCCCTCGTCCTTCTTCTCGTCGTTGTTGATGCCCATGCCTAGAGGCCGGGCGAGGGAGGGAATGACGGCGCGGACGGCCGAGTCGGAGAACACACAGCCGCAGTTCCGAATCGCCATGAATGGAATCGCGCCGGTCATCTCCTTCAAGCTGAGCCAGCAGACGAATGGCGCCTTGACGCCCTCCTCAGCTGCTGCGGGGTTTGGCATCGCGTTGAGCGTGAGCAGGTCCTGTTGTCAGCACTGCACTCGTGCGATGATAGGAGGTACCCACCTTCACACTCGTGACATAGGGGCAGATCATCTCGCCGTCGCCGTACGCGCTCTTGTCGATGAGGTACTCGATGATCGCATCCTTGTTGTAGAGCTTGCCAAGCGGGTCGGCCACCACGGGCTTGACGAGAGGTTTCTGGAGTGAGCGGAGTGCAGGTCGCGTCGTATCTATTGAATACCTACCCTGCTCAAGGCGCAGTAGAAGAAGCGCTCGCGCGCGACACCTTTATCCGCCTTCTCTGCCTTTCCCCTGGTCTTGACGAGGTCTCGCCTGTCTGGAATCGAGCCGCCGTCGGCACCCATGTTGATAGAAGTTGGGTTAGGAAGATGTCGAACGTCGAGAGTGGAGGCCAGTGACTGAACACTTAGGTGGGTGGCAAACCGAGGACCAGAGTGCCACGTGCCTCGGGATTTCCGGCAATACCGAGGGTGACTCGCCCCCGCCTCTCGTCGTTTGCATCCTGGCAAAGTCGCTCGCTCGCACCTCGCTCTCCTTGCCATCGACTATAAACTTTGCATCTCTCATCCCCATCTCTCCCCTCTTCTCCCATCTACAACCGGTCCATGCACTGGTAGATAGTTATCCCGCATCACCAGGCCCGACTGGCTTCATCACCTACAGGCCTGGTGTCGGGATACTGTCCCTCCATCTCGTGAGTGTCTCCGTCCTCGTCCCCTTCCCCCCTCCCCATCTTCAGTGATGAAAACACTATATCAGTTCTGCTTCCGAGAGGTCATGAGCGATAACCCAAATACCAAAAAACTCTTTCTGAACCCCCTACTCTGCTTCTTCTTTTGTTGTTGAAGAACCAGCGCTGACGAGTAGCTCTCCATCGCCGTCCGCTCTTTCACTCCTTAATCCCGGCCCGCCGACGTAAGTATCGCTCCTGAACTCTTGACAGGATTCAACTTTAGCTCAATCCATTCTCTGAGCACTCCCTTTCTTCTGCAGACCGCCCGGGCCATCCTTCGGGGGGCTTCGGGCCGGGTTGACGCTGCCGGGGACGCGTTCTGCGTTCTTGGTGGCTGATCCCGGTGCTCGGTGTGGCCTGTAGCGAGGAGGGAGCTAGCGTGCTTAATTTGGCTTCTATGATTCTATTCCCTTCTTCTGTCGCATGCACTCAGTGTTGACCAGAGCAGATGTCGCAACCGTCGCAGCCTCCGTCGCAGCCGCCGTCGCAGCCAGCCTCGCAGCCGGCCACAGCGCCTCCAAGCGCTCCCGCTACGGCGCCCCCGAGTGCTCCGGCCACGGCCCCTACGAGTACACCGACGACACCCGTCACGGCTACTCATGCGGCGCCCACGCCGCCTGCCCCGGCTCCCATGGTGTCGCCAGCGACACCCGGCCTCCCACCGCCGAACCTGAGCGTCCCCCAGCACATGCTGGTCACTCTGGCAACGTTCTTTGCGCACCAGAACCACCAGGCGGCGATCGCGGCAAACCCAGCCGCTCGCCCTCAGCTGCCGACCATCCCCGAGGCGACAGCTCAGTTCTTGGCACTCCCTCCAGATCGCCAGCGCCATATCCACGCGACGTTTATTGCGAGACAGCGCATCGCGTCGCAGAACCAGCCGCCTCCCGGTCAAATGAGGCCGGGGCAGCAAGCTTTCCATCCCTCTTTGTCGGCGAACGCTGCGGCGTCGTCGACTGGGCCAAGGGCGAATCAGAACTCGTCCAAGCCCAAGGGAAAGGATAGCATGAAGCGTCTTCGCATCGACGTTCCCGAGCTCAAGCCTTCGCTCACGCCGCCGTTACATGAGCTCAACCCTCTCACGGGCTTGATCATGTCAGCGACACAAAGGCCGTTCATTGCTGGCGGTGCTCGCCCTCGCGACGACGGCTTCAGGGGCTCGATGCGAGGCGAGATTGCGCGTCTGATGTACGCATGCGGCGATGTCCCTGAACCCGACGTCGACACTGTCGACTACGTCGAGGACATGGTGATCGAGTTTCTGTCTGATCTCTGCCGCCCAGTCCCGCCTATTCGTTCCAACCCGAACGCATCTCGCCAACCTGTGCCCCTCAGCGCCGACGTCTTGCGACACCGCCTCGCTTCGCACTCGTACCTCAACAAGTATCTTGAGCGTTGGGACGACATGACCTACATGTGGAACGAGCTGCAGCAGTCGAAGCGTGTCACTGCGCCTAGTCACTCGGACCTTATCCAGAGTGTCGGCAAGCAGTTCCTGGGTCTCGACGAGGAGCAAGCGCAAGCCGCCGCTGTCAAGCGTCGGGCGCCGGAAGACGGCGAGGGCAGCAAGAAGCGGGGCAGGCCACCCAAGCCGCCCGAGGAGCGCAAGAAGCCCGGCCCCAAGAAGGGGTGGAAGAAGAACCTCGACCCGAACGCCCCGCCCAAGCGTCGTCCCACCGGAGGCGCGCGGCCATTGGGCAAGAAGAAGGATCGCACGGGCACAGGCTCGGCCGCACCGAGTCCCAGCATGGCGGCGTGAGCGACACGATGGTGAGTTTTCTCAGAGCCTAGGTCCCAAGGACGACAAATGTTCCCTATTACCTGATCCGGGGACTAAGTCCAGTCGGTGGCAACCCTCCCGTTCAGCCGTCTTGGTGGAGCGGGCACGAGGGGGGTCCTGGCGTACCGGAAAAGCTGTTCCATCTCATAGTTACACTGAGGGACCTTGGCTTTCCACTTGTGTATGGCCTCGCTAATGCCAGAGAAGCGTAGCGTGCGAGAAGCACTGCGAGAAGCAAAGTTGTATTATTTATACGCCCTAGGGCTGTTGTACCATGTCATGACTTTATGAGCCACATTGTGCTCCGCTGAGTGTGCGGGCTGAGATGCAAACTAACTTTACATCTATTATCTATGTCAGTGCTAAGCCTCTTACGACTACGTTTCAAACATTAAGGCATGGCAAGATACGCCCACTCCTCCGCACCCTTGTACTTCTCGGCAATCCGCTGTTTCGCACGCGTCCGCCAGTCGGTCTCGACGAGTGCGCGATGCCGCTTGCGCAGCGCCTCGGGTTGCATATTGGGCACTGGGGTTAGCTGATCCAAGACCGACTGAGCTGACGTACGGATTTTGCGCGGGATCGGCGTGGCGGCAGCTCGAGAGAGTGCGGACGCGAGGCCCTCCTGGTCGCCTTTGCGCTGCTGTCAGCGTCGTCTCTCTTGACTAGGCCTTGAAACCCTCCCCTGACGTCGACTTACCACATGGTACACCCACGGCTCCTCGACCATGCGCAGCGCCTGGTTCTGTGTCACCCACTTGGCGCGGTTATCGGGGTCGCGCTCGTCCCACCCCGTCACGGGATTGATGAAGGGCACGCCGGCGCACAGCGCGTCGAACGGGCTGGGCGAGAGCTTGGGCGTTCCGATGCCGAGGAGGACCTTGCTGCGGGCGAGGACCTCGAGCCATTTCTCCTGGGACATCTTGCCGAGCGTCGCGATGCCGGGCTCGGCGAGGGTGTCGCCGGCGTCGCCTGCCGTCGAGATGACCTGGAACGCTTGGGGCGCGTCGCTTGTGCGCTGCTTGTCGTCGCTGCCTTTGGCGAGGTCGGCCGGCGGGACTTGGGCGGCGGCGGCAGCTACAAGGCCGTGGAAGACGTTATCGGGCGCGTCGAAGTACCGCGGCCGCTTGCCGAGCACGAGCGCGCGGTGCTCCCTCTCCTCGAAGAAGGGCGCGGTCTCGCACCGGTCCGCGATCGAGTACCCGATATACTGGTTCGGGCCGTATCTCTTGTCTACAGGGCTCCACTCGTACGTCTCGGGCGAGAGCGTCCACTCGCCCCCGAGCCATGGCGACTTGCACGT
The DNA here is from genome assembly GCA_020011015.1 of Cutaneotrichosporon dermatis. NCBI lineage: Eukaryota > Fungi > Basidiomycota > Tremellomycetes > Trichosporonales > Trichosporonaceae > Cutaneotrichosporon > Cutaneotrichosporon dermatis. Next base: position 808,074 of record JAIGNX010000012.1, read on the forward strand.
GCCCCAGAAATGGAACACGAAGCTCTTGTACCACGGCACGCCCATAGGGTACGTGGGCGAGTACATGCACCCGACCGGCTCGGGGCGGTCCAGGCCCGTATCGGCCGCAGTGAGGTTGGTGCCCGTCTGCCACAGGCCGCTCATCGGGAACGGATACTCGGCGTCCTCGAGGGCCTGGTAGGACGTGGCGTTGCGCCCGATGCATTTGGTGAGCGTGTCGCCCTCCCAGATGACGACGGGGATGAGGTCGCCCAGATGCCGGTACATGAACAGCGTGTCGGTGTGCCCAAAGGCGTACAGAAGCGTGTAGTCCAGCGACTGGAACGTGCGGATCATCGAGCCGGCCCTGCTGTCAGCCGTCAGATGAGGGAGAGGACGCACCAGATGTTCTCCCCGCTCACATGCCCCATGAGCGAGTAGGCAAAGTTGTACGAGCCGAAGAGGACGACCTTCCGCTGTCCCGCCTTGCAGGTGCCGGCTTCGAGACAGTCGGCCAGCGCGGCGAGGTTGTCAAAGTTGTGTTTGCGCGCCGCGAAGCGTCGCCTGGGCGTCAGCGGGGGTGAGATATCTGAGCAGGCAGGGCCACGCACTCTGGGGGATACCATCTTTCCAGCAGGGGAATGAAGGCGCGGATCCGCTGGGCGGTCTCTGGGTCCGGGACGGGACGTCGGATGAGCGTGGGCTGATACCGAGAGGGAATGAGGAAGAATAAGGAGACGACGATGACGACGGGGATGGCGAGGATACGGAGGCGGAGGCGAGAGCTGGGGTCAGCGTTGTCGGAGGACGGCCTACCGGTTGCTCGCGGGGTAGGAGAGCGTGCGTTTGTGGCTGTGGGTGTGTGGCAACTCCTCGCTGGCGAGTCGTAGGCCCCCGCTGAAGAATGGCATGGCGCTGGCGTCGGCTGGCGTCGGCGAGAGCGTGGGCGATGAGGTGAGTGGCGTCGGCGAGAGGGGCGATGGTGAGAGTCAGGACGACGGTTGAGTGAGAATACGACAAGTCGTGAGCGTCACCGAGGAGAACCTAATGCATACGAAGAATATGGCCTAGAGGTGCGCACGCATGCTCCAACTACAAACTTACGACAACGTTGGCGAACGTTGGAGGTTGGACATGAGAAGGAACCAACTCCGAACTCTTCGGCCATGGGGCATGCCGGCATAGCACCCAGCGTTGTACCTGCTGGGTACGACGGGTGTACCTGCAGGTAGCATAAACTCGGTAGCCTTCTTCTCGGACCTGAGCCTGGCACTGATGGTTGGGAAAGCTTACGGCGGGCGGGCGGGACGGGGAGGACGTGGGAGGGGTCAAGGTACGAAGTAGGTTAGTGTTTGGGCATGCCGGGGTGGCCGGCGTGGGTGTGAACGCCGCGGGGGGGCATGTGAAACGCTGGGCAGCGGACGTGGAGCGGCGCTTCGGCCGCAGGTTCGGCGTGGAGAGTGACTCGTAGCTCTTGTTGTGACTCGTGTCGGCTGGGAATCAGCCGCTCGACCAGGCATCAGCGCTAATGCCTCTATGCATATGGCCTTGCGATATGAGTAGCGTCACATCGCTCGCTCGGTCAGATCTCTCTCAGCTGCACGTGCTTGAAGTGGCTTGCGCTGCGCATATGAGCCGCCAGAAACCATGTCATTGAGTGAGCGATGCTATGCGATGCATTTAGTATACAACAGGGCGAGAACGACCTCAGTCAGAGATCTGTATTATCTCAGGCTCGCTACGGCTCGCGCGGCTCTGGCCCGACAGGCGCTGCGAGGCGGCCGCTTCGACCGCGTCAATGTGCTGGATGAAACTGTCGTCGACGAGGAAGCTGTCGTCGGCGATGGTGCTGTCGCTCGGAGGATGAGCAGCCAGTCCTTGGAGGGCGGCGCGGCGGGCAGCCCTCGCTGCGGCTGATGTCTGTGCTGCGGGCCGGGCTGGCGCTGGTGCAGGAGCCGGCGCAGTGGCGGCACTAGCGCGGCCAGTGCGGATGGGTAATGTGCGCCGGCGAGTTGCTGGTGCAGACCCGCTTGCGGCTGGGGCATTGCGCGCAGCACTGATGTCAGCTAGGCAGCTGAAGACCAGCGGACAGACACTCACTCCATGCGCGCCTGCAGCGACTCGACAAACTTGGCAGGCTGTTCCGCATCCAATGCTTCGACACTACCGCCGAGGACCTCGCAGTTGTCGGGTGTGAGAAGCACTGCTGTCAGCTGACATCGCACAGCACACAGCTAACACGCACGCGTCCCCTTCAAACACTTGACGTTGCGCAAGCGAAGCTGGAGTCAGCTCCTAGACGATCTCTAGCTCACCTTGGTGCCCAGCGGCGTCTCCGCGAGCTTGAGCTCGTCGATGCGTCGGTACTCGATCGCGCGCATCGCCGTGCGCCCATCGCTGACCTCGAGGCTGAGCATGCTCCGCGCATACGGCGGCACCTTGCCGTCCTTCGTGTCGTCCTCGTTTTCCTCCTCGTCGTCCATGCGCCGGATGCGCGTGACGCCCGAGAGGATGTCGCGCCGCTCCTCGAGCGTGCGGTTGAGCGCGAATGCGCTGACTCCGACTTCGTTGACGGAATGGATCTGCACGATCACTGGGGTGCGGAAGATGATGCCTTGATGGCGGTCTGTGTCGTCGGGCGAAGGAAGACCGCGGCCTGGTGGGGATGGAAGGGTCGAGAGGCTGAGATCGGACCAGAGATACTGCTCCTCCACGGACTTGGGGGTCGCGGCCTGGCCGTCGTCGCGGAGGGCGTTGTAGCACTCGGTCACCCAGGTCTGGGTGTCAGCTGCGTCCGATGCTCCGAAGCTGACGAGCGTCACGCGTCGAGAAATCAGCTCACCGGATCTGGAGGCGGGTCGGGGTACCGCTCGGCGAGGTATACATGGATGGCCGCTGGGTTGGAGGCCATCGTCCTAGCTCATGCGACGACGCAGCCGCGTTCGGGAATGTCGATGTCGACGTTGACGACGGAAGATGAGTGAAGCGAAGATGACAAGTGGAGGTCACACAAACAAATCCATCTCGTCCAGTCGCGTCATCTCCTTCCTTCTCCACCGCCCACTACAACAACAGCACGCCTTCAAGCGATAAGTACCAGCAATGACAAGCACTAACGCAACGCAGATGGAAACAAAATGCATGCTACAACTCTAAGCGGACATGAACTGCGCCATTCTGCTGTCAGCGGCGGCTACGCGGCCGCCGCAGCGGTGTATTTTGAGCCAGAGTCTGGCGACGAGCGACTGGGCATGCCCCCTTGCTCTAGGCGTCCGACTCGCGCCCCTGGGCCACTCACGGGTTCGCCTCCTGCTTCTTCTCCTTGGCCAGCCGCGCCTCGAGCTTGTTGAACTCGTCGAGCGCGATCCGCTCCTCCTCGTCCAGGAACTGCTCGACAGCCGTCACCTCGGGCACGTAGTGCATGAGCATGCGCTCGATACCGTTCTTGAGCGTGACCTCGGAACTCGAGCAGCCGCGGCACGAGCCCTTGAGCTTGAGCTGGACGATACCCGAGTCCTCGTTGAAGCCGCGGTACTCGATGTCGCCGCCGTCCTCCATGATCGCTGGGCGGACACGCGTCTCGAGCAGCTCCTTGATCATGGCGACAATCTCCGTGTCCGTGTCGAGCACACGCGTGTCCTCTGCGCCGGACGACTCGTGGCCCTCCTTGAACAGCGGTGCTCCAGACGCAAAGTGCTCCATCAAGATGGCGAAGACTTCCGGCTTGAGCACGGACCAGTTGTACGAGTCGTCCTTGGAACAAGTGACAAAGTCGGGGCCGTAGAAGACGCCAGTGACGCCGTCGACGTTCAACAGCCGTGTGGCGAGGGGCGAGACGAGCGCGCCGCGGAGGTCGAGGAACTCGTGGGTGCCGCCGTTGGGCATGACGGTGACGCCGGGGATGAACTTGAGCGACGCCTCGTTGGGCGTCGTCTCGGTCTGGATAAACATGGTGCGTGCTGCTGTCAGCGGTGTCGACATAACGACGATAGCTTACCCTGCTGGCGAGGGACGAGGCGAGGCGCTGGGGTCCGGCCGAGGTCGACGCCGCGCGAAAGCCCCACTCGTGGAAGTGCGACGCTGGACGAGGTGGCGAGCGCACGCACAGCGGGGCGCGCTGCCCGTGGTGATGGGCGGAGGGCGCTAGCGACGAGGCGAGAGGACGAGGCGATGGTGGAACGCATGATGTTGGTGGGTTGGATGAGATGGAGAGTGTGGAAAGTGATGGATTTCTGACGGGTCAGTCACTCTCTCTTGCGCTTGTAAGCAAAAGTAAGCGGCGGTGGGTGGCGATTCGGGTCGGACCAATCGGCCGCGGTGTATTCGCCCTGGAGGCGACGTCCGCCATTCGCCACTGCCCACGGTCGTCGAGCGTGGTCCTCGCGTGCCGCAACGTGCGGCGCGTTCGGCCTGTGTTGTGCATCAAGACACGAAGCGTAGGAACGAGCTTCTGGCCTGCGCAGAGGCCAGAGGGCGTCTGCACGACTGGCAGACATCGCTACAGGAGCATTCGGCTTTGTCGGCTCGCGCGCCAGGTACCTTCTGCCACTGCAGCTTGCGATGACGCCAGCCGAGAGCGTCGATAATGAACGCTTTTTGTTATGAACACATTCCAAGCGTAGAGCAGCGCCTCGTAAATGTCTCTCCTTGCCTGCAAGAGTAACGCTGCGTTCGTGTGACGCCACTGAGGTTGCATTGGCAGCTCCCGAGGCGTTACACTAGCCGAGGTCGCAGACCAGTTCCGAGGACCCCACAAGCTGCTTCTCTGAGCAGCAGTAGCAGTAGATCGAGCCGTACGCCTAGCAATAGCTAGAAGACCCTCGTACGCATGCATGCCTTGAGATGTGAGCAAGAGTAGACTGGATGCGGCAAGTGGAGGTGATCTCGACGACGATTTGCTACCGCTCGATGGGCGTGGAGGAGCCGCCACCGTAGACCAGAGGCCGACCTATGACGCGGCTCATCATCATCCATCACATCCACCTCTTTCTCTTCTTATCATTGATCAATACTCGACTCTCAACACTCGTCACATATCACAACCTCGACGATCGACCACGGATAGCTGGCTAGAGCATACACTTCCGCCTTCGCGACCCACGTTCGTCTCAAACCACCTCTAAGGCGCCGCCCGGGCTTGCGCACGAGCACCCTTCAACAAAGCCACTCGTCTTGCACCCCACCTCCGACCTGTCACCCGCTCACCACGCTCACGATGGCTCCGAACGGCAAGCGTCATCCAGACTTGTTGGTGAGTCGAGCGTCGCGTGAGGCCACGCCGCGAGGCCATGAGTGGCGCGTCGACAGCACGTGCAGGACAACGCTGACGGATCCAGTGCTGCAACTTCAACCAGGACTTCTCGTGTATCGCGATCGGGCACAAGAAGGGATACACTATACTCAACTGCGACCCATTCGGCAAGGTCCATTCCAAGAGTGGGTGGTGATGGCGGGCGCGGTGCTGGTCTCCGCAGCACCGCGCCGGCTCCAGTCTCCGCGCTAACCGCAGATGACCAAGGGGCAACAGGGGTCGTCGAGATGCTGTTCTGCACATCACTGGTAGCCCTCGTGGGAGCGCCAGACACGCAGCCTAGCAACTCGCCGCGCAAACTGCAGATCGTCAACACAAAGGTGCGTCGATGCGTGCAGAAGAGTTCCTGACGGCAGCGACAATCTACCATCTGCGAGCTCATCTTCCCCTCGTCAGTGCTCGCCGTCAAGATGAACAGGAAACGCCTGATTGTCGTGCTCGAGAACGAGATCTACATTTACGACATCTCGACAATGAAGCTGCTGCACACGATCGAGACTGGACCCAACCCCAACGCCGTGTGTGCGCTCTCGTCGTCGAGTGAGAACTCATACCTCGCCTATCCTTCGCCCCCTCCATCCCCATCGCCTTCTGTGCAGGGCAACGTCCCGCCCTCTGCGCCTGCGCCGACAACGGGCGATGTGCTGATCTACGACACTCTCAACCTGCGGGCGGTCAACGTGATCCAGGCGCACAAGACGCCTGTCGCTGGACTCGCGCTCAACTCGACTGGCACCATGCTCGCAACGGCGAGTGACAAGGGTACCGTCGTTCGCGTCTTCTCCGTGCCCGAGGCCAAGAAGCTGTGGCAGTTCCGCCGCGGGTCGAGCTCGGCCCACATCTTCAGTATGAACTTTAACCTGGCGTCGACGCTGCTCGCCGTTTCGAGCGATACGTCAACCATCCACATCTACCGTTTGGCGTCGGGCCGCAAGGCAAGCACGGGCGGGGACGACTCGCCACCAGCGTCGGGCAGCAGCGGAGGCTTCGACGCGGATCCCAACCCTCCAACGCTTGCGCCTCACTCGGCGGCGTCGTCCTTGCGTCGTCGCAGCTATCACCTGGGCAAGAGCTTGCTTGGTGGTGCCGGAACGTACCTTCCTAAAGGCGTCACTGAGATGTGGGAGCCGCAGCGTGACTTTGCGCACATCAAGCTGCGACCGGCGCAGACGGGCGTTAGAACGGTCGTGGCGATGAGCGCGACGCTGCCCCAGGTCATGGTCATAAGCGCGGATGGTGTGTTCCAGGCATACAACATTGATCTCGAGAACGGCGGCGAGTGCGCGTTGATGAAGGAGTTTAGGTGAGTCAGCGCCTGCAGCCACGAGCGCAGCGAGTGGCGTGCACTGCCCACGACGCCAGACTGAGCGCGTCGGGCCACGACGTCGGACGGCGCGTCCGGTCGGGCGGCCCAATGCCCCTGACGCCGAGCCGCGTTCCAACTCTCCATACCCAGACCCGCTGACAGCAGCCTCCTGAACAACGAGGACACACTGGGGACGAACGCCGAGTAGACACCGCTGCCAACACGTAGTTCATAGTAGTTGTAACATGGGATGTTAATGGGTTATCGTCGAGATGGTCTGCGGGATCAAATCGTCGCGATCCGATCGTGTCATGGCTTGCCCGGTTCCCTGGGGTCGTCGCGTCCAGCTGAATGGCTCGGCGCGGCGGCGATCGTCATACACTCCCTTCCAGCCAACTTTACTCCGCGCTTAGCCGTCCCCAGCCCCCCCGAACGGTGTATAATTCAACAATGGGAGCCTGGTTTTCATCTCCATCCACCACCACGATGCGCGACCACACCATCGTTAGCGCGCCCGGCAAAGTCCTCCTGGCCGGCGGCTATCTCGTCCTCGACCCGCTCTACACCGGCCTCGTCGTCGCCACCAGCTCGCGCTTCTTCGCCAGCGTCAAGCCCACCACCGAGCCTTGTCCGAGTGGGACGGCGCGTGTTCGTGTCCGCGCCGGCCAGTTCCCGGCGGCAGCGAGCACGTGGACGTACACGGTCACGGAGGCGGGTGTGGAGGGTGCCGACGTCGCGAGCGCCAAGAACAAGTTCATCTTCTTGACGCTCGACAATGTGCTGCGATACGTCAAGGAGAAGCTGCATCGCGATGGGCGGGACGGCGATTTTGAGCGTTTGATGGGGGGTGGTTTGGACGTCGTCGTGTTGGCGGACAACGACTTTTACACGCAACGCGAGCAGGTGAGTGTTGATCGGGGGAGTCGTGCATGGGGAGGAGTGGTGCATCGGCTAGAGCGGCAGGCATTGCAATGCTTGCGCGGAGCTGCGTGCGGACGCGACGAGTCCGTCTCCAAGCTGCTGTTGTCTCTTTGTTTACAAGGCCCGTGCGCCTCTTGCTGTCTTTCTTCGCGCTGACCCCAGCTCGCCGCCGCCGGCCTCCCCGCGCGCCTCGAGTCGCTCGACTCGCTCACCCCCTTCTGCCCCCTCCCGCGCCCGATCACGCAGACAAACAAGACCGGTCTCGGCTCCTCCGCGGCCCTCGTCACCTCCCTCGTCGCCGGCATCCTCACGCACCTCGGCCTCGTGGACATCACCTCGTCCGACGGCATCGACATTGTCCACTCGCTCGCGCAGGCCGCCCACTGCCTCGCACAGGGCAAGGTCGGGTCGGGCTTCGACGTCGCCTCCGCCGTGTACGGGACGCACGTGTACCGCCGCTTCTCGCCGTCTGTGCTCGAGCCGATGTTCGCCGAGTTTGAGCGCGGCGAGAAGGGCGATGCGGTGTACAATGTCGTGCATGGCGGCAAGTGGGACCAGGAGGCGCGCCCGCTGCGGTTGCCAAGGGGGTTGCGGCTCATGTTGGCCGACGTCGATGCGGGGACTGACACGCCGAGCTTTGTCGGCCGCGTGTTGGCGTGGAGGAAAGCGAACCCGGAGCAGGGTGGGTGCTTGGGCGACGCTGAAAGCTGACAGCAGCATTGGAGCAGTGGACCAAGCTCGACGAGGCCAACCGCGCGTTGGAAAAGGCCCTCGCCGCTCTCGTCGACCTCGAGTCATTGCCAGAATACGATGCCGAGTTGAAGGCCGCCGCTCAGAGCAAGGTGGACGACGTGAGTCGACGCAAGGATCGCGCTGACCTCAGTTGAAGCCCGGCCGTGTCTCCTCGGCCCTCCAGGCGCTCTCAAGAGCCATCGCGGAGATCCGCAAGGGCATGCGCACCATGTCCGAGTCATCACAGGTGCCCATTGAGCCACCCGAGCAATCGCGCCTGCTCGACGCGTGCTCCCAGCTCCCAGGCGTGTTGGGCGGCGGGGTGCCCGGCGGTGAGTTACGGATCATGGCATCGCTGACGTCCAGCTGGCGGGTACGACGCAGTGTGGTTCCTGATCCTGGACGACTCGGCTATTGCCGACAGCGTCCAGGATGTGTGGGGGTCGTGGACGGAGATGAGCGTGTCGCCGCTGTCGTCGAAGCAGAGCGATGGCGGGCTGGTGCTGCTGGAGTCGGTGGACGAGGTCCGCGGCCTGGCGGCTGCGCTCTCGAGGTGATCTCACGACAGGGGAGGCTTCTCCTAATTCCGGGCTTGGCGGGATCCTAATGCATGACAGGCGACGCCTACGTTGTCTGGTTACGGTTCAAGGTATCGCCCTTGTCGGCGAGGACAAGGGCGAGGACGCGTGTGGTTCCAGATCTGACGAGGGAGCCGCAGAAGCAACCCCGTGGCTGCACACATGCTGTGCCAGGACACACTTCCCAGGCGTCGCACTCAAGCTCGCACACTGCGTCGACTCACGTCGCTGATTGTCGCACACTGACCCGCCCAGCTCTGGGTCCGCCCTTCTGGCACCTTTGGGCACCAGGCATTCCCGTCGCTCATCGATATAAAGAGCGCTCAGGCTTCCACTCCATCTCATCTTCATCTTCATCTCATCTCTCCCTTCAACAGAACGCTTTCGACCCAACTTCTTGTCCCTCATCCGCCCACGCCCCAGCAAGACCATCGCCATCGACACTCGCCAACCGTCGCCATCGCCACCCATCAATCACCGTCCGCCACTTTCTCCGCCACTCAACCATCGACTTCGACCTCTGATCCTCAAGTACTCGACCATCGACACCGACAGCACGACCACCCACTCCCCTCTTCCGCCGGGCCCTTCTGGGAATGACCCTGGAGTGACCCAGGACGCTTGTCGCCATGAGCTTCAAGTGATCCACCCCCAGTGTTCCAGTTTGTTCATCGTTATCTTCATCATTGTCATCTTCATCGTCGTCTTCTTCATCGTCGTCTTCTTCGCCACTGTCATTTTCGTCACTGCCATCGTCGTCACTGTCATCTTCGCCGTCGCCATCTTCGCCTGGTCAGCTTAGCCTCGTCGTCCTCGCAATCGTCGTCTTCGCAATCGTCGTCTTCGCAATCGTGACTTTGCCGGTTCTCACTTATCGCCACACGATCGCTTGTCAACCTCATCTGTTGTCCCGACGTCCACGTCGCTGCCCCTTCGACCGATCGTTGCTGTCCAATAGAGCCCTCATCATCTGCCACAACTATCACCGCCAACTCGCTAAGATCGTCATCACGTCCTTCGCCATTCTCAGCAGCCCAGCTTTGCGGACAGTAAGCCCTCGCCATCAGCACCACCCGGTACTCGATCCTATTCTTCTATTCTCCTTGCGCCCTTGTATCGCCGTTCTTGCGCCTCTTCGCCGTTCTCGCGCCTCTTCGCCGTTACTTTCGACCTCCCCGCGCAGCCACACGTCCGATCAACTCGCCACGCCCGACTGTCGTCCGCAGTACCCATCACGCTATCGCACCGACACTCGCACAGCACCGACACCCTTCAAATCGCCACCCTCAAGAGTGACCTCGCACCGGAGCCGCATCAAACCGACCTCGCATCAAGGTTGCCCATCAACGCGCTTAGAATGACTCCACGACTTGGCCAGATCGCGGAGTGTGGTCCATTCATGAGGCCAGACACCTTCACAGACTGTTCAGATTCTCCAGATTCCTCAGACGCGCCATGATTCGGCGGCTGGGCAGGCCCATCCATGAGACCCCCGTCTCGCACCCTCCGCCCCGTCCCTCCGCCCCGCCCTTCGCCCTTCCATGTGCGCTTGCCCATCCATTCCTCTTCCAATCCCTCCTCCCCACCTCTTGTGTATCCTCTCACCTTGCCAAGCCGTGTTCATCCTCTTCTTTCCCACACATGCCCTCTCGTACCTTCGCTTCATCTGCCGTTCTTTGCCTGTTTCCCGACTCGCACTACGTAGATATGCGTCCAAGGATGACAGTGGCCGAGCTCGCCTCGGTGTCTGAGGACAACGCCCGTCCACCTTTTCTCACCGCTCCGCCCTCGTCCCAACACGTTTGGTCTCACCTTCAGCCGTTGTAGACACTCCCGAATATGCACACAGTTTTGGCGCATTCTGCGTGGTTGAATGAGCCATTCGTAGAGTGCATAGAGATCGCTGCATCCACCAAAACCCTCATAAACCCCTGTGAACTCTGTTGCCAGTTCTCTAGACACCATCCCTTCCCAACAGCCAGGCAGCATGCCCCAGCCGTCCAAGCCGTTCTGGCCACCAATGACGCTGCGCGTCTACGGCCTCCCCTGCCACTCCCCAGCCGCCAATATCGCGCACCTGACCCATCTCCTCGCGACGATCAACCAGACACCCGGCAGCCCACTGCCGATCACGCACCCAGACTTCCTCCCACCCGACCTCTTCGTCGCCCTCCCGGGGCAGCCGCACAAAGGCCGTCGGTTCCACGACACCCAGGCGCGCGTAGTCTTCAAAGACCCGCTGCAGTCGATCTATCCGTACATCAGCGCTGTCGCCGCCGGGCCGCTTGCCGAGGATCATCGCAGCCTCACCCTGCTTGCCATGATGGAGCGCCTCCGCCGGCGCCTCACCGCTCTCGGTCTCGAGGTGGCGTGGGCGTCAGCTCCTACCGACCGCACACACTGGGCGCGCGCCTTCTTCAATCACGTCGCTGGGCCCAATTCCGCCCCGACCAATCATGACGTCCTCGTCGCGGCCAAAGCCCACTTCCGAACACACGGCATCCTCCTCGACTATGTCTGTGGCGATTTCGAACGTGGCGAACGCGCCGGGCTTGACCCCAACCTCTTCTTCATCTTTGCCTCCCCTTCCCACGCCGCCCGAGCTATGCAACTCGGCAACTTCGCCCTGAGGATCGGCGCCGCGGAGTGGCACACCCGCGTCTTCGAGTATCCGTACTCCATCCCCGCCGTCAATCCGTACACGATGGCGATGCGAGCGGGTTGCGGCGCGCTCTCCTACGTGCGGGACGAGGTGGACGCAGCACTCGTCGCCTTCAACCGGACGGCCGCTCGCCCCGCGTCTATCGTTCTGTGTGATGAGCCACTCAGTGACGACACGTGGGTCCGGGTGGCCGTCGACTCGCTCGCCGCGTGCGAGCATGTTCTTGCCAACGTCGTGTTCCGCTCCGGCTCCAGTGATCATACATTTGAGCTCGTGTACGATCTCAACGAGCGCAGCCTCAAGCCCCCGAAGCGCCCCGCCGAGACACTGTTGGAGAAGCGGACCTTCGACGCCTTCGTCAGGAGTCTTCAGTCCAAGGTGGCCGAATTCTCAGCCGAGCAGGCGCGGCGGGAGGCGACCCTCGTCGAGCAGCAGTCCCAGACCGCCACCATGGGGAGCCTGAACAACAACCTCAGACGGGTCGACGGCAACGTCGAGCGGCACCAGGACAGGATCAGCGCCCTCCACGACCAGCTCGCCCACTACACTGTTCTGAACGCTGGTGACGGAAGCGGGGCATTGGTTCCCGTGATCCAGAACGCCCGTCGCCAGCTGGCGGATTGCGAGGGGGCCATTCGCGACGCCAAGGTGGAACGTGAGGCGATCATGAAGCGCAAGGGCGAGGTCGAAGCGAAGCAGCCGGCCCCTCTGCGCCCCCTTGTCATACCGACCATCGTCACATCGCAGATCGAGGCGGCTCAGGAGTAGCTCATCTTCTGCGTCTCGTGTGCCCTCGCTCCTCGCCTCTTCAAACCACATTCCGTTCACCTCGCCCGGTTCTGTCACAGTATTCCGTCGACGTCGCACCCGTTTAACCACGAGCATGTCCATCTCGCCCCAGCACCTCGAGCACCAATCGAAGCCCAGCTTGGCTCGCGCCCATCGCCAGACACAGCCATATGTAAGAGAGGCGATCTCACCCCCCTCGTCTCTTCTCCTCGTCCCCCTTACCCTTTGTCCTCCCCTGCCAATAGTCATCGACATCCCCCTCACCCCAAGGCGCGACCTGACCCTCCTCACGCAAGCGGGCCGTGCACAGTCGCCACCAGAAGGGGAGCAGCCGTTGCTCGGATATAGTAGGGATATAGGGCACTTCTCCGAACCTATCGCATGGGCGGAAAATTTGATGTGAAACCATTCACCCGCGTGGGGCAGCGGTCAGCTCTTGGTGCTTATGAGGTTAACTTTATCCATTCACCACAGTCGTGGGTTCAAATCCCACCGTGGGTAACCCTTTTTTACGTCCCGGGTGTCCTGGCGTTGTCGTGGAGCTCGTACGCGTCGTCGCTTCTGCACTCCCTTCTTCACTCCGCTTCACCACACTGTGAACCAATATTCCATGCATGAATGTATACTCCTAGCCTACTTTTTGAGCCACGCGAGCGCCTTGCCCGCCACGCCCTGCGGCTCCTTCTCCACATACTCGGACCCCGGCGCCATCAGCCCCTGTGCTGGGGGTATCATGCCCGGCCCCAGCTGCCCCTGGTACATCCATGGCGGGTACTGCGGCTCACGCGGAGGTAGTGGCGCGTGCTGGTGCTTGGCGCGGAGGTTGAACAGCGCCGAGTTCGTGAGCAGGATCAGCAGGCTCAGCGTGACGACGGTAAAGCCCATCGTCTTCCAGCTGATCGGATCGACAAAGCTGTTGATGACGCCCGCGAACGTCTCTGCGCCGACACGCGCGCGCCCGACCACCTTGGGGTCGCGGTTCATGCACAGCTCCCACGCCTGGCACGCGACCTCCCTGTCGTCAGCTAGGTAGGCTTGTCGCGACTCACATAGCCGGGACGCGCTGGTTCGCTTCACATCGGTTCGTCATGTACGAGCGTGAGCACTCGGCGATCTCCTGCAGGATTTCTGTGATGAGCTGGCGCCGCAGGAGTAGACGTACCGACAGACGCTTCCTCGATGCGCTCCTGCACGTCGCGTCTTACGGCCAGGATGAACTGCGTCGCGATGTACAGGAAGCCGATGACGAGGGAACCGTTGAACACGAACTGGACGTAGCTGGGGTCAGCCAAGATAAGCTGCGGCAAGTGTCGAGGCCAGAGGACATCCTATACTCGGGCGGCCCCACTGCACTGCACTCACCCAAGAAGAATCGCCGGGACCTCGGTATGCCGCGTCCCCTGCGGCCCCATGTGCACATTGTACGTGTGCTCGCTACGGCTCACGCCCTGCGGTCAGCTCCTTCTGCGGCCGCTCCTTCGACGTAAGCACCCACGTCGTCCTTCTGGTTCCACTGCCGCCGCCTCCGCCGTGCGCGCGTCACTGCCCCGGTGGCGATCTTGCGCTCCTCGCCTTTCTCCTCGGCGTCCTCCACCCTGGCGCTCTTGCTCTGCTTCTTGGTTGGCTTGTGTGCCCGCGGCGACTCTGGAGGAGCTCCCTCGCCTGAGCCCTCGCCGCCGTCCATGTCGACGTCGTCGACGTGCGCCGCGCTCGTGCCGAAGCCGAAGTCGGTCCGCGCCCATTTGTTTGGGTCGTACGGCTCGAACTTGGGCGTTGGGGGGAGCGGGGGCGCGTGAAAGAGGAACGGCGTATTGGGGCCGAAGCGGAAGGCGGGGGTGTGGGAGGGGTTGGCGAAGGGGGAGGGGCTGGAGAGGTCGCTGTGCGGGCCTGCCGTCAGAGGTCGCAACGGGAGGCCGTCGCCGGGCGAGGTTCGACACCTTGGACTCACGCTTCTTCGCCGGCCCGTCGTCGGGCAGCGCATACTCGGCCGCCCGTCCCAGGGGGTGCACCGAGTCAACGTCCATCGGACCAGAGGCGTCGCGCCTGAACATTGCGCTTCGTGTCGTGTAGGTGGTGTTGGAGTTGTGATGTTGACTTTCAGGACAAGGTCATGTTGACTTCGTGGCCGTCACGTGATCGGCCCGCGACACGGGCGATAAGACGGGGAAACCGTCGCGTTTCGGCTCACACCGCGTTATCACAAGACACTGTTCTACATTCTATAGTCCGACAAGCTACGGAGCTACGGCAAGATACTTTGACGCACGGCCAAGGGCCCAGATACAAAAGATGAACTTGAACGCGGGGTAGTCGATCGCGCAGTTCTTGTTGAAGATGCCCTCGGTGTCCTCCTGCAGCCACGAGCCGTCGGGCTGTTGCCTGCTCATGATGAGCTTGCACCCGCGGCGGATGGCCTCGTGGTCGGGGCTCTTGCCGTAAATGAGCGCAAGCACTGCCCAGGATGTCATAACGACTTGGCTCATCTCGTGCTGGTGGTAGACGCCAGTGACGCAGCTCTGCGTGTCAGCGCTGAGTACTGTGGCTGCTCACCATGTAGGTCTCGCCCCAGCCGCCGTCGGCCATCTGCTTGCTGAGGATAAAGTTGCAGGCGCGGCGGACGCGCTCCGAGTTGCCGCACGTCTCTCCGGCGATCGCCAGCGACTCAAGGGCGAACATTGTCGCGTACGTGAAGCAAATGCCCCTGGAGGTCAGCGAGACTCACGCCAAGCACTCACCATGAGCCGTACCACGAGCCGTCGGCGCGCTGGTCCTTGTGGATCCACTTGATCACGCGGTCGATGCAGGTGCTGCTGTCAGCGGGGACGGGTGTCAGCAGGGCCGGGATGGACTCACGCAATTTCGTCGGCGCGGTACGTCGGGTCGACCTTCCTAAAGTGCTCAAGCGCGGAGAGCACCGACGTCGAGCACTCTGGGTACAGGTAGTCGACCATGATCTTGCCAAACACCTCGGCGGCATTCAGCCACTCCATCTTCTCGCTCCCTCGCTGCAGCTCGTAGCTCGCATAGCCACCCGACTTGTTCTGCATCGACAACAAGACGTCGACAGAGTCGCGCATGCGGTCGATAGTGACGGGTTTAGGGGTGTAGTCGAGTGACTGGAGGGCGATGGTCGCCTTGAGGCCCTCACCGGTGCAGTCGCTGACAGTGTAGCTCTGCTCTGGTGTCGAGAATGGCCACGCGCCCTTGGACGACTGGCGGTAGCCCTCCTTGTACCACTTGGGATTCTGGCGGATCTGCGCCTTGTCGAGCCAGTCGAGCATGCCGATGCAAGACTCCTTGTTCTCCGGCTCGTTGGCCAAACCAGTCTCCACCTCGGCCTGTGCCATGAACCCAATGTCCCAGAGTTGCGAGCCGTTCGTGCCCGTCATGAACAAGCCGTCCTTGCTCATCCACAAGAAGTCGTCGACCTTGGCGAGGTGGAGCTTGCATGCTTCAGAGTCGCGCCCTTCAGTTGCAAGGCGGCACAGCATGTTGAGCGACTTGGACACAGGGCCGACAGTCTGGTAGCCAGTATTCTCGTCTTCGTAGACGATTTGTTGGTACGCTGCCCGCAGTCCAGCCTTGCGGAGAGAGGGGACGCAGGAGAGGTACGGCACCTTCTCGTACATGGCAAGGATGACGTTGAGGAAGCGGAACACGGGATGGTGAGGGGTGTAGAGGTCACCGGGGGCGATGTTGGTGCGCTGAGCCGGCCAGTTGATCGACTCGTACGGCTGGGTGTAGATCTCCTTGCGGAGCTCGTCGACGAGAGGGGTGTAGGGGCCGACATACTTCTTTCCCCAGAGGTACGCGATGGGCGTGACTGCGGTTAGGTTGGGGGTACGCGCGGGCACGCACAGACAAGACGGACGTGGATCCACCAGCGCCAGGGAGCGAACGGCACCCAGTCTGGGAGACACCAGAGCTCCGGGGGAGTCGGGTTCATGCCCTCCCAGTCGTAGCATCCGAGAATCGAGAGCCAGACCTTGCCCCAGGTCGGGATGCCTGTGGCGCCGCCGAGCCTGTGGATGGTCGCGCGGATCTGCGTCATCGGGCCGTCGTCTGGCCCGACGCCGAGCATACGGAGGAGGACGTAGTTCATGACGGTGCCAAAGACAGTCGGAGGCGCGGCGGTGTGGCTGTCGTCAGCACAGACACCAAAAGCACACTCACAGTCCCCAGCCCATTTCCGGACGCAGCTTGTTGAGGAGGTACCGGATGAGCTCCGACTTGCGCTCCCTCGACAGCTCAACGCCATAGCAGTGGAGTGCGATGATGAGCCCAGGCGTCAAGAACAGGGGGCCTGGCGTCAGCGCGCGCCGTCTGGAATATCCCCACCTCCGTACTCCGACGCAAAGTGGCCGTCCTCGCTCTGCAGCTCGCGGTAGAAGTTGAGCCCAATGCGCGCCGCCTCGTACTCTGTCTGCGGCTTGGGCTGTCCAGGAAGTCCCTATGGTCAGCCGGCCCTCACACACGAGCTCACAGTCGGAAGCCCAATCGAGTACTTGTCGACGGCGTTCTGCGGCCAGGCGTCGCGCTCCGGGCCAGGCGGGAGGTAGACCCATTTGTGCTGGCCGTGGCTGTCCTCGCCGACCTTGAGGCGCCATCCCGCGAGGTCGGTTTGGTACTTGTCGATAAACTCTTTTGACGCCATCGTCGTGGATGAGGAATGAGAGAAAGTGAGTTTGAACCGCGTTAGTGGCTGGTACGCCTGTCGCGTACCCCGCAATCGTCTCATCGCGGACACGCGGGGTAGGCCATGGACGGCCCGTGATCTCCGCGCAAGTCAGGCGGAGAGCATCCAGTCTCCGCGTTGTAATGCCTGCTTAACGTTTGTAATACTGATTAGAATGACGATTACGACGCGATCGGCGTCCAAAATCAACACGACCGACCAACAAACAACTCGGATTCTTCGTCTTCCATCCATTCCAACTATCAACATGGCTTCTGGTGCGTCGACACGACTTGATCATTGCTGATTCCAGGTGACGCGACTCTCCAGCCGCCCATGGACGGCATTGCCGCCTTGTCATGGGCACCGGACAGCAAGCGTCTGGCGGTTGCGAGCTGGGACTCGGTGTGTGCTCCTTTCTTGCGGTGCTGACCTTAGCACGCTCATATCTACGACGTTCCGAACCCCGTGGCTGTTAGGAGGTGGAGTTTGGGCGTGGACCTCGCTGACGGCAGGCTGGAGCACCCCGCCGCTGTGCTCTGCGTCGCGTTCGGGAGCTCGAGGGATACGCTGTACACGGGAGGACTCGACCGCCGCGTCCGCGAGTGCGTCCGCTATGTTGGGACATTCAGCTGACGGCAGGTGGAACTTGTCTACTGGAGAAGCACGCGTGCTTGGTGCGCATGACGATGCCGTGAGCGCGATGGCATGGCTCCCCGAGCAGAACATCCTCGTCACTGGGTCGTGGGACAAGACCGTCAAGGTCTGGGACCCGTGAGTGCGGGTCCTTTCGCTTGAGCTGACGGCAGATCCGCCGAGACTCCTCTGCGCTCGTCGTCGACGCTCCCCGAGCGCGTTTACAACATCTCGTACACGTCTGCAACCGGACGGGTGCTCGTCTCGATGGCACACAGGCACGTCTACGTCTACTCTGCGGACGAGTTGGCAGGTGCGGCGGGCGGGAGCCGCGAGGCCAAGCCCGACCACACGCGTGAGAGCGCCCTCAAGATGCTCACGAGGAGCGTCGCGTCCATGGCGGACGGCAAGGGTGAGTTGACCCAGCCGCGGCATGCAGTTGTCTCATAACATCGCTCACACCAGGTTGGGCATCCGCTTCCATCGAGGGACGTATCGCCGTCGAATACTTTGACCCCGACCCGACGGTGCAGGCGAAGAAGTACGCCTTCCGCGCGCACCGCGCCACGGTCGACGGCGTCGAGCAGGTGTACCCCATCAACGCGTTGGCGTACCACCCAGTGTAGGTCACCAGCCATGGTCGCAGCTGATACCAGACACAACACCTTCGCGTCCGGCGGCTCGGACGGCGTCCTCTCCGTGTGGGACCACAGCGCCAAGAAGCGCATGCGCTTGTATCCCAAGTACCCGTCTGCGATCTCGGCGCTGTCCTTCTCGCCTGACGGAACGCGCCTCGCCATCGGC
Source organism: Cutaneotrichosporon dermatis (assembly GCA_020011015.1). Classification (NCBI taxonomy): domain Eukaryota; kingdom Fungi; phylum Basidiomycota; class Tremellomycetes; order Trichosporonales; family Trichosporonaceae; genus Cutaneotrichosporon; species Cutaneotrichosporon dermatis. The sequence continues at coordinate 826,467 of JAIGNX010000012.1, forward strand.
GTCAGCTACGAGCACGACAACGCCGTTCCTCCCGCCGAGCAGAAGACGGTCATGCTCTTGTTGAAGGAGACGGTCATGGACGACTGCAAGGTGGGTTCGTCTGCCAAGCTGAAGCTAACGCGCAGCCTAAGGCGAGGTGATGAGATTAGAACGGTGATGCATGCAGTGTTGATTATCTATGACCAGTCGCCCCAATCGCCCCAGCCGCCGCCGCCGCCTCCGCCGCCTCCGCTGCCGCCAAACAGGCCGCCGTCGCCGCCTGGGTTGGCCCATGGGTCCTGCATCATCTCCTCGTCCGGTCCGGGCACGTCGCCGGGGAACTCGTAGGGGTAGTCGAAGCCCTCGGCTTGTTGGCCTGGGACTGGGGGTTCTTGAGGCGGAGCGGCGGGTGCGCCGTCCCACCGTGCTGAGCCGTCTGGTGGCGGGGCGCGGCCGTATATCTCGTCGTCGGTCCAGTCGCGTTGTGCCGCGCCAGCGTTGCCAGCGTTGCCAGCGCCCATGGCGGCTCCAGCTGCGGCAGCGCCGCCAATGTCACCGACGCCTGCGCCTCCAATGCCTCCTGTTGTCGTCGGCGCCGGGCCAGTCTCCCCGCTGCCCTCGCGCCGCGCCTCAGATGAGCCGTCACCGCCACCGAACATGTAGAACGGGAGGAAGCCGCCACTGTTGTCAGCTCACCACGAGCGTTTGCGCAGTTTGCCGGAGTACTCACCCGCTGCCCGAGTGCCGGGAGAAGTAGTCAAAGTCAACTGCCTGTCAGCTACCGTGGCGAACATCTAGCTCACTGGAAACGGCCGTGGCAAGCGCCATGGCGCGCTGATCAAGCGTCAGGCCCTCCGAGTGTTGATGCTCGGGCAGGATGATCGTCTGTCCTTGGACGTTGATCTCAGACCCAGCGGGCATGTTGACCTCCTGTCCCGCCGCATCGAAGCGGATCACATATTGTCCCGTGTCGGTAAAGATCTCGCGCCCAAATCCAGAGAAGTTGCGGTTGATCGTAGCCAAGAGACCTGCCGTCAGCCCTGCCCAAAAACGCCCGACTCACGATCATTCCTGTCCTTGAGCCAAAAGTCCCAGGCCAAGAACCCGCCGTCGATGCGCGCAAACTGCTCCATGGCGTGCTCCGCCGGACGGTTCTCGAAGAGGTTATACCGCCGGCGCCACGGGTGCCACTGCTGCTGCGTCTCGCCGACGATCGGCGCCTCCGCGCCCTCGGCTCCCTCGTCCGCGTACACCTTGATGCGGGAGTTGATGAACGCGAACGGGCGCTGGATCCACAGAATCGGCCGTCCCGTCCGGTCCATGACCGTGCTCTTGAACGGCCGGTGGGTGTGGAGCATCTGACGCGCGAACACGCCCGCGAACCCGCGCTCCTCCTCGGCGAGGTAGCCGACGAGCTCGCCAGCAGACGTGTAGATGGCGTACTTGTTCGCCTGCTCGTATCCCATGAACACGTTGAGCATCTCGAGCTGGCGGACGACGACAAGCGAGTCGTGTGCGAGGAGGTCGTAGGCCGCGTGGTTGGACTTGAGCACGCCGTGCGGGTCGTCAGGGACCACGACTTTGTATCCGCCATATGCCTCGGGGCTCGGCTGGAAGCCCATGCCGGCGTCGAAGACGGGGCCGCCGGGATACGCGGAGCCGGGGTACGCTTGGCCGGGGAACTGCTCCGGGGTGTCGTCTCGTCGCCGGGGGCGGCGGGCCGGGCGCACGTGCCCGCGGGGGACTGTGGTTAGCGCGTGTGTGGGGGCTGTGCTCAGGTCAGACTTACGCCGGTCGTCATCTCGGCGCAGAAGTAGAGGCGAAGTCGCCAGCCCGCGTGCCGCTAGAGGTGGCAGCGCACGAGCTGCCAGTGGTGTAAGAGTATGTTGTGATAGCGCAGGCCGCAGAGCCCGCTGCAGTTGTTGCGGCCTCAAGACCACATTGGCCGCTGTGAGGCCTGTCCTCAGCATTGTGAGTCGTGAGTCGCCAGTCGTGAGTTGTGAGCTGCTAATGACGATGGTGTGGGAGGCAAAGTCAGTCGTACGCGAACATGGAAGATGAGCGAACCGTCGATGACGCAGGGCGGAAGCATTTCGGCGATCCAGACCCGGTGCGGTCGGCTTGTGCCGTGGATTGCGCGTCTCCGTGGCCGGATAGTCACTGCGCGCACTGGCGTCGTCTGCAAGTCTGTGCGTCGATGATTCTGATGGGTGGCGAGGAGCGTGGGTTCTGGAACAGCGCGAGAGAGTCTGGCAGTTTGGGTGCCGTGATGGGCCCAGGCCTGACTCTGCATGTACATTAGCTGTCGCCATTTGCGCATGTCTGACGACATCTACCATTGCTCTCCAAATTTATGCTCATAACGAAGCGCTTGTACATATCTGACTCTGAATGCATCTGAATGCGCTTTCTGTCCGTTGCAGACGAGCGCCACAGTGCCACTCTCATGTTCTCACTGCTAAGACTGACTCATGCCGGCTCCGGGGCCAGGCACCAACGCTCCACATGCTTCCCGCTGCAGTTCCGCCCACCACCGAGGAGCTCAGATTGCCACACGCAATGCGCTGCGAACGACCTGGAAGCAAGAATACTGCTGGAACGCGACAGACGCGCGCGGCCGGCCCTGCCCACTGATTCCCAGACTCGACTCCCGTCCGCAACCCCGCCGCTACCCTCACTGACCTCTCACCACCACACGCCCACATGCCTACTCCTAGCCCACTCCCACACACACCTCGCCACTGTATGTCAATGAAGTACATGGGTCATGCTAGAACCAAGGGAACACCTGATCGCTTCGCTAGAAACCTTAGTTCTTCCGGCGGAACGAGCAGCCTGGATGTCAGCAATGTTCAACGACAGAAAAACCCACCCTCAGTGAGCTTGGCCTTGCCGCCCGAGGGCTGGCAGAGGACAGTGGCGCACGAGCCGCACTGGACAACAGTCGAGGCGTGGGAGAAGACGGTGGTGATCTGGAAGCAGCCGGGGCACTTGACGTCCATGAAGAACGAGTTGGGCTGGGGCACAATCTTCTTGAGCTTGTAGGTGCGGGCCTGGGCATCCGCGGAGGGGTGGAGGAGGTCGACGGCGAGAACCTGGGGTCAGCGGGTGTACGGGGGTGGGTTGAGGGTGGGCTGGACCGGGGGCTGGGAAGCGAGGTGTCGAGGCAGAGGGCGGCGTGATGTCGAAGCGAGTGGGCGAGTGGTCGTCGAGGATGGGGAGTGGGACAAGCCGGCAGGGTACGCCAGCACGCCGGAAGGAGCACGCTCCGCGACTGCTCGCCCGCGCAGAGCTTTCGCCTGCAGCAGCTGGGTGGCAAGACGTCGAGAGAACGACAGAGACCGGCGACAGGTTGGCAAAGAACAGCTGCGCACGCGACTGCCCACGCAGAGAATCTTCTCCCACCCATGTCGACCAGCTCTCTGTCGCCGCTCTCGCCCTCGCCGACAACCACACATCCACCACCAGCAGCGCATACCGCAGTGCCCGCGCGTCCTCCCGCGTAGTCGAGATGTCGAAATTTGTCGAGACCAGACCTCCCTCATGTCGAAGTCACTCCGAGTCCAAATTTCCCAGCCCAATTTCCCAGTCCAGCCGCCGCGCGGCTCACCATTTTGCTAGTCGTACGGCGTAAATCGAGCGGTCGCGCGTAGAGTGTCTAGAGTGCGAAAGGGGTGTGACGGTGCGCGGCGCGGTCGCGTTTTATGGCAGTGGAAGAGGAGCTAGTTGTCGGTCGTCTTCGAGCTTGTCGTCCAACCCACACCCTCCCCCCCTCCCTCTGCCCAGTTGCAAGCGAATTACTGCCGTCCAGGGCTTGAGCGGAGTCTAACGAAACTCGCCGCGGAAGTTTTGTGAGTGTGGCACTCGGTCAACCTGACATTGAGCCTGACACTTGTTATATCCGACCCACGTGCTAAACACCGATGTGCCTTCGTGCCTGTGACGTGAATTCCAGACTTTGGGTGGCAAATCGAGTGGAATCCCAGTGCATTTTGGCTTTGTACAACATGCTAGAATACGCGGTCGCCGTCTGTCCATGTTCTATCCAAGCGAGCGGAGGTGGTTCGGAGCTTGCAGATGGTTGCGACGGCGCTAGCGGGTGTTAGGATGGAGCTTGTGGAAGGCTGGATGGAGCTTGCGATGTGGATTGAGATGCCGACGCGGAGAGTCACTTGTGGAATGTCGACGGGGTTGGCGACGACGACTAGCCGTTGCTCTGTGCTAGATGGAATGCGCGTGGATGCAGATAAGTACGTTCTACACCCCTCTAGGTGTCTATTGCCTCTAGCGCCCTAGCCCTAGGACAGAGAGACCACGCCGCGCGACCCGACGGTCATGTCCGCAGCACGCCCGCCAGACACCAGCTTCTTCTGCGAGTTGAGCTGGCGCTTGCGCTCGTTGCCGAACGTCTCCTTGTGCGCCTTCTTCTCAGCACGGCGGTTAGCACGCTCGGCCTTGACTGCCGCCTTGCGCTGCTTGCGGTCCTCGGCCGTCTCGCCCTTTGGCCGGGCGACCGTGACCTTTGGCGTCTCGCGCTCCGTCTCGGACCCAGAGTCGTCGTCCTCGTCCTCGTCCTCGCGAGAGACGGCCGACGCCGCCTCGGCCGCAGCAGCCGCCTCGGCTCGGCGCTGGGCGCGCATCTTGGCCTCGGATGTTGACCTGAGGCGGATCATGCCGGGGTGGTTCTCCGTGTTGGTGTATGTGGCTGCCGTCAGTGTCTAGCTTATGGCTGCTATTGCGGGGCACGCCAGTAGCCTTGCTGCCACGCGCACTCACAGAGGATCGTCTCGACATCCCACTTGTCCTTCTCGGGCTCCACCTCGCGACGGTCCAGACGGATCTTCTCGTCCTTGACAAGACCCTGCTCGAGCCGGCGCTCGAGATCCAGAATACGCGCCCTGTTCTCCTCGCGTGTGGGGCCCTCCTGCCCGTCCTCAAGAGCCGCACGCAGCACCTTGAGCTTCTCAGGTCCAGAGAGCGCAGTACCACCGAGCGACTCGCGCATACGCCGACCCACAACCTCGTAGTTGTCCAAGAAGTCGTCCATGATCGCGTCAAAGTCCTCGCGGCTGACTTCTGGTGCGGCCGGGCCAGACCCAGTCGGCTCGTCGCCGCGGAGGAACGACACGCGCGACACGCTCGACATGTACGAAGGCGCGATGGACACGTCGTCGTCCATCCACTCCTCCTCCTCCTCATCGTCCATCTCGTATAGCCTCTCGAGGCGGTCGAACCGGTCGTCGAGCGTCCGCAAGTTGTCGTTCCTGTACACGTTCGACGACGACATGGACATGCCCGAGGCGTCGGAAGGTCCACGCTTGCCGTGACGCTTCTTGCCGCCGCGTACCATCAGGTCGTCCATCCCCGAGACCAGCGAGCCGACAGTATCGGCCATCTCGGACCGCTCCGCCGAGTCGACGTCGTCCTCGTCGTCCCAACCCCCATTGCTCGCGACCTTGGGGTGTCCGCCAGCCTTCTTGAACGCCCGGAACCGATCCTCCCAAGTCTCCTCCCTCTCCTCGCCGTTCTCCGTCCTCTCGTCGTCCTCCACGCCCCACTCGGCGAACTCGTACTCCTCAGGCTCCTCGCCGTCCTCGAGCTCGCCTGATCCCAGCAACTCCCCAAACACATCCACGTCGTCCGCCTCCTCGTCCACGAACGCGTCGTCCTCGAGCGCCTCGAGCACTTGGCGAAGATGTGGGTCCATGTCGGGCTGGAACCCTTGGAGCTCGCGCGGAATCGCCTCCTGGCTCGCGTACACGTCCTGCACGGACACCTCGCGCTTGCTCGCCATGACCTCCTCGGGCATCTTGAACATGTCCTCGTTCGCTTTGCCCTTTGCCTTGACTGGCTTGGGAGCCTCGAGCAGCACCGAGTCGAAGCCGCCCTCGCCGACAGGTCGGAGATGCTGCATGTAGTCGTACCCCGAGTCGTCGTATGTGATGCCGTACATGGCCGCCTCGCCTTCGTTCTGGCGCATCTTGCTCTTGTCCACTGACGCCTCCAGGTCGGACAGCGTTGTCCCGGTCTGCTGTCAGCCCCGCCTCAACACCGCACCCACCTTGACCTCATTTCCACGCTCGATGGGCTTGAACACGTGCTTGCTCGCCTCGGGATCGTTAATTAGTGGGTCGCGCACCGAGCGGTGGACGAGCTGGAAGTGCTGCGCCCCCGGCTGGCGATAGATGGAACGTTTTGGCGCCATCTTGGTGTCTAGAGTGTAGGTCTAGTGGTGTTGTTGATGGACAGTTCGACCTCCACCGCAAAATTGTGGGTGTGGTGGCGAGGAATCGGTGATTCAGGGCGGAGGCATCTTGCCGAAGTTGGACGTTCGGCGGAGTTCGACTTCTACATTACCACAAAAACAAGCACCATGTCGTTCTTCCGTGGATCCAACCCTGTGGGCGCGCCCAAGTCGACTCCGGGTGAGTGCGCGAGTGCGCCAGCACGCGAGCGCAGCGAGCGGGCGGGCGCATGAGAGGGCGCGGGGGAAGTCTGGGCGATGGGCTGTCAATCGAGAAAACGGTGGCGAGTGGAGCTGCCTGGTGTGATCGACTGCGAGAAGGCAAGACAGGACAGGCAGTCGCTGTCGAGGCGGTGTGGCTTGTAGCTACAGCCGGCGTGTACTCCCCCGGCCACTGAGGGACGGTCCAGCTCCCCTCGCCACTGCCACCGACGACACCCACGACGACACCAGAGACATCGCTAACCGCAGACATGTCGGCGCGCAAGGAGGAGGTCAAGCAGCAGATCCAGCAGGAGCTCGCTGTCGCCAGCGCCCAGCAGCTCGTCACCAAGATGACCGAGAACGTGAGTGTGTTGTGAGATGTGGGAGGTACGAGGTGGGAGGTTGGCTGGCGGTCGGGTAGAGTCTGGCGTTGCTGCCGGATGTTGGCTCGAAGAGCGCTCGTCTCCAGCGGTCTGGCTTTGCTCGCTCGCTGCCTTACTTCGCGCACTCGCACTCGCCACTCGCCTCCGGCTCGTGACTCGTGGCTCGCGGCTGACCGCAGTGCTTCACCAAATGCGTCACCCGCCCCGCCTCGTCGCTCAGCGGCAGCGAGGAGCGCTGCCTCACGCAGTGCATGCAGCTCTACATGGCCGCGTTCGACACCATCTCGCGGTCGTACGTCTCGCGCATCAGCAAGGAGGGCCGCAACCAAAAACCCTAAGAAGCTCATATGTACAATGCATCGCATATCTACTCATCATCATCCTCCTCCCTGACAAGCTGGTAGATCCGCCTGCGGTTGCTCTCGATCGTCGTCTCTTGCGCCGCCTCGTGGAAGAGCGCGCGGAGGAGGGCAGAGCGGAGGATCGCGGCGTCGGCGGCCTTGCCCTCGAGCGTCGACTTGTCAGCGACGTTGTCGAGGTCGGAGCTTGGCCCCTCGTCCTCGGGCTGGAGAGCCGAGAGGAGGGGCACGAACACAATCTCGAGGAGACGCTTGTGGATGGTCGGGTTGCGCGTACGCGCGAGCAGCTGGATAAACGGCGCAAGGATGTCGAGAAGCGGCGCGCCGTCTGCGTCCGCAAGCACCTTGTTCAGCTCGACCATGTACACATCCGCCAGATGCGTCGCGAGCGACATTGGCACGCTCTTGTCCTGCCAGCTGTCTGTCAGCGGTGTCAACGCCGTCGGCTCACCTCATGGGTCCCCTCTCCGCCGTCAGGATCGCATTCACACCCTCCACAGACCGCGCGCTCCACTCGGACCGCGCCATGAGTCGGAATGTTGCGTTGACATAACGACGGATGAGCATGTAGTACTTGTCGATGCGCAGGCGGTCAATGCCGTTCCACTCGCGGACAAGCGACACCCAGAAGCCCTCGAGGAAGGCCAGGGACGCCTCGAGGCGGGCGTCGGCACGCTGCTCCTTGGATGGGCCGCGGGGGTTGATCCTCAGCAAGAGGTCGGAGAGCTCGGTCGCGAGGGCTTGTTGGACGAGTGGCTTGTCGGACATCCAGAAGCCTGCCGTCAGTCCCGAGCGAACCCGAGCGAATCCCAAGCGAAGCGAGGGGTTCGCGAGCGAGTTGTGGCCCACGAGACGCGAGGGGTTCGCGGGCGAGTTGTGGCCCACGAGACGCAACGCGCTCGCATCCATCTGCAGCGCTACACGCCAGGCTACGCCTGACGCTCCGCGCACACTCACAGTAGAACAGCCCCTTCCACAGCTTGGCCATCTCCGCCTCCGACAGCAGCGTATACCCGCTCCGCTCCTCAGCCTCGACATCCTCCGAGTCGCCGCCGCGCGACAGGAACGCCGCGAGGTTGCGCACCGCCTGGTCGCGCACCTCCTTGTCTGAATGTCAGCGAGAACAGGAAGCGCAGACGCACCGGTGTGAGCGAGCTGCTTGCCGAACGGCACAACCGCCTCCGTCTTCGCCGGCTCGGACGCGCGCGCCTTGCCCTTTCCTTTGCGTGTTGCTGATGACATGGTAAGATTGGTGGAGATTGTTGTTGTAAGAAGTAGTGACGCCGTTGATGAGCGCAAGGGGTTGTCAACTTTTGGTTGAATCACGTGATCGTGGGTGCATGCTTCCGTTCAACTACGCACAAGTCTCGGTCTTCCTATGCAAACTATACTCAATGCTCGCCGCATGCCTGTATGCACACTCGCCTCGGCCTTCACTAAATAGAGTGAGCGCGGCGCCGTGTAGAGGGTGGAGGGGTTGAGGGCTCGCGTTTGCGCTTGCGCTTGAAGGAAGCCGGAGGCTGGTCGGGTGATGTCGACGCTGAGGCTGAAGTGGTAGCCGACGGATGAGCAGCTCGAGTCGCAGGAGGGGCAGCTCGATTCGCCGCAGGACCGGCTGGGACGGGAGGGCCATTGCTTGCGTCCTGGGTGGGTGCTCTGGGGCGAGTCAGCCGACGCACTGGGAAGGTGCGAGGAAGGTGCCATACTCACTCGGGTCCCAACTCGATCAGTACAGTACATTGTCGCGAATCTTGAACATGATGTCTGCATTCATGGGAAGGCCTGCCCTCCCCCTCCTGTGCATTTCCGTGACGACTAAGGTCAGTACTGTAACACCATTCCAGTCGTGCCACACTCACACGCTATTTCAGCCTTATCTGCGACCTCGTCGTCGTACCCGGCGAACATGGGCGGTGGGCGGAGCTGGTTCGAGAGGTCCGAGGACGGGTCTGCTCATGTCAGTCCTCGTCAGTCATCTCATCATACCCAGTGACAGGCCCATCTCCCAGATCTTGTCCTTCATCGCCGCCAGGAGGAAGGCGGGACCGACACCTTCACCCCGGCGCATCGCATCGGCCCTCTTGCGCAAGACTATTGTTAGCAGCTTGCTCGAGCAAGTAAACGAACCCAAGATGGTGATCTCGCTTCGGGTGCGAGCATTGAATCGTTCAAATCCGGGCTGTTTGGGAAGCATGGCGCGAGTGCATGGGTGAGTGAGTAAGTGAAGAGAAGATTCACAAATGCTCCACCAAAGGCAACGAAGGAAGGCGAGAAG
>JAIGNX010000013.1:600000-807295 GCA_020011015.1 Cutaneotrichosporon dermatis
ATCTTGGTTGGTGATGGGTGAATGTTGAACAAATGGCGACAGTGTGGTCGATCGTGTGTGCGCTGGCCTCGACTAGTAACACGGGCCTGGCGATGTATGAATTCGACGCGTCTAGAGTAAGCTTCGTGTTCCAAGGAGCAGAACAAGGAAGGTGGGGGTGGGTTAAGGTTTGGTGACGGATGCGGGCGTGGGTGTGAAAGATACGCGGTCTGTGAGGCTTGTACGTGTGCCCTGTCTCACGACCTCACGAGCTCGACGCATTCAGAGTGGTCGCCCAACATGTTGAGCGACAGCAGGGACTCACGTCTACTGAGCAGTGGCAGCTGCAGGCTGGCCACCGCGGGCCGCACGAGCAAGACGCTCCTCGGCAGCCTTGATCTGTGCCTCGAGCTCGGCGAGCTCGTTCTCGAGGTGCGGGATGAGCGATCGCCTGGGTGTTAGTGGGCTGAACGATGGCACTGGCGGCGGGGGTCGGGGGGAGAAGCTTCGGAGGAGGTAGTGGAGGAAGGCGCGGGTGGCGACAAAGGGGCGCTCGTCACCAAGGGCGTGAGAACGTGCACAGCCTGCACAAGCCACCCGGTGGCGAGAGACCTCTTCACGATCGAGGTGCCAGAAGATTGAATTGAGATGGCAAGACCACACTTACCGCTTCTGGAGGTTACGCTCGAGCTCTGTCACCTCCTTGCCATCGTTGTTGGCGTTCGGGTTCATGCTGTTGACGCGGCGCGAGTTGGAGAGTGGTCCGGACGACTCGGAGAGGGTAGGCATGGGGGAGGCGCCGGCGGTGGGCCTCTGCTGTCCGTTGCCGCCGACGACGGCGTCCATGAGAGACGAGGAGGACGAGTTGTCAAGGTTAGGGAGGGTGAAGCCGGCGCGTTGAGGGACGTTGAGGCTAAAAGGAAGGTGGTCAGTGCGGGCGAGCGTGGGAGCGAGGGCTGATGGTGGTGGGTACCTACTTGTTGTTCATGATGATATGCGATATGTGGGTATAAGTGGGTAGGTGATGTGCGATGGAGACTGAGAGATGTACAAGAGAGAGGAGAGGAGGAGGAATAGTATGAATGAAAGATTAGAGATGTGGTAGGAGGGTTGAAGGGTGGTGGTGTGGTTGTTGTAGTAGTAGAGGTAGTGGTGCTAGGTCATCGATCGCTGGGGTCGTCGCTTGGCCCGCTTGCCAGACTTGGGGGCGTTGTCTAGGTAGGAGATTTGATTACGTCCGTCTCGCACTCGAGTAGGGAAGGGGAGGTCAGCCGAGGGAGAATGACGGAAGGGGTGTGGTGGTGGAGGGTTATGAAGCGTGCGTAGGTGGATTCAGTTTGCTCCAAGACACGATAACCCCCTTGTTCGTGTTTTGCTCGGATGTTGCGCGTTCAAAACTGAGAATCGAGGATCAATCCTCCGCCGCCCCCTCTCCTTACTCTGTCCTTTGCTCCTATTCAAATAGACTTTGGCTCGTATTCCCTTTTCGGACGCGCATGTCATTCACACGCACACCCAACGTGTTCTTGGCGTAACAGCTGGGGGGAATGGACAGGCAGGACTCCGTCATGGCTCAGACATTGGCGCAGGAGGCGTCGAGTGCAAGTTAGGCCTACACTCCGGCCATTGCCACTTAAGCTGGGGCATGAACACATGCATAGTTCATAAAGGATCGCAACTACATGAGCTACTAGAGCAGCTAGAGCAATTGAGCTGGCAGTTGGAAGGCTGGACACTCGGAGGTGAAAGGAGGGTGAACATTGAGAAAGCAAGGGGTTGGAAGGGGTGATGCATCACCCGCGTCCCACCCTGTTTCACATTCCACGTGTAAGGGTAGAAAAGTCGGGGCTCCACTGACGCGTTCGACTTGTCAATTGCCCAATGCGTCGTCTGTCGATGAACGCCACCTTTGAGCTGCTCGTAGTTCATGCTGCATCCCACAACAACTCTCGTCGTCGACCACTACTTGGCACTTGCTCATCGCCCATCACCTGTACGCTCGCTCCTCATGATCTGCGCCACCTCATGCTGCCTAACCCAAGCTTGGGTTCGAGCTAGCTGTGCTGCGCGTGCTAATAATCTGCTTTCCTCTACTCGCAACGATCAACGATCAGCGGCTGACTAGCACTAAACACCACACGGACCTCCATGCTCAACATGTCCAGCTCGGTTTGACGTCACAGAGCCAGCGTCTCTGGCTCCAGAACTTGGATAGCCCAGCTATCGCGCCAGCCCTCTCCTCGATGATCCTCTACTTGCCTCCCCCCTCTGCTCGCTCCTCGGGCATGGACCCGCACTGACCTCTTCCAAACACCTCGCACCACTTTCGATCATGATGAATGATCTGCACTCATATCGGGACCTGGATTGCGACCGACACACCGAACTGGCGGCGGCCATCGCCGCGCAGGATAGCTGCGACTGCGGTCCACTGCCTGCTCACAGGTACTTATGACGCGTTCGCCGGCGAGCGAGACGCACTGACCAACCTACTAGTGCAGTGCAGACAGCGACCGAGGGAGGGGGCGTAAGGTCATCTGCGGGCCCAGCAGCACCTGGCCCGCATGGCCAGGTCCCTCGGCCCGCGTGCTCGCAGCGAGTAGCAGCTGTCGTCGTCGACAAGACACACAGTTGTGTACCGCCGCCGTCGCCATGTCTTCTTCTCTGTTCTCCATCACCTTTGTCTCGGATCTTGCCACCCTCGGCACTCAGACATATTTCACCTCGCGCTCGCCACAATGACGTATCCGAACAACGTGCGGAAGTGGCTTGACAGCGTCGGTGTGAGTACACACGGTTGCGAGATCCGGACGGTGGCGTTTGCACCGCATCCCATCACCGTCGTGTGTGCGCGCGTTCGTCTCGCTCACACTCTCCTCAGCAGGTCGAGCCTCTCATCCACCCTGAGACACTCGCCGACGTGAGTCCTCTTCCTCGCCCCTTTACTCCTGCGATGGGCGGCAACTGCACCTCCTGCAAGGGGCTCATGTAACGAACGACTCATTCTGACTTGCAGACGCCACTGCAGCTGTCACAAACTCAGGTCACCCAGTATTCCTCCTTCCCTCAGCCGGCATGGGAGCTCATTCCTTCCCCCCTGGAGCTCTGTGCACTCGGTGAGTATCATGCGTGCTGTGTGGTCGATGGCAGCTGATGTTGTAGGTGGTGCCGACTACCTCCCCTGGCGGGAGCCACTCTCCCCCGCCCAGTCTTTCGCGTTTACTCCTTCACCGTTCCACTCTCCTGCGACTACTACGAGTTTTGGGGACGTCCAGTCAACGATTGATCCTCGTCTGCTGGGTGGAGGGGAGTGGAGTGCGCCCCGGTGCGAGGGCGGAACCTTCTTCAAGAGAGACGATCCTTTGCACACACCTCCAGGTGTGACGGTCCAGTCACTGCCAGATCTCATCGCATACGACAACATCAGCTACCATCACAACATCCTTCATCCTCCCATTTCGCCTCATCACAACATGGACATTCATAACGACATCCTTTGTGCTGACAATTCTCAAGAGCGTGGAGTTCCCCTGCCACCTCTTCAGCACCGCCCGCCCTCAATCCTCCCCACCAAGCCAACGTCCAATAACTCCATGGCACTTCCTCCGCCACCGTCGCCAAGCGATTTCGTTTGGTCGCATGCGCAGGCGAACAAGCTCCCTCCCATCGCGCAGTCCCCCTCACCCCATCACGATGGCGGGCCACACGTAAGCAACTTTGGCCCACTTCGCCACGCTGATATCAGTCGAACCCGTTCGACAACATCATCAAGAAGCGCAAGCTCGAAACGTCGCCAGACCCCACACACAGTGTGGGAACAGCCCCTGTGCGCCCCACCTCGACCACCTCTCAGCCTTTCCGTCCATACAAATTCGTGCCAAAGGGCGGCCAGCGCGAAACGGGCGCACCACCCTCGCCTACATCTGCGACGTCTCTTTCATCCGAACCCATCCATCGTCCTCCACCGCTCAATCTCGGCCGTGACAGGACTCACGACCATGTCCCCGGCCTCGCTCCCATGCGCTCGCTGGAGGAGAGCGACGGCGAGGAGGATCAGATCAAGGAGGAGCTTGGCGTCGACGACGACGCCCCGAGCGATCAGTCTAACAAGGATCCTCCCAGCCGCTCTCCTTCCGTCACGCCTCTACGCGAGCTCACTCCCTCCACGGCATCGAACGCGGACGAGGACCCAGAGTACCTTCCCCTCTCGTCAATCCGCTCCCGCGGCATCGGCCGCACCAAGACGCCCCGTAAGGCGGCAACGCCAGCCAAGTCGGCCGCGAAGACAACGCGTGCCAGAAAGCAGGCCAAGAACGGTGTCGTCTCTACTGGCAGTAAGAAGTCCAAGATTCCCCGCATGAGTGCGGGCGAACGCCGCATGTCGCAGAATCGTGAGTTACCAAGAGTTGGTCGATAACTCACCTCAGGCTCGGCGCAGAAGAAGTACCGCGACAAGAACCGCCGCCTTGCCGATATCGTGAGCGCCTTTTGCCTAGGGTGGGTTAATGACAGCGCTCGGATTTCAATATCGAAACTATCGTCGCCGTCACGCGCTGGAAGGCGGGCAAGCTGACGGCCGCTGCGGCCATGGACGGCTTGTTCAAGGCCGCTAATAACTTCCGCACGGATGTCAATGGTAAGCCAACCACCATGCATGCCAGCTGACGTTAGACACCTGCGGAATGACTGGGGGACGGCTGGAGGAGGACATTGCGGAGGCGATGCGCCGTCGCTAAGCGCAAGTGTGACTTGGTCTGCGTGGGACACTGGCCATATACGCACCCTGTCCCGCCCGTTCTCTCTATAGTGACCCGAAAAAGAGCCCCAATGCTCCATACCCCTACTGTCCATTGTCGTAGAAAGAGTTGTCTGAAGCGTCGTTATCGGTATTCATCTTATGCCACTTGTGTACTATTGTCTGGTGGGCGGAAGCAAATCCGGGTCTAAGTGACGCTTTCTGGAGATGACCGGTCGGCCGTAACTCACTTTGTTGTTCCATCGCCTATTAAACTCCCAACATCGTCGGCATCATGGTCGACGTCCACAGCCCCGTCAATGGCGCAGCCGAGGATACGCCTGAGCAGGCGGAGAGCTCCGCGAGGGCCTTCGCCGCATGCAACGCCTCTCCGAGGCCGCTCGCGCCCAACCAAAACCGTGAGTCCCTCTTCAACCCTCGTCTCTGACAGTAGCTACGTCGCGGCCTTCCATCCGACAACCTCGGCGCTCGTATACCCCCAAGCTCGCCAGGGAGGCACCACCTCGTCACCTCCGTCTTCGGCACGGCGATGCCGCGCACCATCCCATCTCGTCCTCCTTCCAGCCGGCCGAAGCGACGTCCATCTCCCCCGACGGCTCGTGGATCAGCTTCTACCACACCGGCGGCCGCGATGCAGCCTGGCCTGAACAACGGCGGCAACCTCGTCATCAACAGCTCGAGCATGCTCGACCCGGCGACTACGCTCGGTCATTCATGAACGTCGCCAACTTCCCGCTCTCCGCGCCCGTTCTCGCCATGTTGCACGTATACCTCCTCGTACCGCTTGGGCCTGGCGGTCGCGACGCGGCGCCTGCACTGGGCCCGCGCCGCCACCGGGACATATTGCTGCCAAGACCGCGGCCGACGCTGTCGTGCTCACCAGCGAGCTCATCACACTCTACCACCCCCACCCCCTGGGACTGTGGTGCTTGACACACGCTCATCGCACGCTATCCCCACAGAGTCCGTGTCGGCGACGGGGAGCGGGGCGCGCCGCCCCTCAACTGGACCTTAACGCTTTAAGGTGTCCCCTCGGCGCTAGGTCTTATGCCGACATCGCCAATCCGGGCCGATGAATAGCACGTACCGCGCCCAGCGCGGTGGCTCGGCCTAGTGGGCGGGAGCGATGGCGTGTGGGCGGCGTCGAGCACGATGGGCAACTGAGCATCATCCGCATCGACATTGGTCTCGACGCTAACAACATTCCCTGTGAGTTGGCTGATTCTGGATGCAACTGACGGCAGTCCTCGCTACGACGCCTCTACCCGCGCTCCCGCGTCCGCGCGTGATCCATTCGCCGACTCCAAGGCTGTGCCCGACGCATTCCTCGAGCACGTCGTGTTCGTCCCGCTGAAGACGACACGGCGAACGGGTCGCCGAGAGCAAGCCGTCCGACCCAGGCGTCAGTCTGTGCGGGTGTACCGCGATGTGGACGCGAGTGGGTTCCCGAACGCTACGCCCCGCCAGCGCACGCGCTTCGAGCTGTGCGACCTGCGCCAGCGAACCGTCACTCTTGTCGAGGGGTTCAAGGACCTCGGTCCGGCCACTGACGCCGCGACCCCGCTCGACTGGTTCCCGTCGCATCCCCGCACGACGACGACCAGTCCAGAGGGCACGACATTGCTCTCACTTGTGCCGCTCCCGGACGTCCCGCCTCACAGTCTCGCTCTCGCCCTGGTGTCCTCGCCCACAGGCCTCGTCCTGACACACGTCAACCTCATCCCTTCCTCCGAGAGCACAGACTCGGGGCGGTGGGACGCGCTGACGGGCGAGGAGGCCACCCTAGACCCGGCGGCAGCCTTCGGCGCCACTGGCGAGGTCTCCCTCGCGCCAAGCCAAGGCACACGCCGAGGCGAGATGGGCCTCGTCGGCATCTTCTTCGCCACACCCCGCCTGTCCTCTCCCCGCCTCAACGCGCCTTCCTCCCCAACAGAACACTGAAGCAAGTAGCGAAGCGCGCCGCGCAATCGTCGAACTCGCCGTCGTCCAGGGCACAGACTGGAGCGACGCCGTACGCGCGCCTTCGCGAGTGTCCCGTCCTCTGAGTCGCTCGACCTCGCCGCCGCCGTGCTCGAGCACGCACTGAATCTGTTCATCAAGCACTCCAAGAGCTATGTCCCCCACATCCTCCGGCTGCAAGTGGCCGTGTGGGCGCTAGCCGACGATCCGCGGCGCACCCTCGCGGCGAGCTGCTCCGGATCGCAGAGGCGAGCCAGGCGTTCTTCCTGTGCGGCGAGGAGAAGGACGGCGTGGTGTCGTTCGACCTGGGTAAGTCGGAGCAGGAGTGTGGGGGAAGAGGCTGACGGCAGACTCGGTGTGGAACCTCGTCGACGTGTATGAGTGGGGCCTGAGCGTGCTTGGCCAGACTATGCGGGATGCGATTGCCGAGCGCGCGCACTCGGAATGGGCTCCAGCGGAGCCGCGCACCGAGGGATGTGAGTGGTCCTCCAGCACTGCCTCTGTAACCCCCAACGACGTCCCTACTTCTCTGCCTCTCAGGCAGTCTTGCTGTCTATCATTATTGCGTCCACCTTTATCTCCTCCCACAGCGCTGACGTTAGCCTCTCGCCTGGTGTACATCGCCCACCCCCTCCTGCGCCGCATCCTCTCGCACTTCATCGCCCTCCTCGACGCCTTCGCCAAGTTCACCACCTCGCTCGACCGCCCCATCCGCGCGCCCGACTCTGCTCTCCTCCTCGGCCGCTCTGCCCAAGCCACCTCCGTCGCCGCTACACGCGTGCGCGACGCGTCCGAGCGCGAAGGCATCGACCTCAAAGCATGGGGCGACTACCTCGCCCAAGTCGCCAAAGGCCCCCGGCCAGGGGACGCCGACACGTGCGCCTCGCTCCTCCGCCTGGACATCGGCCCGATCGCCGCCGTCCTGCCCTCGGCATTCTCGGCCATGCCCGCCTCCTCCGCCCTCTTCTCCCCCTCTGCGGCTACGGAGCCGGCGCCACGGGACGGCGCGACGCTCGCGCCCCTCGGAGAGAGGCCGACGGCCGTGTGCGATCGGTGCGAGGCGCAGACGGCGCTCATGCCGAATAACGTCATGCG
The DNA here is from genome assembly GCA_020011015.1 of Cutaneotrichosporon dermatis. Classification (NCBI taxonomy): domain Eukaryota; kingdom Fungi; phylum Basidiomycota; class Tremellomycetes; order Trichosporonales; family Trichosporonaceae; genus Cutaneotrichosporon; species Cutaneotrichosporon dermatis. The sequence goes on from JAIGNX010000013.1 coordinate 607,790, forward strand.
CGGAGGCGTGTCGAGCCCGTGGACCGCGTGGAGGCGCACGTGGCGGTCGGGGTGCATGTGTGGCGGGACGTGGATGCGGCAGCATCTCGAGGCGCCGCCGAGTCTGCGTGCGAGGTAGCGGGCGCGCCGGCTCGCACACGGTGGGAGGAAGGTGGGAGGCAGGGAGGAGGGTGGAGGACGCACTGGGTTGTATCCATTTCATGCAGTGACTGCCATTCCGTTTCCGTTTCCGTCGTCCGTCCGTCTCAACTTCATCAAGTGTCATTCTCATCTCTTCACTCCTCATTGTCGCCTGTCGTCGTTATCGCATCCTTGCATCTCCATCTATAACTTCACTCTACCTACACTTCAACGCCTCATTGCGAACGCGCCTCGATTGATCCAAAACGCCACGTAATACTTCACGACGATAACAACCGCTCCCAACTAACTCCCATTTCGGCGCGTCTATTGTCCCAACCTTCGTCGCCATCCACTCCCCTCCCCCTTCACGCATCGCATCCCATAAACAGTCGGCAAGATGCCCTCGGTCCTCCTGTTCTCCGGTCTTCCCTTGGATGTCAAGGAGCAGGATTTGGCGGTAAGTCGGCGCCAGCGCGAGCGAGCGTAGCGAGCGAGCGCGGCGACTTGTGTTACGAGTTGAGGGCGCGGACGGCAGAGTTGAGGGAGTGTCATCGCACACACATCATCGCACACACAGCATTGAGGACTGGGGATTGTCGGCGGACAGTACATCACCACGCAGGGACGAGTGATCCGCGGATCAGGATCGGGATCGGGATCGACTGCAGATGGGGAGAAGGAGAAGGATGCGATGTCGACTACTCGAAAGCTCGCATGGCCGGTTGGAGATGGAGATGGACGGTGTCGGGGGTCAGAAGGAAGAATGAGGAAGGAGGAGACCCACCCCTTACGGACGCTGACATCAGGAACTCCTCACTGCTGAGCCGACCAGACTCGCGGCGTCGAGCATCAATGTGACGGCGCTGTACAACTCGACAGGGACGTTCCTCGGTACCTTCCTCGTGGAGGTTGGTGGAGATGCGGACGCGGAGCGTGTGCGGCGGCAATTCTCGGGGCAGGTCATTGATGGATGTAAGTGTGTCAGAGGGCCGGGACTACGAGAGGGTCATCGTCGACGCAGACTTGAGTTGGCGACGAAGGGCTGAGCTTGGACAACCAGATTGCTCTCCCCTCTTATTACCTCTTTGCGTCTGCGCCCTGGCGACATCAACGCCTTCACCTGCACCTTCTTTCCTACTTGCGCAGGCCGCTCACACCAGCACAAACCGTCAACGTCCACCACGTCCTCGCCTCCACCCTCCCCACCCCTCGACCGTCCAGCCAGCCGCTCCGCGCGCCATCATCCCCCCGTTCGGCGCCGGACCTTCTACCGTGACCACCCAGCCCGCGCCTAGAGCCGTCAAGGGCAAGGTCACCAAGTCGATGCCGCGGGCGGTGGTGGCCAAGGAGGACTCGCGCGCGCCGGGCCTCAAGCTCTTGAGCCGTTTGGGCAAGGGCGGCAAGGCGGGCGAGAAGGAGCGCCAGAGGCTGTAAGTGTCCTTGTGCCATCGGGAACGCATCATGAGGCGCATCCTCCTCCCACGACACGCTGACCCCAGACTCCTCGAGAAGCAGCGCAAGGCGCTCGCAAAAGCACACCCCGGCGAGGCCCTCCTCTCGCGTCTCGCCAAGTCGCCCAAGAGCTCGCCCGTCGCCAAGGGCAAGGCCGCCGCCGCAGTGAAGGGCAAGAAGGCCGGCGCCAAGGGTGCGGACAAGGTGTCGCGCGCGAAGAAGTCGAACGCCATGGACGTGGACTCTGGACCCAAGCAAAAGCCCAAGGCCAAGCAGGAGGCTAAGCCGCAACAACAGAAGCCCAAGCCCAAGACGCAGGCCGAGCTCGACGAGGAGATGAAGGCGTACGAGCGCCAGCGCCGGTTCGCCGCGGCATAAGCGCCGACAGGCGCTTGACGGCCGCGAGGAGTGAGCACCGCTCCTCGCAGCCTCGGGCGACGTGACTTGTTGATTGGTATGATAGTGTTACCTCCTTACCCTCTCGCTCCGCTGTTAGCGGAACTACCGACCTAGTAGCATAGTAGCGGCATGCATGGACTGCGGATATATACAACCTCCCTCTCGCTCTATTCACATCTAAATGTCTATGGGGCAGTCCGGCGTCGCTCTCTTTCGTCTTTCTCTTCCCTCCACCCCCAACTTCTGTCTTTCGTTGATTACCAGCCCATACGCGTACCAGCGCCCGTCGCACCTCCGCCCTCAGCATGCCGGAGTTTCTCTCTCTTCGCCTCGGCCGCCGCGAGCGCCTTCTCGGCGTCCTCGACGTGCGCGTGCGCGCGCACCCGCTCCTCCTCGTGCGAAGGGTCGGTGTCGGCGTCAGCCTCGGCTTCCTCGGCCTGAGCGCGGGCGAGCTCCGCGCGGGCCGCCGCGAGCAGCTTGTTGTTCTTGTTCGTCATGTATGACAGGAAGATGTTCCAGCCTAAGGTCAGCCTTGGCTCAAGGGTAATCAGTGGCGGGCAATACACATTCCCGGCGTGTGAGGGTTTCACGAAACGTGGGTAGGGCAGCCGTCCGCGCTTCTCTCTTCTCTTCTCTCACACCCTGCCACCGCATTTGCCTTGTCTGTGGCGCAGCTCGACTCACCGAGACCGACGGCCTGCTGCACGAAGAGGCGGTGCTGCAGTGGCACCAGGGTGAAGTTGACGATTTGGGTCGGGGCGAACACCATGACACACTTGGCGTACGCGCCCGGGAAGGCGAAGTGGACGAGGTCGTGCACGTCCTCGGGGCTCTTGCCCTCCATGATCCCCGTCGAGGTCCAGAACACTGGTGTGAGCAAAGGTGCACGCAAGGGGTTGGTGTGGCGGGCCGACAGGAGCGGGCGTCAACGGCGTAGCAAGTGGCAATGTGGCGCATGCCGACAACGAGCAAGCATGGGAAATGCCAAGCCTCGTTATGCCTAACCCAGTGTATGTATCGATCAGATGTGGACACACAGAGGACTTGGCGGAAGTCCCACGGACGCTTGGAAATAGCCCAGCAACAACAACAACCCGACTTCCCGACACGGATATTCGAGTCAGAACTCACCAGAGACGATGAACGGACCCCACAGACACTGGTCAAGGAAGAGTTTGGCCGACAGGGCTGGTGTGAGCACGGACCTGCGGTGATTCTCGGACCCCCGCCCCCTTCGCCGCTCGCCGCTCGCCGCCGTTCACACCACACACGTGCGGCGCGCTACTCGGTCTCGGGCTCGCACCCAAGACCGAGGGCCCGAGCGGCGTGTGTGTGAGGGTGAGGGCGAGCGACCGATCACTCGTTCATGAACGCCACGGTAGGAACTCACTGCGCCACTTGGATGCGAACTTGACTTGGTCGACGAGGCCGAGCCACTTGTGCGCGAGCGGGGCGAAGATGAATGCGCCGTCTACGGTCAGCTCGGCTATGTTGGCGAAGTGGGGCGACTTACAGATTGCCTGACGTGCTGCGCGGATGGGCTATTCGTCAGCCAAGAAAGCTAAAGTCGAACGCGCGCGGGCCTCTTCCCCCTCCACCACCTCCGCCTCCGAGTGCTGCCTTCCGCACCTCCATTGTTCCCATCCTCCCACCCACGACCACGAGCAGCGGTGTGGTCGCGTGCTCACCACCTCGACTCACCCTGTACGGAAGCACGACGCCGTCGGGGACCGGCTCGTCATGGAGTGGCTCCTCGCCATCGGCGCCGATACGCCGCCCCTCGATGCCGAACTGCGCTATACCGTCGCCGAGGAGGAACATGCCGCCACTCGTGATCATCTTGGTGCGCAGGGGACGCGTGCTAAGCTGCCGCAGGTATCCCGCCCAGAGGCGTGATACGAGTCCAGGCCGCGCTGCCGCGACGGTGGCACTCATGTTGTAAAATGAAGAGCAGTAGTGATGATGATGATGTTGTTGTCAACTTGGGGGTTAGAGGTGAGTTATTATCTATCAGTCGGAGGCGAGCGCGAAATCTTAGGACGAGGTCGATAGCCGATCCGTCCGAGATCGAGGCCCCGCATTCTGTAGGGAAATTGGGTGAGGTGGGAAGTTGAGCGGGCGAGTAGGTGAGTGTGGGTGGCGTGATCTGGATCTCTGGGCGTGTGTGGATGGCGTGCATTAATTGCGTTAATGGGCAGTGGCAGGGAGTCGGTCGGGCAAGTGGATCGGGCAGTTGACAGGTAGGGAGGAGGGGCGTCGAGGAAATGAGGAAGCCTGATATGATAACCATGCCATGAGGCCGGCCATGAATCCCAAGAGCGGAGATCGAGCTGCTCACCATGTTGGACGTCTTCGACAAGTGCCACAGGTTGAAATGCCGTATAATACCGGGGGTGGATGTGCCTGACACGCAGCTCAGCCTGACATTATCTCTCACCCAAATCACCTTGCTCCCCGCGTACGGTGAGAGTGCCACGGCATTCAGGCCAGGGCTGGGCCAGACGAGGGGGATCATGGGAGGCACAGGGGTGGACGGGTGGGCCTTACCATCCACGGCCTCTGACCCACCGCACACCTTTGGCCCATGGCCTACGGCCCGCCCATGACCACGCACCTGCACCACCACCACACCACCACCACCGCCACCAACTCGCTCACCATCATCACTCATCCCTCACCTCCCCCTTCATCCTCCACGCACAAACTAATCCACCCTTCTCCTCCATCTTCATCCTTCCTCTCATCCTCACTCTTGTCTGATCCACACTACCTCCCTCGACCTTCACAACCAGCGTCTTTGCATCCAGTAACCCGTGAGTGGTTGCGCTCGCCACCGCTATCCTCGTTCATGCACGCTGATACATTCGCTTGCCTATCTCAACCCCTCTATCGGTCTTTCGTCCTCGTCACCTCGATCTAACCTACTGTCCTCACCCCTTCGTCACTCCTGCCGACGCTGCTGTCATCGATGACCCCTTTACCGCCTCATCCCTCTGCCCTCTCCCTCCTGCCCGCCTTGCCACCGCCCGCCGCCGCTCCACGCATCCCATTTCGCGCCACCCAACACGCGTCCAATCTCGCCATCATCAACCTTTGTCGCGCCCCGCTGGCACCCACTCGCGTCATGCAACGCCCAACGCCCTCCCCGATGATGCGCATGCTGCCCTTCCGTCCTTCCTTGCCATTGCGCACTCGCCATTCCCGTTCCCCCACCCCGATAACTCCGCGACAACGCATTGCCAAAGCAGCAGACCACATATCCAACATGTCCGCCACCGCAGAGTACGACTACCTCTTCAAGGTATGTCGCGCAAGAACAGCCTGCAGGATGGAGGAAATGCGCATTTGTCCATTTGGTCGCAACGACGCGCTCGGACACCTCCATCTTCGCGCGGCTCCGATAAGTCGGCATACTGACCATTGCACAGCTGCTCCTCATCGGTGACTCTGGTGTCGGCAAGTCGTGCTTGCTCCTCGTTTCGCCGACGACACCTACACCGAGAGCTATATCTCGACCATTGGTGTGAGTATGGCGAGAAGTCCCAGTGCGAGAGCCCAACTAACGCCCAGGTCGACTTCAAGATCCGCACAATCGACCTCGAGGGCAAGACTGTCAAGCTTCAGATCGTGCGTTGGTCTCTCCACGCACTCAGCGAGTTTAAAGCTGACCCCGCATCTTCTCGACTCGAATCCCCCCTCTCTCGCCTCTCCTTTTCGACTCTCATCCCACCCTCCCCATCTCCTCTCTCTTCCCTTCACACGTTCAACTCAACCAACGTCACGCGACTCACCATCCGACCTGGACTGACCTTGTCGCAATATTGCTGCTCGTGTCGCATCTCCTGTCAATTGGTGAAACGTCTCGTGAATCGGCATTTGCCTGGTTGTGTCGTTCATTCGCCAAACCTCGCCCTGTGGGCCCGGCTTGTGCGCCTGCGTTATCGCGTTGCTTGTCGCACTCGATCGTCAACTGTCGCAATCTCATCGACTGTCTACTGCCGCACTCGGCTTGTCAAATCGCGTGACTCATCCGCACTGCTTTGCCCTTTTCGATCTTCTCCTTTCTTGAACACGCTCTTTGGTCGACTTGAACATTCACGCTGGTCTCGTCAATCACGTCATCTCCTCGTCAATTTGGTTCACGTCTCGGTCCCGACTCTTGCGCACTCACATCTGTTCCACTTCTGGCCTGGCATTGCTCTGACTTCCTGTTGGTTTTGCTGCTGGCTGTTGTTGTGTGTCGGTTGTTTGTGTGCGAAAAACCTCGACTCTCGAAAATAACCTGCGGCGAATCGTCCTTTTGGTGTTGTCGTCGTCTTCATCGTCGTCACCCTGTTTGTGGTACTTGTCGTTCGTTTGGTGTCGCCCTTGTTGTTGGATCGCCCGCTCGAAACCTGTTGTCGCTGTTACTATCACCTCTGGTGTCAACGCCTCTGTCGTCGTCGTCATAATCGCCCTGTGTCTGTCGTCCTTGCGTCCCTCGGTGTTGTCAACTCGTCCGGTCTTTTGGTCAATCTCGCATTTGGTCCTTTAATCTGGTCGCATTCTCAACTTCAAAATCCGTCGCAATTTCGCTGCACTCGCGCGAACGGCCTCGCCGACGCTGCGTTCAATTCTCGTCCAACTTGTCCGCCTATGGAATACTGGCGTGTACTATTGGTATCATCCGTACGCACATCCTCCCTCCCCGACTCGCCCACTTATAACTGGGCTCCACTGTTCACTGTGTCCCTCCCTATTCCTCTTTCACAAACCGCCCCGCAACCTATCCTCATTTCTTGTGCTACAAACAGTGGGACACCGCCGGGCAGGAGCGCTTCCGCACCATCACCTCGTCGTACTACCGCGGAGCCCACGGCATCATTGTCGTGTACGACGTGACCGACAGCGACACGTTCGCCAACGTCAAGCAGTGGCTGCAAGAGATTGACCGCTATGCCGTCGAGGGTGTCAACAAGCTGCTGGTGGGCAACAAGTCGGATCTCGCGACCAAGAAGGTCGTCGACTACGCCGCCGCCAAGGCGTTCGCCGACGAGCTCGGCATCCCCTTCCTCGAGACGTCTGCGAAGAACGCCACCAACGTCGAGCAGGCCTTCCTGACCATGTCCAAGCAGATCAAGGACCGGTGAGTTGTTAGGCGCCAACAAGTGCTAACTTGCTTAGCATGGGCTCCAACTCGATGGCGTCGGGACCTGGCGGCAAGTCGACGATCAAGGGTCTCGGCCAGAACGTCGAGCAGAAGCAGTCTGGCGGATGCTGCTAAGCTGTCTTTTGCGTCATGGTATTTTGCCGCGCGGCACGCGGTCGGGTTGTCATCGGTCGTTAGCTGCAGCGGCGTCTTAGAGTGGGAGGCACTGCTGCCGTCTGGCGCAGGTGTCGGCGTCTCTTGCAGGCGCTGTAGGCGCAGTCTTGTATATACGAATGTGAACGCCTGATCCATAGTGGGTGCGCGCGCGCGCGCGTGAGCGTGAGCGCGCGTGCGCATGTCGGGGAGCGGCGTTAGGGAAGAAGATGGGAGGGCGAGAGGGGGCTAGCGCTCCTAGGGACCTGCATGTCTGGGGACTCCGGAGCATGGACAAGCCCAGGACGCGCAGCCCGCTCTGCAGCTGAAGTGCTGAGACGCAAGCCTGGAGGCGGAACGTGAGGAAGCTTGGGCAGCTGAGGTACTAACTCGTAGTAGAACTGACCACCGCTCTATCCCGTCCCACACTGGCCACAAGCAACTGAGCCGCGTCTATCAGCATCAGACTATTCGACAGCCATGTTCATCGTCAGTACAGCGAACAACCTTGGCGCCAGTGCGTGCCTCTCGCCTTGCTAGGTATACATTGTCCTACTTGTACATTCGTCCTCCGCGCCCAACCCTGGCAGGCTACACCCATGGACTCCCGACCTGCCGTGCCCGCATCCACCTACTAACCCCAATCATGCACCCCCCCACCAACAGCACACACCCTCCGAACAAGGAGGCAGGCAGATAACTCGGATAATGGTCGATAAGAGCCGCAATAATCGGCGCCCCCGCCAACCAGCTCCACGAAGTCGTGAAGAAGCACATGCCCAAATAAAGCCCGGCCTGATTGGTATGCGGCGCAAAGCTCGCCGCGCCGGGATTCAGGCTGGCCCCGTATCCCCCGGAAGCGATACCATATATCCCGAGATAGATCAGGATGCCGGGTGTGGTGCGGGTGAGGGTCCAGAACATCTGCATCGTGCCGCTCGCGAGCGCGAACGTCGTCAACACGTTGATCGGCCCCGTGCGCGCGGCCACCATGAGCGGCACGATGCGGCCGATGATTGACACGCCGTTCGAGATGGCTGGCGCGTAGTTCGCGATGCCGAGAGGGACGCCCTTGGAGGTGGCGTACGTCACGCCGAATGTGAAGGGCGAGTAGATGGCGAGTGCGGCGAAGCACGCGCCGGCGACGTACATCGCATAAGCGGGATTTCGGTACACGGAGGGGGAGAGGATGGCGAGTTTCTTGCGCGGGGGGACGGTGGTGGAGAGCGAGAAGAAGGCGATGGTCGTGAAGCCGAGGACCATGAAGGCCACTGCTGTCAGCAAGAGCGAGGCGCCGAGCGGAGCGAGGTGGCGAGCGGGGCAAGGGGCACGAGGTGGGCGAATGTGATGGGAAGTTGAGGTGGGTAATGAGAGTGAGAGCGAAGGGGGGCGAGGCAGGCTGGGTCGTTGCAGCCTACCAGAAGACTGTCGCCACGAGCCCCCGCGCGCCGCTCGCTTCGCTCACTCCGCGCGTGGTCGCGTGGTACTCACAAACCCTCATCGTCCACGCAAACCCGATCGCGGGCATCATGTAGTTGAGCGCAATCGGCAGGTATATACCCGCCACCGCGCTCCCCGTCGCCTGCAGCCCAAACACGAGATTCCTATGTCTCGACCGCGCAAAGTGGTGGCTGAGCGTCGCGACCGAGGGGGACTAGTGTCAGCGATCCTCTGCCTCTGTCTCACGCTGACGCCGGGGCACTCACAAACATGGTGCCCATGCCAATACCAACACATATCCCGTGCGCGAGCAGAATCTGGTAATACTCATGGCTGATACTCGCCATCATCAAACCCAGTATATACAGACCACCACCAGCGATCGTCAGGTGCCGCAGGTATCCGGCGTCGAAGAGGGGGCCGGAGAAGCAGCCCAGCATGGGACAGAGCGCCGAGTTGATCGCGCCGACCCAGGAGATGGCCATGGCGGACTCGTTGGGGAGGAGCTCGGACTCGTAGTATTGCTGGAAGACGCCGAAGGATTGGGTCATGCCGTCTGCGTGTGAGCCGTGCCGAGCGGAGCGAGGCGCGGCGAGTCAAGAGGGAGCGGGAGGCATGGGAGAGGGAGAGGGAGCGCCAGGCATGGAAGAGGGGAGCGGAGGAACTGGAGATGGAGGTAGGCTGCTTCGAACATGAACGCAGCCAGCGGCCACCCTGGATGGCCAAGCCCAGTTCCATCTCATCAACTCCATCCCAAAGTCTTCCATCCCAGCTCCATCCCAACGCCGGTACCCTCAGCACACCAACACCCCCTCACCCCGCCCAAGTATACTCACAACAAATCATGTTCACAGCCACCGACCCGCCAACATTCAACCACCCCCTCCACCCCGGCTCCACATACTCCTCCTTCCCCCGTACGAGCTCCTCGACCGGCTCGAGCGTCGTCTCGCTCTTCCTCCACCCTTCGCTCTCCCCTTCTTCTTTCCTATCCCCACCTCCCTCAATAGCTTCTTCGGCGGCGGCCTCGGCGGGGCTGGGATTGCGGACATACGGCGCAGCTTCGACGGAGAGGTGGCTTTGGATGAGCGAGAGGGGTTGGCCTTGGCCTCCTCCTTGGCCGTGACCAGGGCCATAGGTGTGGGGGTGGGAGGAGGGAGGGGTGGGCGTTGGCCCGGGGGATGGTGGGTCCGCGGCCTTCATCGTTGTCGCTGGCGTCGAGTTCGAAGACAGTGCGAGTGTGTCATCGAGAACACAAGAGCAGCAAGACCAGGAGTTAAGGAGGCAAGTGCTAGAGTGACCCGGCCCTGTCAATCCACTCCACCGCACTTCTCACTGTCACTTCGGTAGGTCCAGTTGCAGAGGCCGAGTCACAGAGTTTGCAGGCGTCCACTCGGTCTCCTCCGCAGAGACACAGCTCCCCCGCAACTCGTCCGCCTCTCCTCTGCCTTGCCTTCCCCGCCTCGTCCGTGGGGCGCGGGGCCGGGGCCGGGCGGCCCGGGCCGAGCGCTAGTGCTGCCCAGAGGAGGAAATTCACCGAGGACCGGAAAACGGCCTGGATGGACGCCGGGTTTAGCGCTTCGTCCGGGTTTGTTGGGTGGGGGGAGCTGTCGAGGCCATTTGCCCCGATGTAGGGGCCAGCCTTTGATGGGTGGGAAGGGGGTTGAGGGCCGGAATTAGGGGCGCCGGAGAGGCGATGGAGGTGGAAATTGTACGGAAGTTCCGGTCGCAGGTGGGGGTGGGGGGAGACGGTAACTTGCGGCGCTCCAACTGGCGCTCAGTCTGGCTGCTTACGCAGAAGTTGGCAGCTGACTTGCGCCAAGACAAGTCTTCGAGTCATAGTTGATCGCAGTCTAGCGGCATGATGTAAGAAAAGGCGTAAGCTACAGGCTATAGGGTCCGTTGATGACAAGCACACGGTAACATCAACAACATGAACATCCGGCCTCAGTTTCCATTTCCACTTCCATCTCCAAGCGCATACACAGCTCATGTCTAAGCCTCTCCACTCACCCCGCTGACCAGCCTGCTACTGCTCGCTCGGCCGCGCCCAGTCGCCCACGAGATACCGCCGACTCTGGTCGGCCTCGCGGTCCCACATCTGCGTGGCTTCGAACCCATCCAGCGCGCCGGAATCCCACTCGATCTCGTCCGGAATCCCCATCAGCGCCCGATGGACTAGCTCGAGATACGTCGCGTGCGGCGTATGGAAGGCCTGATAGACGACGTTGAAGAGGTCGGAATAGAGCTCGCGCACGAGTATGATGTGGTCCCGCGCACTGAGCCAGTTGAGGTAGAGTGAAGCCGGGATCGGGGCGCGGATGTTGGTCTGGAGTCAGCCCGTCGTTCACTTCCTCCTTCCTCCTCTCTCGCTTCATATCAGTAACCTTCAACATAAGTTGGGAGAGTCGCGCCACTTGCCTTGACAATGAGGCCCGCGTCTGGACGCCCCTCGCCGCCAGGCCCCACCTTGACCACAAGACTCTTGTCGCTCCACTCATCCTCGTTCCAGCCGAGGAGGAACGGCGTGAGGCCACACAACTTCCAACCCCCACTCGCCATATTCCCCGCCCACCGCCCCGACAGCGCCCCGCCCGCCTGGTTCTCCGCCGTGGGAATAAGCGGCACGATACTCGCCCACGGCGCGTAGCTGCGGTCAAAGGGTGCGCGGCATCCTTGCATCCCCGCGTGTGGGATCACGGCGTTTGCGAGGGGCAGATCCTTCGTGAGCGGGGGAAGGAGGGCGGGATCGATGAACAGACTGCCGTTAGCATGTGGGATGGGGGGAGCTCACCCCTCGCGCCGCTTGAAGGCTTCGGCGAGGTAGGCGCGGCCGGTCTCGACGTGCTCCGGTGTCGAGGGCGTGTCGGGGTGCGTACCCGCCGGACGGCCGAAGAGGGAGAAGTAGGCGGCGACGTCGGGCTGGCTGTAGGTCAGTGCTGCTCCCACGGGGCGTGATCGCTGCTGTGGAGGGAGAGGGAAGGCGGCTCACTCAGAGTAGTCGCCGCGGTCAAAGTCAATGAGGCAGTCTTCGGTGCGTTCCGCGAAGCCGTCGAAGGTCGGTTGCTCAACGCCTCTGCGAGCTTGGGGACTTGAATGCAAGGTCCGGGCGATTGCCAGGCGGGGGAGCTGGAGGACGTGTCGTCGGAGCATGGTGAGGTGTCAGATAGTGAGGAAGAAGATGCGAAGAGAAGAAGACAAGGGGCGACGTTGACGCCAGGTGAGTCAGCTGTCTAGTCGCTACAATGTGCGAAGGCTGTGAGTGTCTTAGTTTGTGAGTCATAGACGGCCCAGATCTCCAGTCCTGTGAGGCGAAGCAAATACCGCAGATGCACACAGATCCGCCAGGTATGTTGCAGCAGCATCGCTTGGCGACACCTGACCGCATTGCCATATTTCGGTGATCAGCGAGACGAGAGGTGGGGGTGACAGCGTGCCAGTCGTTCATGAACCCCCTCAATCGCTCTCTTTCCTCCGTATGGTCCTCAATAGTTGGTCCACTATGCTATCATGTTGGATGAGCAACAGAGAGCAAGGACGTGCAACCATTCTGGTTAGATTGATTAGCGTGTCGCGCCAAGGCTGCCAACGAGGCGGCCTGTGCACATGCGGACTTGCTCGCACTCGATTCCCACGATCCTGTCTACCCTCATTCCCCACGTCGATCCAGGTTGCTACAAGACTTTGGATTCGTGCTGCGGCCTCGCATCTGTGCACGAATCCGTGTGTGCGTGCGCGTGCGCTGCTAGATGCGCGGGGGGGCAGTGAGCTCGAGCACAGCGCGCATCTCGCATCTCACTTCCATCCGTGCGATGCCCTGTGCCTGAAAGTAGCTCTGCGATCTAGACATGTACAGACGCGTCGGCGGGAAGCGCGATCGTAGGATATCGCATTTACGGAGTAGTGACACATACAGCCAATCCCGTAAGGACAAGTATCGGCTTGGTACTTGGCTGAGAATCAACAACGCGTACAGAGACAGAGACCAGAGAGGTGGAGTGGAGGTGGGAGAGTCAGGGACCATGGACCGTGGGAGGATGGACGGAAAGGGTCGGTCTGGGGCCTCGGCAGAGTGACGTAGGAGATCAGCGGTTGGACCAAGGGTTGAGCCAATCTCGAGCCGAGGGGACCGCGGGGAAGGCGTGTATGTGTGTGTGTGTTAATGGGATCAGCTGGTCGTTACCAAGAGAGCGGGGTAGACATGCGCGCGTCGACGTTCATCCACCACTTGCATCCACCCATCCTCACCCCACTTACCAAGCACCACTCTCACCTTCTCCACATCTCTCTGTCAGTCATCAACTAGATCGACTTCATACGCTCCATCTACAACAACCACCTCCACACCCACGTCCACACAATGGTACGTACCCTGCGCCGCCGCCGTTCCCACGACCTCACTGTCTCACCACCGCCTCCTGTCCGCCGCCTCGACTTGTTATTGTTGTTCTCGCTTGCCATTGCATCCACACCCGCTGCGAACACGCACTCACACTAGTCTGACAACAACAACAACCAGCAGCAGGGCCAGCCCGGCCAGTTCGCCCAGCAGGGCCAGTACGGCGCTGTCACCGGCGCCGGCTTCGGCGGCGGCCTCGCCAAGGACCGCGACGGCAACCCGCTCCAGCAGAACCAGCACTCGGCCTACGAGGGCTACGGCGCCAACGACAGTGAGTAGATGGGCGGCGACCGACTCATCATCATCATCGGGTTGGCCACCACGGAAGACTAGCCAATCACAACGCGTCCCGAACCCGCCATTCACTGGGCGGTCACCCAACCCTACCCCGGTTCTGATGCTGACAACAACAGGCACTGCCAGCGGTGGCTTTGGCCGCAACGCCGGCGGCTCGGCCTTCTCGCGTGCTGTGAGTAGCTCCGGTGGCCAGCTGCGAGGGCGTACCGCTGTACTGCGCAGGAAGGGTTGCTGACGAGCAGAACCAAATGGGTGCCGACGCCCAGGCTCCCGACGGCGACGAGGAGAACTACGAGGACTACTCGAGCGGCATGAAGACCGGCCAGAGCACCCCAGGCTACCGCAAGGAGGGCGGTAGGTGTCGCCGCAGGCTACTGCTGCAAGATACTGACAACGCGCAGAGGAGGAGAACAGCAACTCGCAGTTCCGTGGCCAGTGAGTACTCCCTTCGCTTCCTTGCACTAGTAGCTGACCGGCAGGAACCTCGGCTTCTCCGTATGTCCTCGCAACCCACCACGCGCACTAACCTCTGCAGAAGGCGAAGCAGGACGACGACGAGCCCGAGAACTAGATGTCCGATCTAGCTCGGAAGAATGGAATCGCACTGACCGATCAACCGCATGTGCATCGTCATTGGCCCCATGTAATAATGTAGGAGATTGCTCTTATGAACCAAGTATCAAGTGCTGGGTGGACCTGAGCAAACGCGACGGTGAATGGGTGGTATTAGTGCGCACCGCTCGGCTGCGTACTGGTAAGTCGTAGACGAACAAATGATTCAGGCGCGATCAGGCGATGGGTGCTCAGGTTGTCTATTCAAGGAAGAATAGGGTTGAGGGAAAACAACAGCTGCCCAGACCTCTCTTGCGCCTCAGTTTTGCTTTGGTGGCGCATCCTACTAGCGCGTAGCGTTTCTGTTTCTGCTGCTCGATGCTGTGCATGCCCCCTCCAAATCCCTCGCCGCCCTTCGCGCGAGTGGCCAATGGGCCAGACCATGCATGCAGCCAGCCGCGGCCTAGGATCAACCACAGAGCAGCTGCGGACGATTATTGTGGAGCTAGTACGCCATGGTGCATGCAGGGTTCAATTCAGCTTTATCGTCGAAAAGTGGAGCAGGATATCCTGCTTGTGCATCTCATCAGACCAGCATTGACCAGACGCGACGACTAAGAGGTAAAGCTCGACGGCACGCTCGTCCAAGCTTGACGATCCACTCTCTTCCTCACCTCGACTTGATTTTGTGTATCCGGCAAACGTCACGGCATCATGACTGCCTACGACCCAAATTCGTCGGCTGGCCGTCCACTCCTCTCATCACACCAATCATCACCCGTCAGCTCGCCAACAACGCGCCATGGCTTCCCTCGTCGACCACCACGCCGCTGGCTCAAGCCCCTCATCATCCTCACCATTCCCCTCGTCGCCCTCTTCATCTACGTCCTCGTCCACCCCCTCGTCCCATCGTTGCCATCATTACCTCACATTCGGATCGAGACCGGCGACGCCATCTCCTCGTCGCCCTCGGCGCCCTTGAACGAGTCAGAAGAGGAGGAGGCGACTCCTCCTCCTGCCCCGATCGTACTTACTCCGCAATCGTGCTCGTGCGGCTTCACGGAGAGGGGGAAGGCGCTGTGCGATGTGTACCAGCAGACCGCGCTCGAGTCGTCGCGCATCGTCCCCACCACCGGGGCTCGTCTTCGCCGCTTCCTCGGCCGCGCGAGGGATGGTGCCGAGATCAAGGTCGGCGTGCTAGGAGGAAGTGGTGAGCACCTCGGCCAGCGCCCAGTCGAACGTCGCTAACACGCAGTCTCGGCTTGCCGCGGCGTGAACCCATCACCCGAGCACCCCGAGGGCGACCCGGCCGGACCAGGATGTTACCCTTCTGTGCTGCGCGACTGGCTGACGGCGACCTTCCCCGCGTCCACCATCGAGCTCTTCAACGGTGCGGTCGGCGGCATGGACAGCTCGTACTACGCGTTCTGCGGAACCCGCCACATACCCACCGACGTCGACCTCATCGTGCTCGAGTTCGACGTCAACGACCAGCCGTGAGTACTCCTAGCTATCTTCCTCTGACCCTAGTGACCCTATCTTCCAGACCTTCTTCGACCAGCTCATCCGCGTCTTACTCGAGTTCAAGTCGCAGCCCGCCGTGGTCATCCTTGGATCATGGGCGCCTCAGATCGCTCAAGATGTCGGCTACGCCGATCCCCAAATCACCCATCTCCCCATTGCGCTCTACTACGACATCCCTTACATCTCCCTCAAGCGGGTCATCTTCGATCACTACACGCGCTTCCCCCAGAGCACGGCCAAAGGTTTCTTCTTGCCCGACAAGCTCCATCCCAATGCCCGCGGCCACCGTGTCCTGGCCGACCTTCTTATCGCATACCTCGAGTCGGAGCTGTGCCAGCTTCACCACTATGGCCTCCCTGTTGTTCCTTCTGTGGACGAGACAATTGCGACTCACCAGGAAGCGTCGTCGCTCGTGGACGTCGCCTTCCCATTCCAGGCCGACTACAAGAGTGTCGCTATCGACTGGGCGCACCTCCCAGATGACTGGGAGAGCATGTACGACAAGGACAAGCTAAAGGCCATTGGAGAGGAACGCCGGCGCTTTGCTCTTCCTCAGACGCCATACAGCATCCCGGTGTTCAACGCGTTCAAGGCGCTTAGCGAGGTTCTCGACCCCGACTCGCCTGATCCGACCCGGCCCGATCACATTATGTCCATCCCCCAGCCTGCGCTCTACTGCGCCGACGCGAATGACCCGGAGCATCCAATGAAGCCGACTGGGGATCACGAGGGTTGGGAGGCCTGGGACTGGAAGGGCGAGAAGCACTATTGGGTCTCGTCGACCGTTGGCGCGCGTATGCGCGTCGATATCCAGGTCACGGCCGGACGTGTCGCCATCTACTACTTCCGCAGCCAGCACTACGACCTCGGCGACGTCAAGTGCTGGGTGGACGACAACGAGGGCGGCGCCATCAACCTCGCAGGTTACTGGGAGCGGCCGTACAACCAGGCTGTTGTCCACTACATCGACCGCAACGTCACGACTGGCGACCACTACGTGACATGCGAGGTGTCCGAGAAGACGTCTCACAAGACCAACCCCGACGCCCACCACTTCCGCATTGTCGCTGTCATGGCCACTTAGAATCATCCGCATATACACCTGATAGACCATCCGCATCACTACTGTACACTATTCTCATCATCCAAGACACCATGAACACCTTGTTATCGCCTCCTAGTTCCGGCGCGGTGGTAGCAAGACATAGACATTACATGCAATGGCAAATGTATCTCTATCATTACAGCATGGATTAAAGTGGCCTGAATTACTACTTTCGAGCCGCCTTGCTCAGCTCTTCCAAGTCTCCTTCCGTGCCGACCTGCGCATTCTCGCGCTCTATCCCATCCAGCCGGTCGGCAGACACCTCCCCCTCCCTTCCTCCCGACAAAGCCTTGCCCACCGCCCAGGACAAGTACGCCTGCCGCCCCGTCTCCCACGCCACGCCGGCCGGCACCCCCGGCGTCCGGGGCTGCATCTTGACATCGTCGAGGTTGGAATGCAGCCCCGACAGCGCGTCCACAACGCCCTGCGCCTTCCCATCTAGCGGCGTGACTGCCATCAGCCCAAGCCCAGCATGTAGGAACTCACGCCCAGCCTCGGCCACCGAGTCGCGCACGAATCCAACCTCTGCCCGCCGGTGTGCCGCGATCTGCAGCCGCTTGTCCAGGACCGCCTCGGCGTGCGCAAGCCGGTGATTGACGTAGCGCGCCTGCTCGACTTTGGACCGCAGCGCCGCGATGCGCTGTACGAGCACGTCCTCCTGCCCCTCGAGCTCGTTGACGAATTTGGCGCGGTCGAAGTCGGCGCCTTGTTGCCATGGCTATGGTGAGCCCTCTTCCACTACTATCCTTCCCATCCCCGCCACACGTCTCCACTCGCACGCAGCGTTCCCATGAGCCAGACTCACCAACACCAGCTCAATCCCGTCCGGTACGCTGAACGCATTACGCAGCGCATACGCCGTGTACTTGTCGAACGCGCGGTCGATGTGGTTCTCCAACAACGTCTCGAGCGCGTGACTCCCCCGGTCCACCTCGATATCATACTCTCGTCGATCGGCGGCCATGTTCCGCGCCCACCCCTCGACCGTCGTGACTGTAGGATAGATCGTTTGGCGCGCATGCTCGGATATATCTTGCAGGATGTGGTACGGCGAGAATTGCATGAGCTGAGGTCAGCCCTACACGACACACACGGCGGACGCGTCCGGGAAAGGACAACCCACCTCCTGGATAAACTCCTCCTTCTGGTCTTTGGTAAGGGCCTGTGGTTCCCGAGGCTGCGGTTCGTAGTCCCACGTTATGGACTCGGGCACGTCGAGCGGCGGCATGTCGAGCTTGACCTTGGAGCTCGACGCGACTGGTTGCTCCTGCTCATGGAGGGGTGGTGCTTCTGTGGTAACGGCGGCGAGTGGGCTGGCATCGTCCGCGGCGCGCGATACCCGGGACTTGCGCGATAAGGACTTGCGCGTCGACATGGTCGTAGGCATGCAATGCAGTGGTGGTGATGTCAACTTCGCCTCGGTGGTGTGGTTTGTTTTGATCGTGTTGTGGATACTGGGTGAGGCATGCCGCGCACGTGGGATTGATCTGATTCCGTTGGGAAATGACGTGTGCCAGTCGGTTGTTGTCGTCGCGCGTCCGTCGGCATGTTCGTTCCCCGGGTCAACGTTCGCGGCGACTATCTCGCTATCCCAACTCTCGCCTTCCTCGATCCCATCCATTTCCTTGATCAACATCACGACATTCCCGACAACTGGTCATCTCTAGACCACCCCTCTCTCCCGTGCCCGGCTCCCCTAGACCTCCTCCGCCACGATGAAGGTCATGAAGCCCAACTGGGTCGAGCACGCTGCTGGTAGGTTTGTAACGTTGACGATACCTAACGCGCAGGCGAGAAGCAGGTCAAGAGCCCCATCTACTCCATCTCGGTGCATCCTGACGGCACGCGACTGGCGACTGGCGGACAAGGTGTGTAGCTGTCATTACGCGTCTGACACCAGATAACAAGGTCAAGATCTGGAACACGCTGCCGATCCTCGACGAGGCGGCCGCAGCAAACCCAGGCAACCACAAGCTCCTGTCAACCATGTCTGCGCATACTGGTGAGCTTGAACCGTTGGCCGCAGCTGACACCAGGCCCCGTGCTCACCGTGCGATGGGCGCATCACGGTAGATTCCTCGCGAGCGGGAGCGACGACTCTGTGCTACTCATCTGGGACATCGACCCGTATGTCAAGTCTGGGGCGCGCAGCTGACATCCAGTGCAGGAGGCGGCCGCGTGTTTGGCTCCGAGGAGGTCAATGTCGAAAACTGGAAGGCGCTCAAGCGCCTCGTGGGACATGTGGCCGATGTGGTCGACTGCGCGTGGTCGCGAGATGACACGATGTTAGCGTCCGTCGGCCTCGACTCCAAGATCATCATTTGGGACTGCACCAACAACTTTGAGCGCATGGTCACTCTGGACGCCCACGGCGGGTTCGTCAAGGCGTCACCTGGGACCCTGTCGGCAACTTCCTGCCACACAAGTGAGCTGCAGGGGCTGAATGGCAAGCTGACTCCAGTCCGACGACAAGACTGTGCGAATCTGGGACACGGACAAGTGGGAGTGTGGAGAAGGTGTCGAAGCCGTTCGAGATGTCGCCCCAATCCACATTCTTCCGCCGCCTGAGTTGGTCGCCCGATGGCGCCTTCATCGCTGCATCCAATGCCATGAACGGCCCTGTCTTCGTCGCTGCCGTCATCGAGCGCGAAGGATGGCAATCGGACATTTCATTTGTCGGTCACGAGAACACTATCCAGGTTGCAGCCTTCAACCCAAGATTGTTCTTCAGGATAGGCGACGACCCAAGTAGAGTCAACGCGTCGTGCATGGTCGCTCTCGGTGCCGACGACTACACCATCTCCATCTGGCGCAACACCATGCACAAGCCGTTGGCCGTGATCCGCGACATCTTTGCTCGCCAAATCCTCGACCTCTGCTGGTGAGTACTGAGGCGCGGAATCGGTGCTGACCAACAGGGCAAACGACGGCCTCACGTTATACGGCTGCTCCGCAGATGGTACCATCTGCGCCCTGTCCTTCCGCAAGGATGAGTTCCCAGAGTTAGGCGCGCCAGACATGACCCAGAAGATACTTGACGAATACGGCTACAAGCCGGCCCGCAAGCGCAAGGCTCTCACGTTAGCGCCTTCGTCTGGCTTTATTGCGCCAACAGCTGGAGGGGAGGAGAAGGTCAACATGCTTCAACCACGGAAGGGCAAGCCCAAGCCGATGCGCAAGATCAACCTGGCGGGTACGATGACAGGCGGGGCTGTGCCCAATGGGCGACCAGCCATGGGAAGTGGTGGGAGCGGCGGCCGTCCTCCGCTTCAGCGACCAGATGAGGTGGACGCGCCCCACTTCAGCGTCCCACATTGCATTCCGAGCCTGCACGCGGTGGTGCGCTCGACGCATTCGCTCGCGCTGCTGACGACCACTGAGCGTCGTTAGTGGCTCCGCAGCGACAGCACGGATGCTTGGAGAGGCACGCGGTGTGTTCGACTACGACTCGGACCGCTCTCGCGCTGGTGACAAGCGCAAGGCGAGCATGGACGACGACCATGGCCGGCCACCGAAGGGGCGGAGTCTGGGTGCATCGCGCGCCTGCAGCCGGTGCAGGAAATCCGAGCGCCTATGGCGTCGTTTACTCGCGTCGGAGGAGGAGGCGGTGGCAGTGGTGGCCAGTGCTGCCCACCCGGCGGCTGCAAACCGGCATCCAGACAAACCAGGACGATGGCAACGGTGTCTTCAAGGCGGAGAACGACGTGGACCGCGAGCAGTACTCGGTCACATTCTCGCAAGGGGGCAACGATCTCTGGATGGACTTCATCCCATCGCCTGTGGTGGTCATCAAAGCGACGTCGCAGTTCTGTGCGGCAGGGTGTGCGGACGGCGCTGTGCGCGTTTACTCGGCGGGTGGGCGACTGTGAGTGACGCTACGTGACGCTACGTGACGAGAGTCATCTAACCTCAGGCTATGGTCGTTCAGGCTCCCGATCCAGGCCACGGATATCGCTGGCAGCGAAGGCAGGCTTTTGATCCTGACCGCAGATGGCATGCTGCGCGTGATGTGAGTTGAAGGGCCTGCTTGGAACTGACCGCAGCGACGTCAAGAGTGGCCGCGTGTTCATCCCACCATCACCCATGGACCACCTTATTGTCCAGGCTGGAGAGGCAGCCGACTACGAAGTAGAGGAGACAGCGCTGCGTCCCAACGGGACGCCGTACATCATCACCTCGGAACCAGCGGCGTGGGTGTTCGACCGTGAGATGGGCCTGTGGACGCAGATCGCCTCGTCATGGTGGACAGCCTCGCCTCTCAACGAGCACGAGGGCGGACGCGCAATGGCCGTTCGGGTCCAAGCGGGCCTCTTGCCGAGATCGAGCAGAAGGTCGCTGCCAAGTCACGCAGCAGCCCACCAGAGGACAAGCCCAAGTGGTGGGACGAGTCATTATCGTGCGGGCACTACGAGACGCGCCTGCGCGCCGCGCGCCTCCTCGGGTCCAAGGAGGAGTACCGCCACTGGCTCAAGGAGTACGCGAAGTTCCTGGGCGACGAGAACTTCCGCGAGCGCGCAGAGGACCTCCTCTCCGAGCTCATGGGCCCGGTGTATCAGTAAGCTACGATGTCTTGACTAAAGCTGACGTCAGCGTGGACGGCAGAGGCGTCGACTGGGCGCCGCGCATGATGGGGACGCACAAGCACGACTTTGCGCGCGACATGCTGGGCGTGCTGCGGCACTCGGTTGCGCTGGGATCAGTGGCGCAGGAGAAGCTGCAGCTGCTCAAGAGCATACAGTCTGCTGCGGGGCGGTGGGCGAAGGAGGAGTAGGCGTGGGTGAGCACAGGGGCGAGGCAGCGATGCGGTTTGGGCGGGCAGCGAGACAAGGCAGCTTGAGCGGGCAGAGGAGGGCGAGGCAGAGTGGAGCTGCAGTGAAGACAGCGGCAAGCGTCATGTACCATAATACAACGAGTATGTATTGCGAGTGTACAGTGTTTGGACATGTGTTATGCATCGGGCTAGATCAGGCGCGAATGGTGCGAGCGAGCCATCGGCAATGTGGCCATGTGCGAGCCGTCACTCCGGACGCCACAATTCAAGCCACCCAGGGGTGGGAGCAATCGGCAGGTTCGGCAGATGTAAACAACTGGGCGAGCCGGCCATCGCCCGCCGTCGCCCGCCATCGCCTGCGCACTTCGTATATTAGACTTCATATCTCCTCTCTCAATCTCTCATCCGCAGCAACTCCACCACACCTACTCGCGAAGATGAGCAACACGACCAACCCCTACGACTGCGCGACCTACCCCACCACCGGCGCCGCCACCTCCGCCCCACCCGCGTACTGGCCCCCCGCGCGCAACGCCACGAGCGACGACGAGCGCGCCTGCGTCGCCTTCCCAAACTACTACATGGTGCAGTGCTGCGGCACGGCGTCCAAGGCCACCAACGCGAACGGCGGCAGCGCAGCAATCCACGACCCCAAGTGCGGTTGGGAGGTGTGTATTTCCACAACCACCGACGACGAGTGGGAGGCGTGCTTCAAGACGATGGATGCGCAGCGCGGCAACGTCGCCGATAAGGGGTATAGCTTCAACTGCGCGAGTCCCAAGAAGGAGAAGAAGGAGGAGGAGAAGGAGAAGAGCGGGGCGAGGCGGATGGTGGTGGGGATGGGTGTTGTGGCTGCGGCTTGTGCTGCGCTCGTCCTTGTTTAGAGCGAAGGGGAGGTGAGGGGTTTCGTCGCTGCCAGCTATCTTGGGTTTGCTGGTGAGTACCTGCGTCGTGGGAGAGGGGTTGGGCTGATGGCAGGAGGTCTTATTTGCTTTATACTACGATGGAGTCTGTA
This sequence comes from Cutaneotrichosporon dermatis, assembly GCA_020011015.1. NCBI lineage: Eukaryota > Fungi > Basidiomycota > Tremellomycetes > Trichosporonales > Trichosporonaceae > Cutaneotrichosporon > Cutaneotrichosporon dermatis. Next base: position 630,148 of record JAIGNX010000013.1, read on the forward strand.
CAGTTTCAGCGACCCAGTGACGCACGGGAACGGGGCAGAAGGAAACGAAGGTTCGGCACGGGCTGAGATAGCACGCGCAGCGGTCAGAGGTTACAGAGCGCGCAGGCCATGTCTATAAGCGTCATGGGCAGTGCAGCTATGCTTCTCATGAGTGAGGTGTGCGGCCACCACATAGAACTAGCCTCATACTCAGCAAGGAGACGTGGTCGGGGTTCTGTTGATGCTATAGGGCGCAAGGGTGCGCGAGGGGAAACATTGCGTCGCTTGAATGGGGAAGAAAAGCAATCGCGCTCATTTGTTTGGTCCAATCAAATTGCTTCCGCCGACCACCCAACTATATTACATTGACCGATGTACAACAAGTCTAATGCTACGTTAATGCTGCCAAGCTAATGCTATGCTAATGCTTGCGTGTTCGCTGGGGTTGCACTTTCTTGCTGGTAGTGGCCTCGAATGCCTTGGGGGCCGGTCCCGTTGTTCCGAAGAACGAGGTGACCGTGTGGAGGTGAATTGGGCCGGAGCCCTTGGCAAACGGGGCTGCCTTCGACGTAGAAACTGTCGTTGATGACGGGGGCTCGGTGCTCCCGAGTGGCTTAGTGGTCCTGAATGGCTTTGCAGTGGTCACAAGCTTGGAGGGCGAGTGCAGAAGCAGCGGGGCTGGAAGCGACGTAGCTGGCCAGTAAGAGATGAGAGCCATGGGTGGAAGGAGAGGTACGGCTGGAGGGGCGGCCTGGGGCGTGGCCTTGATTCGATGGTGGTTGAACTTCTTCATATACCAACCACCTTGATCTGAGCTGGCTCTCGGTCACTCTTTGTTGGGGGAACTGCCTGGACATCGGCGGTCTGCGTCGCCGGCCGGTGGACGGAAGCAGAGAGTGGGTGCCGGGGCTGACTCCTTCCAGACGACCCCGCATAGAGACCGATTGTCGACTGGATAGTCGATGAACTTCTGGCCGCGAAGCCTGGTTGTCAGCTTAACGCGTGGAGCTCCAACTCACACTCGAACTGCCTCTAAAGGTACGACCTGGAACAAGACCAAGTGTCGACTGGATAGTCGATGAACTTCTGTCAGCAACGCCCTAGGCATCAGCTTAACACGTCGGAGCTCCAGCTCACACTTGAACTGCGTCTAAAGGTCGACTGATGTCGGTGAGGTCGGCCCCGATATTGGAGGAGATGCAGGACAAGGTCTTGGAGAGACGCTGGCGGTTGCGGTTGCAGTCCCTTGGCGTTGAAGTCGCCGGTTGGAAGGAGGCGGAAGGTCTCTGCTCCATGCTACTTGTTGAAAGGAGGAGCTTCTCAAGAGCGCCCTCCCATATGCGACAAGACGGGAGGCCGGCTTCTTGATCCACATCCCCTCCACCATATGCACCCACTCCCTCATCTGGGCAACTGCCACGGGCTGCTCTTCACTTCTTGCAGGTCCCACTGATCGAGGGCCCATCACGGCGGAGCCGACTTCGTAGGCGACGGCACATCCTCTGAGTGTTTCGGAAAATGTCATTATCGTGGCCGAAAAGTCAGCATATTCAACTAAAGGTGGCACGGTTGGAACCTGAGCGCTGACACTTATCACTTGGCGGCGAATGTCCGTGAGATGCTCCTTCGAACGACCCTTTGGCCTCGAGGCCCAGTGCATTGAGCCGCGTTCGGTGCTGTTGACGAGCACAGTGTCCATAAGCATATATATGAAGTTTGGCTGCCATATGATGTTGACATCTCTGGCGGACTCGTAGCTCGCCAGAGATACAATATTGATATTGATATTGATATTGATATTGATATTGATATTGATATTGATATTGATATTGATATTAATATTGATATTGATATTGAAATTGATATTGATATTGATATTGATATTGATGTTGATATTGATATTGATATTGAACTGGATACCAATATCCTCCACGTATGGACATATATGACTTTCCTCTGGGCGTTCTCAAAGCTGGAAGAACATCGTGGGAGATGTCGCGCTGATGTCTTCGAGGTGTATGTATCTCAGCAAGTGATCACCTCTGACATCTTACCACCTTGACTTCCGCAAGTTGACCGCCAGCGTCGTGAACAACTTTCCCATCCCTCTGGCGCATTCCGACGATTAACAGGTAGCCTACCTTAGTGGAGCCTCCACAAGTCATGGTGGGGGTTCTTGCCGAAGAGGTTGCGCGAGAGAGGTCGAAGAACCTCATGGCGGAGGCGGTGTGGACGGGGCCGCTTGGCTGCCACTCCCGGTTCACCCGCAACGCGTGGTTCGCCATCCCACCGACCTCTCTGTTGCAGCCTTGCAACAAGAACTGTCCCATCCAGCGACATCAGATCGCGACGAACGCTGGTCCCGGCAAGCCGGGCCAGCCAGAGGGCACCTTGGAGGATCTCACTCAGAAGATTCTCTTTGAGGCGGCGTCAACCAGACTGAGCAGGTGGCCTCCGCTCTCTGGTCGAAGTACCCATGTGAGTCTACTCCTACCAGCTCAACTGACGACTAGTTTTCCGGAACACCATCGTCCCGTTCCACACGCACGACTGGAGCATGGTCGAGACCGTGTGGGACGAAGAGCTCCCATACCGTTCGCAGGTCCCGTCCTGGCGCGGACGTCGCGCAGCAGACTTGAGACGGGCGCATGTCATGGCCGCCGAAGTACGCACCCAGCTCGCCAGACCATTCTCCTCAGCACACATCAAGAGCTGAGCGGTGCGGCGATCATGGGGTCTATCCGCCGCCGCTATGGGAGCCACCGGACGAACGGCATGATGCAGCTGACGTGGGCCCCGACGTTCCAGACGCGCGGTACGCCGCAAGACCACCACCGGATCAAGGACTGAACCGGACAAGCTTTGCCGCAAGGACCGTCCCAACTCTTTGCAGTAGCAGTGGGGAGGTGGAGAAGGACCCCGCTCCACCCCGGAAGTCCAACTGGGACCCGTGGAAGCGGAAAGGCTCGACGCGAGCAGTTGGACGACCAGCGGGTCCAAGCACAAGCTGTCGTTCGGCACCTCCAAGTGGCGGACCGCCGCTGAGTTGCGGCTCGGCCTGAGGGCACAACGAGAGCTGCAGTCCTCCAAGAGCTTCCGCGCCCACTGGGCTGGCAAGCCGTCAAACCCGCCAAGCGCGCCGCGCATGGCCTAGCACCCCCCCTCCTGTGGCAGAACGCTTCGCACGCCTTCGGCGGCGCCGGTCCGGACGCTCAAGCCGTAGTTCCATGGTCACTGTGGTGATATCCTATGTTCATTACATTCACATATCCGTGGTCTGTAGCGTGGGACGAGACTTGGTTAGAACAAGTAGTGGACAGCTACTTCCTCTGTCTGTACTCAGCGTGAGCAGTTAGATTTGGACGTATACTCGGAGCTCGTGATGCAAGAGTATGAGTGTCTGCAGGATCGTGGATGAAAGTGGCAGATGGTTGGACCAAATCGGCACGTGACCTGTTTGCTTTTCAGAGCCTGCAGCTCTGCCTGGCTGCCGCCGATGATCATGAGCAGGCGATAAGGGAAATGCCTCGCGTCTCGGAAGGTGCACTCCCTCAGCGCGTCCGTCTACTTCGATCCACGGCTTTAGATCCAACTGACACCACGATCCTCCTTGCCACGAGCTCCACACCAGAATAGGCACAGCTTCGCCAACATCACAACCCTCTCGCCACCGCCACGCTATAGTAGCCTGATGCCAGCGTACCGCTAGAGATCCATCTCTGTGCATAGTACAAGTGCCCAAACAACGCCGCTCGTCGCTCGTCCCTTAGATGGTGGTCTCGTAGGGGCGGGCGGTGAGGGTCTCGGGAGCGTTGTTGACGATCGAGACCTTGCGGGCCTCACGGGGCTGAGCGGGGAGACGCTTGAGAACGACGGTCTCGCCCTTCTCCTTGGCCTCACGCTTCTTGGCGGCGTTCGACTTGACGCGGTCGAGGAACTCCTGGCGGCACTTGGAGTGCTTGACGTGCTCGATGCGGACGTTGACACGCTTCTCCATGTAGCGGCCGTTGACGACCTTGTAGCAGATGACACCGACGGCGCGGGGGGCAACGTTGAAGACGATGCCGGTCTTGCCGTGGTAGAACTTGTGGGGCATACCCTTCTGCTGCGAGGCGTTGGCAACAATGTCGACAATGTCACCGATCTTGAAGATCTTGAGGAAAGTCGACGTGTTAGGAGCACCGTGCTCTGTATGTTAGCGAATGCTCGACTTTGACGAGGGGGGGCTAGCATTGGCACTGGGAGTGTGTTTGGGCAAGTTCTGGAGGGTTTTGGGCAAGCGGATGGTAGGGTTGGTGGGTGTGATGGCAGGTTTGTGGGGACGGTCAGGCAGGCAGGTGCAAGAAGTCGGACGAGGATGTAACATCCATCCGCCGTCGTCCCGCTGACCGTCCAACACCTGGTTGTCCATCACGACCACGCCCTCCATCGCGCCCAACATCATTCCCATCCAGATCCTGCCCTCGCACATCCCAAGTACCGCCCAAGCCACTCCCAGACCTCGCCAAGGTCCGTTCTCGGATTCAAAGACATACGGCGGTGCTTCTGCGCTTAAAAGTCAGCAATCGAACGCGCTCGAGAGACCTACAGAACATGTGGCGCGTGCGAGCGCGGGAACCGAAGCTGAGGCGTTAGCAAGTCTCTTGAGGCCATCACGAGCCCCGGGGAGGCCACCAAGAAGGTCCAACAGGCCATCAAGGCGGAGGACGGTCGGCGGACCTCCCCGCGGCTCGAATTCGCGAAACTAACGAGTGAGGCATGTTGGGCGACTTTTTCTGTAGCGTTAGGACGTCTGCTCAATGTCCAAGTCGTCGTCGCTGTCGGCGACGGCGAGCGCACTCACTTTGTTGCTGGTTGAGGAGTATCACCTTCGAGCTCGAACAGGTAGCCCAAAACGGACCACCCAAACGGATTTGCTTCCGTCGTGCCCAACCACACAGATTGTCAGGGACTGCTCTCAGGCACTAATACCGACAAAGTCGATTTGGCTAAACGCCGATTTTGAACGTCGTTTTTTGATCCCGAGAGGGAATGGCGGGAGGCGTCCGATGAACGTCAAAGATTGCTGGCCGTCTCATCCTTCAACCCTCAACAGCCGCCATGACCGCCGCCCCTCGGTACGTCGACTTCTCGGACACATCGCACGCTCGACACATCGTGAACGCACTCGGCAGAGCAATGCGCGAAGGACGGACAACGGAGGGAGAGATTGGGAGTTGGAGCAGGAGCTGGGAGACAGGCACATTTGAAGGCAGCGGGCGGCCAGATGGCGAAGGACGAAGGTTGTTACAGGTCGCGTACGGTGTGCGTATAGCGTGCCCCGGCGTCCGCCTGTGATTACGCGTCTTGTCGTGGTCTGGTTCGTCCTGCAGCGCAAGTTGTGCACAAATCTGAGGCATGGGAGGTGCGACCTGCTGGAGGGCAGGTGGACTTCTCGTGTGACAGCTCCTTGCTCTATCGTCTCTCCCAGAGATCCGTCGACCGCGCGCGCGCTGCCGAATTGCGGATTCCAATGTGTCGAGTGGTTTGGGCAGGAGCGCAGAGTCTACTTGAACTCTGCGCATATTTTGGTAGGCGCCCGTACACCCGGAGTCTCAGTCCGTCGAAGGACTTGACGCCGTGCCGTTGCGCTCGCCTCTCCTGCCCAGACAATCATCCATCCACTGCTCTCGAGGAGCGCACGCTGACAGTCGCAGCAAGCAGTCCAAGACCTACAAGGTCCCGAAGCGCCCTTACGAGGCCGCCCGTCTCGACGCCGAGCTCAAGGTGAGCCATACCCTCCCTACCATCTATGGCCCAAACTAACTTGCAGCTCGCCGGCGAGTACGGTCTCCGCAACAAGCGCGAGATCTGGCGCATTCAGCTCACCCTCTCGAAGATCCGTCGTGCTGCCCGTGAGCTCCTCAAGCTCGACGACAAGGACCCCAAGCGTCTCTTCGAGGGCAACGCCCTCATCCGCCGTCTCGTGCGCATCGGTGTGCTCGACGACTCGCGCATGCGTCTCGACTACGTCCTTGCCCTCAAGACCGAGGACTTCCTTGAGCGTCGTCTCCAGACCCAGGTGTTCAAGCTCGGCCTCGCCAAGTCGGTCCACCACGCCCGTGTCCTCATCCGCCAGCGCCACATCCGCGTCGGCAAGCAGGTCGTCAACGTCCCCTCGTTCGTTGTCCGCCTCGACTCGCAGAAGCACATCGACTACTCGCTCAAGTCGCCCTACGGCGGCGGCCGCCCCGGCCGTGTCCAGCGCAAGCGCGCCAAGGCCGCGTCGGGTGGTGACGGTGAGGACGCCGAGGAGGACGAGGAGTAGGCCCATCTCCTTTAAAAGACCCTAGCGGTTCCCGTCTCGGCTCCTTTGTACATTGCGGGGTGGTATATATGCATATACTACCAGACCAACCACTAGAGAGGGCTGCGGCTAGGCTGTAGTAGAGGGTCACTGGGCCTTGGATCATCTGCATTGGGCTGCTTTATGTGTAGGGTGCAAGTGACGGAGACAGCAAGGCGTTCGGGAGGTGCACGTGAAGCATTCGGGGGAGGCATGTTCTGTGTGGTCACGCTACGGTCATCCCAGCCCAATGGAGAACAGGTCATCCAAATCGCTGACGCGCGATTGCTTTGAGCCTGATGTCAGCTTCCAAGCATATGGGGCAGCAAGCTGCGTCAAAGTGCCTACGCACATCTCCATCGTCGCGTTGTCCTTCTCGCGCCGTTCCGCAACACGCTCCTCGTGCGCAGCACGTCGCTCAGCAGCAGCCTCAGCCTGGCGATCGGCACGCCGCGATGCCGCGCCCTCCTGAGCACGCAGTCTGGAGTTAGCTTCAAGACGAACTCAATAACTAACGCAGCAGCAAACCCGCCATCGTCGCCCATGAGCGTCTCCTCGTCCATCTCGAGACCCGCAGCCGCGTCCTTGTCCCGCATCTGCCGGTTCTGCTCGTTGGCCGCGCGCTTCTCGGCTTGCCGGCCCTCGCGGCCTGTCTGCCGTGGGGCGATCTCCTCGACGCGGTCTAGGATGACTTTGCGGCCGGCGCGGCGCTCGGCGTTACGCTCCAAGCGCTCAGTCTCTGCCTGTACCTCGCGAGCCATCTGGCGCTCGGCGACTGTCGGCGCACTGGGCCCGACGTGCTCGCTGAGCTGAGGGCCCGGGGAGGGCGAGTCTGTGCGCTCTGGGACAGGGCCAACTTCTTCGTCGCTGATGTCGTTATCGCCCTTGTCGCCCTCGTCATCTGCGCTGGGCCGCAGCTTCGAATGAGTCGCCCGGTCCACGGACGCACGCGCAGCGGCAAGCTCGACCGAGTTAAACCGCGAACTCGCCGTGAACGACCATTTGCTAACCGTCAGCAGAACCTAATATTCACACTCACTAGGCCGTATTCTCAGACGCTGGAATACTCGTGCTCTCATGGGGAATGTAGCATGCTCGTGGGAGGGCGCCATCGTTCCAGCGCCTCACGAAGCGACGGAAATACTTGTGGGCATCGGCAGAGGAGAGCTGGTCAAGATACTTGCCGCGCTCCTCCTTGAGCCAGAAGCGGAACTCGCTGGCTTTGAGACTGTCGGTCGATACGCGGGGGCACGGCTGGCGTCAGCATCGCGAGCGGCGTGAAGATAGTGTACGGGATTGGGGTCCGTCGAGGTGGAGAGTGAGAACGGGGATTGGAACTAGACGCACAAGTAGTCCTCTTCTGTGATACGCTCCACGCCGAGGTCCTCCAGGTCGAACAGATCCTCCGACGACTCGCTGGGCGACCGCTCGCGGCGGCCGCGGCGACTAGGTGGCGAGTCGGCTCGCCTCTTGTCGTAGCTCTCTCGGCGCGAGCGCTCGCTTCGATCTTCGTCGCGGTAGCGGTCACGCTTACGGTCACTATCGCGTTCTCGCCTGTCGTCGTGACGCGATCGTCTCTCCCTCCGGTCGTCGCGGTCATCGCGCTCATCCTTGCTGCGCCGCTTACTCTCGCGCTCCCGATCCCGGTCCCTCTCCCTCTCGCGCGGACGGTCTTCGCGCTTCCGTTCATGGTCGCGTTCGCGATCCCGATCCTCGCGGTCTCGATGACTGCGAGGGCGATCGTGCAGCTCGCGATCCCTCTCGTATTCGCGCTCGTCCCGCGACCGCCTCCTATCACGCGGAGAGCGGGACCTGTCTCGGTGGGAGGAAGGCATGGTGTCTCCAGCGATCCCCAGAAGGTGATGATAGATGGTTGATGGAGCAATGTAGTGAGCGAACAACGTAGTCGTGCCTGGAAATCGAAGTGGAGGTGGAGGGAATGTGGGCGGCGAACTGCCGGCAAGGGCAGTGGCGGTGGTTGCTCGCGACTTTCTTCTGGGGCGAACACCGTTTCATGCATGAGAATATCAGAGCATTGGCCTCTACAGCTAACTGATAATGCCCATGAGAGATGCAATGCCCTCGTTCTGAGACACTCGGTGGCCGTGAGAACGGATGGCCCGCAACAACTGCTGCGCCGCAGGGAGAATCCGTACTACGCATCCCGACGCACAGGACATCCTTGCTGCTTCTTGCCGTCGGACGTCAAGAAGTGAGACCTTTATGGAAGCGAGCGCGTCAATCCCTTCTTACACGGCCTCTAGATCTGACGCGTAGCTTCTCGTCGCATCGCACACGGACCGTTTGGGACCTTGAGATCGCTGCGAGACTGCCACCGAAGCATGAAGCTGTGTCGACTGATTTACACAATCTCCCCTCGATCTCCATCGAAGCGAAGCCACTCGCGTCGCGTCTTGATCAGATTCAGCACTCAAGTAGATTCCTTGAATTGCCGGTGGCCTACCGGGTACGCCTCCCACAAACGCATGGCGCATGGCGCACTCATTTCCGACTACATCGGTGTAGTGTGTGACTGTCCGGAACCAGCAGGCACCCTCCGCGCGCCCCGCGAGGTCACACTACCCTGCATTCCACCGTCAGTTGCGCGAACTTGTCAGAAAGAAACAGAGCGGTGCAGTTGACAGATGGTTGTGTTTGTCTACTTGCTCGCTGGTTGGCTGAAAGCAGTGGAGGTCCAGCGCTTGAATTGTCCACCTTTGATCAAAGTGGGGAGGAGGGTGGGGGGGAGACGGTATGAGGGGACTCCTCCAACCTTCCAGTGGTTTCTGCACGGACCCCCACCGATAACTGATATCTCGCCCCTTCTTGGTGTTGCACCCCCCTAAACCCTTTCAAGCCTCTGTCGTCACATCTACCATTATGCCAAGCCACACTGATCACAATCCATATTCATTCTTATTCGCCACAAGCAAGGGGTGTTTGGTTGATCAGCTGAGAGTTTAATGGTCTAATGGGATCTGTTGTAATAACGAATGGGCCTGGAATAGGTGGAGCAAGAGTCGGGCCTCGGGCTTTAGGAGTAGTGGAGTCGTTTGCCTGGTGATCAGCGGATTGATTAGTAGTCGTTGATGGGAATGGTTGACAAGCCTTCCTTTGATGAGGAGAGTGCACCTGGACACCCCCGGCAACGTGGCATTCAGGGTCCCTGAACTACGAGAGCTTCGGCGAGTTGCACTACTATGCTCAGCTGGCCCCAGGTGTTCATACCCGGCTGATTCGGCTCTTGCCCATTTGAAGGGGAGGGGAGGGATTCAGGGTTGACCTAAAGTAAGGGGAGATAGGGAGGTCACAAGCTCACAGGGCGTCGTGCGGCACTGTCCATGGGCCCCCTTCCTTTCAACCCTCGACCGAAATGCCATCATGTAATCTCTCTCACTATGGTAGTCATTCCACCTCCAACTCCCCCATAGGCTAGAGACACCCCCGGTCAACCTTGCCCCCATTGGCACACCCCCTCTGTCTCTTGGCTTTAGCCTACATCATCCCATACCCCAACGCTGTTGCTCTTCTCAACGACTTTCTCATTTGCTCTTCTCTTCATTGCATAGAGCTGCATCAACATCAACACATACACACTCAAGTAAAAGTAACACATCATGGCCGGCATCGACCCCGCGACTGGAAAGGTCTCCAAGACCACTGTAAGTTTAACCAAGTTGGCCATGTCGTTGCCAACGTCGACGTGCGCAACCTTGCTAACACATACAGCTTAACTTGGGCAACCTTCCTCCTAGGAAGCAGTCCGTAGCGCCCGCTGTAAGTGCCTTGTGTGGTGGTCGTCTCGGCATGATCTGGTGCTCACTCTGCTAGTCGTTCCCTCGTACCCCTACTCGTGTCAACCCCAGTAAGTCGCTGTAGTTGGATGTGGGATTCCCAAGCACATGACCTAACATTCAGACCAGCCTCCCTGGCCTGCGTACCGTGGTTACCATGAGTACTCGTTCGCCCATGTAAGTGTCCAAGTCCTAATGAGGACGCCACTGCCGATCACGAGATCGGCTGTGTCCCTCGAGCTTGGCAGAAGGCTGACTCAAACCAGGCCGTTATGGGCGTCCGTCTCCCCACCATCTTGAACAAGGCCATCCAGGACGTCTACCTCACTCTTAACCAGGAGTACGACGAGGAGCGCATCACCGACCTCCTCAAGTGTGTCGAGCGCATGGAGGTCCTCATGGACGATCTCCAGGGCAACTCCAAGCTCCGCCCTGTCATTGACGATGGCGCCGGTGACGTCGCGCTCTGGAACAAGGTGGGTGCGAGATGATTGTGTATATGTCATCATGGGCCAGGGCTTACATCTCAGGAAATCGCAAAGTACTTCAAGGGCAAGGACTTTATGAACGCTCCGTGGCTCTTCGCCGAGGCTTACAAGTACCGTCGTCTCCGCGAGTGCTTCTCCCTCAGCAAGTTCTGGGTCGAGTACGATGTGTTCTTCCGCCAGAAGGTGAGCACGGCGTGATTTATGGAGAGGAGCTGGTGCTGACTGCAGTGCGACACCTTCAGCCGCTCGGCGACTGCCGTCATGGAGCTGGCTGCCCGCTTCGCGGAGCCGACCAGCCAGGACGAGAACCTGTCGGCCGAGGAGAAGATCACCAAGAACAAGCTCATCTTCCACGAGCTCGCCCAGAGTGAGTCTACCCTACGCCTTGGGCCTTGTGAGCGGGTGCTGACATCTAGTCTGTCTGTGGGGCAACTCGACCGACCTGTCGCTGCTCATTGACATGACCGAGGACGACATCAAGGCCCTTCAGTCGACTGGTGGTGACCACCTTGCTGCCACCGAGAAGAACATTCTCGGCAACAACCTCAATGAGCTCGCGGAGCTCGTTGTCAACCTCAAGGGCGGCCGCATCGACTTCATTCTTGACAACGCCGGTTTCGAGCTCTACACCGACCTTGTCTTTGCCGACTGGCTCATCCAGTCGGGTATCTGCCGCGAGGTCCACTTCCACGGCAAGGTGAGCAAGCACACATATACAGCCTACTAACTCTTAGATCCTTCCCTGGTTCGTCAGTGACGTCCGTCGCCAGGACTGGAACTGGATCCTCAACCAGTGTGTCTACGGTCACCTCTTCCAGGGTGACGACCACACCGATGTCTCCGAGGACGACATCCTCCACCTCCGCATCCTCGGCAAGCGCTGGAAGCAGTTCGAGGCCGAGGGCAAGTTCCAGTACCACCAGCACCCCTTCTGGTGCACTGGCTTCACCTTCTGGCACCTCCACTCTGAGGCCCCTGACCTCTGGGACACTCTCTGCGAGTCGGACCTCGTCATCTTCAAGGGTGACCTCAACCACCGGTATGTCCCCTCTATCTAGCAATGAACTGCGCTGACCTGTCCAGTAAGCTCACCTACGACTGCCACGCGCCTCCTTCGACACCATTTGCCCAGGCAATTGGTCCCTTGGCGTCTGAGCCAGGAGCACCGCCTATCTGCTCGCTCCGTACCATCAAGTCGGACGTCGTCGTTGGTCTGCCGGAGGGTGTCGCGGAGAAGCTTGACGAGACTGAGACGGAGAACTGGAAGATTTCCGGCAAGTATGCCGTTGTCCTCTTGTCACAGGGTGACAAGGGTGTGAAGATCTAAGCAAGGGAAGAAGTTGCACAAGGGAAAATGCGTATCACATATGCTCGATGACTGCCAAGTTTGTAGCTTAATCTCAATGCTAAGCGATATTGTTGCCGCGGCATCCCCTTTATGAGGACATGAATGGGAGCAGGGAGCACGGATGGTGGATGGGACTGCCTCATATCAAGGATCTGCGAATCGGAGAACTGGCCGTAAATAGCCGAGATGTCTCCACCGGGTACTACCAGACGACCGCGACTTCAAGAAGGTTGAGGTTGCTTTGACCTTCCTCATCATTACCATGCGCCTCTTCACAGTCACCGCCAAGCGCGGCCTGGCCAGCAGCTCCATAACAGTCCGGCCACGCATAACCCCGTCTCTTCGAAGCTTGAGCACCACTGCCCCTCAAGCTCGCGAGCGCAAGCTCCCCGCAACATTCTACCGCGGCGGCACATCCAAAGCTCTGTTGATACAGCGCGATGACTTGCCTCCACACGGACAGAAGAGGGATAATATCCTCCTCTCGGCAATGGGCAGCCCAGATCCCAATGGAAGGTGAGTATGCGCAGGTGTACGGAGCCAGCTCAGACCTGATACCAGACAACTCGACGGGATGGGAGGTGGATACTCGAGTGTCTCCAAGGTCGCGATCATCGGCAAGTCGGCACAGGACGGGTGTGATGTGGACTACGAGTTCGCCCAGGTGCTCGTCAACAAGCCGGGCGTGGACTATGGGAGTAATTGCGGCAACATGCTTGCTGTGAGTCGCCGCCGACGCGCTCGCAGAGTCTGGTGACGACGATGCTGACACCAGGCGGTCGGCCCATTTGCGTTAGAGAACGGCCTCGTCGAGCCACGCGACGCCGACGGGCTCAACCTCGTGCGGATCTTCAACACCAACACGAACAAGGTCATCCATGCCCGCTTCCCAATCTACCCCGGTACGCGCGACGCGGCCCTCGAAGGCGACTTCGCCATCGACGGCGTGTCCGGCACGCACGCGCGCATCACGCTCGACTTCATCTCGCCCGAGGGCTCGCGCACCGGCAAGCTCATGCCGACGGGTAATGTCGTGGACGACCTTGCCTACCCTGGAGGCACCATCAAGGCGACACTGATGGACTGCGGCAATCCGTGCGTCTTCGTCCTCGCCTCGGACCTGGGCATCGAGCCTACCCTCCTCCCCGCCGATTTCACGCCCGAGATGCTCAAGAAGCTAGATGACATCCGCAACGCTGCGGCTGTCAGGATGGGCCTCGTACCTTCCCTCGAGGCGGCACAGGCGCGCAACTCCGTCCCTAAAGTGTGTATCATGAGCCCCAAGACTACGCATACCGTCCTCTCCGGCGCGACGGTGGCTGCAGACCAGATCGACCTCGTGACAAGATGTATCAGCTCAGGCGACCCGCACCGCGCGCTCCCCATCACCGCGTCCCTGTGTACCGCGGCCGCCGCGCATGTCGAGGGCTCCATCGTCCACCGGGTCCTTACGGGGAACCGCGTTTCGGACGGCATCGTGATTGGGCATGCCTCCGGGACTATTGCGGTAGATGCCGACGTCGTCAAAGGTGACGATGGGCTGCTGCATGTCCCCAAGGCGAGGGTGTTCCGGACGGCTCGCAAGCTGTTCGAGGGGAATGTGTTCTACCGCGACTGAGCGGGGAGTTTCGAGCGAAGAGTCCTGCTCAAAGCGGGCGAGCAGTCGGCGGGCGACATGGGGATTTGCACATCGAGGGGACCTGCCTTTGGGAATGCTCGCCAGCTCAAGAGGGATGAGTTCTATCGCGATCGGCGCGACGGCATGTCCCCAACTTCGACGCATTCTGAGTCAAGAAGCATGTGTGGGGACGCCATCGCAGGCGAGCAGCGAGCGAGCAATCGACAACTCGATCTATAACTTCGTTGGGGCTTGAGGTCGCCGGTGGTCGCCGCCCGTCATCTGTAAATGATTTAGCAGCCTCCTCATTGTGCCACACCTTGATTGACACCAAGCCGGCTTCGATAGGCAACTAGGTCCAGATATCCTCGCTAGGCTCGCTCCCTGTGCTTGGCGAACATGGAAGTTCCGTCGTCATACCAACTCGTGTGCGCACGCGCATTTACGGTACGGAGATAACCTTGGACTATTCGCAACATTCTAGATCTGTGGGGCCAGTCCGCTAGCGCTGGTCGCGACCTCGATGGGCTAGGATAGACTTGGACTCGCTTGCAAGTAGATGTTCCTGGGGGATCTACGTACTCGATAAGGCCGTAGCGGGATTTCCAGGAATGCGAAGGTGTACGGCAGCGGCAGCCTCAGCGTCGGCTTGTCCTCGGTTAGAGGAGGTACGGCTGTCATCGTCTGGAGCCTGCTGATCGTCGTACATCGGATCTCGACCGTGCCTTACTTGGTCCCGGTACGCAGTCCGCATCGATGTACCGCTCTATTGCAAACTCTGTAGATTCAGCAGCTCCTTTCTTGCCAACACTTCCCCGGCGGCGAAGGGAGGTCAGCTGGGCAGTTTTGACGTCACGGACCTGAACTGGTCCGCCCAATTCGGCTTGTGATCCGGCAAACAGCGGCTGGCACCGGTCACAACCCTCACAAGCCCCCACCCCACATGCCCACATGGCTGCCCGCATGGCCCCACGACTGCCCTTTGTCCGCCGGCTACGGCTGCGCCTCTGGACGTGGCTTGTGGCGGCACGACTAGCGTGCCTTGGCACGCTAGCACCGTCCACCCTACATTTCCCCAGGTGTCGCGGGGTTGCCAAGCGACTAGTGGCAGGATTAGAACAGACATGGCCTTGGCTCGGGCCCCGTTTGTGCGTTGTGGTTATCGGGATCTCGGCTTTGGTATTGAGTACCAGTAGATTGGCGATGAAGTGTGCGTGAGGTCCGGGAACAGCTGAAGGGGGTCCCATCTGAGGGTGTTATTGAATGCCCTGCATAGTGTGGGCATCACGCATGGTGGTATTCGGCAACAACAACTGCTTCTTGCGGCTTGCCGCTGACCAAGCCAGGTCACCGGTGTGAGTCGTGAGTTCGCAAGGGATGAAGGGGAGGGAGGAGCAGGGTGGCAGCTGCCACCTGATATATGACCTCTTGCCTGAGAACAGCCTCGTCCCCGTCGTCCCATTCGCTCCTCATTTACTTGGATAACAAGAGGACCCAGAACCACACACAATGTCGTCCGACGAAGCGCTTCGCAGCAGCGCCGACACGCCGCCGGAGAAGGAGCATGACCGTCACATCGAGGCGTCGAGCATGGAGCGTCACAGGCGCCACTCGCAGGCGATCAACATGAATGCCAGTGCCAAGTGAGTATGGCTTCTGCGCGAGGTGTGTGCCACCAGCGCGCCTGCTAGGCCGCAGTAGCGATAGTGTGGTTCCAGTCTGGGAATCGGAAGTCACTCGGCGAATCGTAATGCCGATCTGCCCTGCCATTAGCCTGCGAAATCCGAAACCTAATGGACACCTCGCGGAATCCTAATGCCGGTACCTGTGTGGCGGCATCTCGGACTCGGGAACCCACCACCGTAGCCAACGCTCACACGCAGGATCCAGAACCCGCTCTACGGCATTCCCAAGGAAGAGCTCTTCGGGGACGTCAAGCGCTTCTGTTCCGAGCACGGCTTTGACGATGTCGGCCTGTTCCAGCGCGCGGCTCTCGTGGGCCAGACACCCACTCGCTTCGAGGAATTCGCCGAACTCACCGATGAGGACAAGTACTGGCTCCGCCGGGAGAAGACGCACAAGTGGTCGCAGCCGCGCGCGCTCATCATGACTGTCGTGCTCGCTTCGGTCGGCGCAGCCGTGCAGGGCTGGGACCAGACTGGCTCGAACGGCGCCAACCTGTCGTTCCCGATTGAGTTCGGCATCGACGATCGCGAGGGCCAGCCGAACGCTTACAACAACTCGTGGCTCGTCGGCCTCGTCAACTCGGCGCCGTACTTTGGCTCAGCGTTCTTGGGGTGCTGGCTCAACGACCCGATGAACAACTGGCTCGGACGCCGCGGAACGATCTTTATCTCGGCCGTTTTCTGTCTCCTCACCCCCCTCGGATCGGCCATCACGCGTAACTGGTACCAGCTCTTCATCTGCCGTGTCCTCATGGGCATCGGTATGGGTCTCAAGGCGTCAACCGTGCCCATCTTCAACGCAGAGAACGTCCCCGCCAGCGTGCGCGGCGGCCTCGTCATGAGCTGGCAGCTGTGGACCGCCTTCGGCATCTTCCTCGGTTTCTGCGCCAACCTCGCCGTGTTCAAGGTCGGCAAGATCGCGTGGCGTCTCCAGCTCGGTTCGGCATTCATCCCCGCCGTCCCACTCGTTCTTGGCGTCTACTTCTGCCCCGAGAGTCCGCGCTGGCTCATGAAGAAGGGCCGGTACCAGCAGGCATACCGCAGTCTCCTCCGGCTGCGTAACTCGCCCCTCCAGGCCGCGCGTGACCTGTACTATGTCCACGCACAGCTTATCGAGGAGTACGCTGCGATCGGTGACTCGAGCTACATCACTCGCTTTGCCCAGCTCTTCACTATCCCGCGTGTGCGCCGTGCCACCGTGGCGTCGTTCGTGGTCATGCTCGCGCAGCAGATGTGCGGCATCAACATTATTGGTGAGTCCGCCGCGGGCCGGCACCGCCTGGTGCCGGGCGCCAGACCAGGCCAGCCAAATGGCCATGAACGTACTTTGCTAACGCAACAGCTTTCTGTGAGTTTCGAACGGCCACCAATTGGTCCCAATTGGTCCCGATTGGTGTCGAGCGTCGAGGAAGGGAGCTTCGAGGCAGGCTCGCCCAGTGCCCACCAGAGAGCTGGAGTTTCTCTGAATTTCGGCTGGTTTATCCACAAAACCATCCTACCCACCCTCAACCAACTTGCTAACCCCAGACTCGTCCTCTGTCTTCTCGCAGGCCGGCTACGACGCCCTGCAATGCCTCTTCGCATCCTTCGGATTCGGCCTGCTCAACTTCGTCTTCGCCATCCCGGCGGTCTTCACCATCGACACCTTTGGCCGCCGCAACCTCCTCCTCTCGACCTTCCCCAACATGGCCTGGACGCTTCTCGTCACTGGGTAAGCCCACCTTCCTAGGCGCTCGCTCACACTAGTCTCATGTTCCTCCTCCCCGGCCCGGTCAAGGACGAGCACACTGGCGAGGTCATCAGCAAGGGCTCCGGCGCGCGTCTCCCCCTCATCGCGCTGTTCATCTACATCTTCGCCATCTTCTACTCTGTCGGCGAGGGTCCTGTTCCGTGAGCCACCCCTACTCTGTCGCATGCTGACGTTAGCTTCGCCTACTCGGCCGAAGTGTTCCCCATCACCCACCGTGAGGTCGGCATGGGCTGGGCCGTTGCCACCTGCCTCTTCTGGGCCGGCGTCCTCGGTCTCACCTGGCCCGCGATGGTGAAGGCCATGACGCCGACGGGTGCTTTCGGCTTCTATGCCGGCCTGAACGTGCTCGCGTGTATCATGATCTTCCTCTTCCTCCCCGAGACCAAGCAGCTTACTCTCGAGGAGCTCGACTATGTGGTGAGTGCGAGTGGGCGTCAGCGAGCGTCAGCCCGTTGCGCGCCAGCGCGGGCCTCCTGGGGGAGCGTCGCGTGCCCCTGCCCTGGACTTAGCTAACCCCAGTTCGGCGTCCCGACCGCCAAGCACGCGAGCTACCAGGCCACAACGTGGCTCCCGTGGTTCATCAAGCGGTACATCTTCTGCAACAAGCGCGCCCACCTCAAGCCGCTGTACAACCTCGAGGAGGTCGGTGGCATCGAGAAGGACCCGGAGTACGCTGCGATGAGCGCGGGCCCGGCGCACTGAACGGCGTGTATGGACAAGTTCCTGTACCCCAAGCCCTAGTAGTCGTAGTCGAAGTAATTGTATGGAGTATGCAGTCGTGCGGAGCAAGGTTGGGCCGAAGTTGGGCCGCAGGTTGGCCGCAGGTTGGGCCGCCACTGAGAAGTCGATCGCTGGGCGTCTCGGTGTGATCTTCGGCCAGGACACGCACACGAACTAGCAGCAACCCCCCGTTCCCACGCGTCGCTAGCGGCGTCCTGGAGTTCCAGATCCTCTTAGTCTGTAAGCTATAGGTCGTGAGGCTGATGTCTACGTCGACTATTGACGACAGTGGCCATCCGTGACGTCAGACTACCACGTTCCAACTTCCCCCACTTCCACTCCGATCTAGCGACGAGCGGGCAGTACATATGCTTGCCCAACGTGCGAGACATGTTCGACTCGCTCCATTCATTGCGCCTGTACACTAGCATTAGCATACTATAGCAGCAACGATGAACCCGAACGCGAACGCGAACGCAGCTGCCAACGCCCAGGTTGGCGCGACCGGCAGCCAGTCGACTGGCATGAGTGAGTGGCGTCGCACAGCGAACCTGGCCACCTGCGTCTTCGTTGCGAAGACGAGTCTGTTAGGAGAATAAGAGCTGACGAGCAGAGGTCGGCGAGTCGCTCAAGGACGGCTGGAAGAGTGAGTCCCCGCCCCGTGCACCTCTCCCCCAGAGGCGTCTGTACCAGGCATCTTCGCCACTGAACCTTCCATACGTCTGGGGTGGCACGGCCTCGTACAGTCTCGTGCCGTCCGTGTCGCCGTCCTCAACACGTGCCGTCTCTCTGCCCCTGTCGATCCATCTCCTCCCCCACCCCACCTCTCCCCCACCCACCGGCTCACGTTTTGCCGACGTCCAGTCACTGACGCTGACCAGTGTTCCACGGCGCAGGCGAGGAACTCCGCGGAAACATCAACGCGGCGCTCGACGGCGCCGGCGATGCGATCGCCGGCCGGCAGCCGATGCCGAGTAAGGGCGAGACTGTGGCGGCGCGCGGGCGGCCGAGGCGGAGCAGGGGAGGATGAGGATGGAGGCGCGGGATGCTGCGCTTGATGCGGAGAATGCGGGTCGGATGTGATTCGGAGTGGGCGGCGATATATATGCAGCAAGAACGAGAGCGAGAGATCAGAAAGTCAGAGGTGGCTCGGCGTTGGAGAGCTGGAGAGTTGGATTTATACTTGAAGTCAGTCTAGTGGAAGAGTACAGTCGCGTCTGCCAGTGCCAGTTCCGCACGGTGATGTTGTTGGCCGGCCGAATCGCCACGAAGTGATAAGGATCGCCACAGGCATGCTAAATCGCGTGTGATAGCGAGTTCGATACGTGCATGTGCTCAAGCGGAGACAGCACGGAAGAGACGTGGAAGGGAGTACGATGCTCGTTGCACGGATGTGAGAGCCAAGCATTATTGGATGACAAGCTTTGCATGAGTGCTTTGGCTGCCCCGCGCATGCGAGCATACGAGTGCAAGCTTTGGCGATATGCGACATGCATCGCCATCGAGATGCTACACCAGCCAACGACCCCCGCGGGTATAGAGAGAGTGCCTACAACCCTGGCCTCTGTTAGACCAAGCGGAAGAGCCGAAGAGTGCTGTCAAGGCCAAAGAGCCGAGGGTCGAGTCAGCCCCATGCGGCCCAATTTGAAGATGTTCAGCTCTGATGGGTCCTCAAGTCTGAATACGAGTCATCTTGTCGTGAGCCGCCTAAAAGATACAGCGAGCAAGACCAGAAGCAAGCAACTTGATGTGGTCATCAAAGAGCTTAGTGCCCGTCAAAGGTGTCCGAAAGGGGCAATTGTTCCAGGGAAGTTTGATGGCGTGCTACGTCATGTTATCGCGGCGTTCCTGAGGAGGGGGGTTGTTTTGGTACTTTGCTCTTGCTCTCGCTTGCTGCTGCTGCTTGCTTGCTCTCTTGCTCGTCGCATGCACTCCCTCCTCCTGTGCATTTTGCTTACGGCTGAGACGACGAGTGGAGCAGAGCAGAGCGGAGCAGCGAGGAGTCCAGACTCGCCAAGCAGCCAAGCAGCCGGCGCCGCAATGTGATCTGCCTAGCCCTCGCTTTCCACGCACGCCACACCTACTGTAACCGGTTCATGTCGATACCGTCCTCGCGATCCCGCCTCCTCCACTCCATCCGAGCCATACGTACGGGGCGCCCAACTGCTTCTAATCCCATCTCATCTCAGCACGCCATCCCCTCCTTTGCTCATCTCATCTCATCGCCTATCCTATCTGTGCGCCCCATCCATCTTACTGCACTGCGTCAACAAAAGCGGATGAACCCGACGCCAAATCTCGATTCTCCCCACCACCCACTCTACGCCCTAGCAGACCGCAATGTCGGACACGATCAGAGCACACCTGCACGACAAGGAGGACAAAGGCTGGCATGACGGCCACTCTGACCCCGACGTCGAGCGCCACGGCCACCCGTACGAGGTCCCCGTCTTCATCGACGACAAGGCGACGATCCCGAGCGGCACCTTTGACCCCGTGTATGAGGCCAAGGCGCGCGTGCTGAACCGGGCCGTAAGCGTCGTCGTTGTCGCTCCACTAACGACCAGATCCAGGACATCGGGATGGGATGGTACCAGTGGCAGCTGTTTGTCGTCGTCGGGTTCGGCTGGGCGAGCGACAACATGTGGCCGATCGTGACGTCTCTGATCCGTGAGTCGGCGTGAGCGACCACCAATCGTCACTACCTCTGTGCACCTCCGTGATTGCCGCTCACACCAGTCCCCCCCGTCGCACTTGAGTTCAATGTCGCCCGCCCGCCGCTTCTCACGCTCGCGCAGAACATCGGCCTGCTGGCCGGCGCCATGTTCTGGGGCTTCGGGTGCGACCTCTTCGGCCGCAAGTGGGGCTTCAACCTAACCCTTGGAGGTGAGTGTCCCGTCGATGCGCTCGTGGTTCAGCGCTGACCTCCTCCAGTCACGGCCGTTTTCGGCATGATTTCAGCTAGGTGCGCTCTCCGGACCCTACATCTCCTAACCCCAGCTCACCCAACTTCGCCGCTATCGGCGTATTCGCCGCACTATGGTCGTTCGGCGTCGGCGGTAACCTTCCCGTCGACTCGGCCGTGTTCCTCGAGTTCCTCCCTGCCAACAAGCAGTGGCTCCTCTCGGTGCTGTCGGTCGACTGGGCCATCGCCCAGGTCATCGCTGCCGGCGTCGCCTGGCCCGTGAGTCTGCATACAAGGCCATGGCTGATGCACTAGCTTATCGGGACTATGACATGCAGCCAGGACGTCGAGGTGTGCACGCGCAAAGCCAACATGGGCTGGCGCTACTTCGTCATTGCAATGGGCGCGATCGCGCTGCTCATGTTCGCCATCCGCTTCCTCTTCTTCACGATCTACGAGTCGCCAAAGTACCTCATGGGCAAGGGCAAGGACGAGGAGGCCGTGGCTGTCGTGCAGGAAGTCGCGCGGAGGAACGGCAAGACGACAAACCTTACCATCGACGACCTAAAGGCGTGCGAGCCGGCGGGGTATGTCGCACGCACCGACGCCAGCGCGGCCATCAAGCGCAAACTCCAGAACCTGCGCGGGTCGCATGTCCGCCAGCTGTTCCAGACTCCCAAGATGGCCATCTCGACGAGTCTGCTCATCACGATCTGGGCATGCATCGGCCTGGGTTATCCCCTGTACAATGCGTTCCTGCCGTCGATCCTCGTGGCCAAGTCCGAGTCGTCGACATATATTACCTACCGCAACATGCTCATTATCGCGTCTCTCGGTGTGCCCGGTGCGATCATCGGTGGTTTGTTGAGCGAGACAAGGGCCGGCCGCCGCGGCGTCCTCGGCACTGCCACGGCTCTTGTCGGTGTATTCCTGTATGCCAGCACGACCGCCAAAACGTCCAACACCCTCCTGGCCTGGAACTGCCTCTACAACTTCTTCTCCGTGAGTCTCTCCTCGGTCTCCTCCGTATATCCTCGGTCCTTCCTCCGTATCTCCCTAGGCTCTTCTCGGTCTCGCCTCGGTCTCTATCACGTCTCGCCTCGGTCTCTATCACCTCGGTCTCCCCTTATCTCCTCGGTCTATCCCCGCGTCTCCCTCCCCCTCTCGTCTGTCCCACTAACCCCAGTCCGTCATGTACGCCGTCCTCTACGCATACACCCCGAACTCTTCCCCACCGCCTCCCGCACCGGCAACGCACTCACCGCCACCGCCAACCGCGTGTTCGGAATCATGGCACCCATCGTCGCCATGTTCGGCGACCTCACCACCTCTGTCCCCGTCTATGTGTCGGGTGCGCTGTTCATTCTTGCCGGCGCGCTCGTCTTCATTCTTCCGTACGAGTCGCGCGGCACGGCGGCGTTGTAGTCGCCCCGCCCGTAGAGTTTCTTGGCCCCGTAATCGCAAACCGCACACGACCTGCCACACCTCCAGTTCCAGTTCACCCTCACACCTATATTCAACATCGCTCCGTCTCCATCGCGCCCGACCTACCCTATATTCAACATCGCCCACCGCCCCTAGTTTGTACTTGTAGCCACCTGAAAATGCTGGCGTGGCGGCCTGATTCCGACTTGTACTGACCACATCTGACGAGCTGACTCCTGACCTCACACATGGGCGTCTCGCTCAAAGGGAAGAAACTAGGTATGCAATGAACCTGCATGCACTCATTTCACTGGACGCGGGCGACGTTGGACAGAGGACGCAATCGTGAGCAAGCGAGCGATCAGCACTGATCTCTAGCTCCACTCGATGTCTGCCACTCATCCGCTGCCACTGTTGTCTAACTTATACTCCATTGACTGTCCCAGTTCAGTGCATACATCCCAAGCATCTGCATCCATGCAGACGAAGACAGCTTCCGAACACCGCACGAAATCGCCCTCCACCCCTCCTCCACCACCCCGCCACGCGACGCCCTCCACCTCCACCTCCACCGCCGCATCCGGCCTCACGACCAAAACATGTCTCACCGCCACCCCTCTCCTCTCCCACCTCCCGCATCCGTCCCAGCCCGTTCAAGTGCGCCTCAACTCACCCAAAAGTACCCGATGGCTCGTTGGTGTAGTTGTAACTCGCCAACTGTCCACTTTCCTGCTTCCCGTATTTCCGGCGCAGCGCCCGCTCGTCCGTACGTCGGCCTAAGGCCGCTAGAGTTAAATAGGCCTCAGGCCTCTCCGGAAGATTGAGCGCGGAACGGACTGAGCCATCATTTTTTGCGGGCATGCGAGAGGTCAAGGAAGAAACTTGACGCAATCAGCTCGGAAGCACTCATTACTGCTGCCCGGAGACGTTGGACGGATGCCCCAGGAGGGAGTCTCCAGTGAGCGAGGGAGCAGAATAACTGACCTCAGGCCCCACTCAATATAACTCGCCCACAGCCCACTAATCCCCCGGCCACACACTCTCACCGATACAGTACTCCAACTCCCTCTTTCCCCCACACATTTCCCCATGCATACATGCACGGGCACACCTACCACGGCCCATCCCGACCTCCACTCACCACCTCCCCCTACGGCGCGACACTCCCTTCTGCAGCCAATTCGTTCTTAAGCAGCGCCCACCACACCACAACCGCCGATGGCTCGTTGGTGTAGTCGTAACGCCAAAAGTCCAATTCCGCCGCTCCCGAACCCACCGCGTACTCGTCTGTACTCCCATCGTAGCCGCTTGCGCCTGACGGTTCCTGTGGCCGCTTCTATCCCCCCCTCTTCCTCCCCTCCCCATCCCCGGGTTGAGCGCGGAGCAGGACTGAGCCATCCATTTTTTGGGGGCGCGCGTGACTGCCTGAATAAAAGGAGCGGGTGGAGGAACGGAGGGGGCACCTCGTTCACTTGTGCGAGTAGATGTGGACATCGTACGAGAATGGGCAGAGTTCATGATTAAGACGGCAACGTACTGTAAGTTATAATACTTATAATACACACAGAGCAGTACACGAAGAGCAGTACACATAGAGTACGCCGACCGAACGTCAGAGCGCCGACTAGGGCTACACATGCTTGACCATCGCCCAGCCTTTCGCCACCATCCCTCCCTCTCATCTGCCTCGATGCGATAATGTATGTAACGACCTGAAAATGCTGGCGTGTCCTGTTGCCGATGTATACTGACCTATATCTGACAACCTATATCCACGTATTCTGCTCCAGGAAGAATACATACGCAATGAACCTGTATGCACTGCTTACTGCTTTCAAGGTGGTTCGACAAAGGAAGAATGCCAATAGTGAACAAGCAAGAGGTCGGAGTCACTGATCTCTCGATCTTCGTCACTGACACTCATCTACTGCCACTTCAAGCCCCCACTAACGCTACTGCTCTGCCGCAAGTGCGATGTACGAGGCTTACTTGCTCTCCATGCACACACCCCGAAAATCCAGCCTCCACCCGTCCTCCACGATCTCACCACGCGACTTCGCCTCCACCTCCACCGCGGTCACCACCAAAACATGTCTCACCGCCACGCCTCTCCTCTCCCCACCGACCGCATCCGTCGCCAGCCCATTCAAGTACAACCAGCGCCTCCCAAAAGTACCCGATGGCTCGTTGGTGTAGTTGTAACTCGCCAACTGTCCACTTTCCTGCTTCCCGTATTTCCGGCGCAGCGCCCGCTCGTCCGTACGTCGGCCTCAGTTCAACCGGCCGCTAGAGTTAAATAGGCCCCAGGCCTCTCCGGAAGATTGAGCGCGGAAGGACGAGCCATCATTTTTTGAGGTGTTTCTGCATAAAGGCAGTGAGCTGGGGCGGAAGTGCGCGCGTGCATGTGCAAAATCATGGCACCGTCACCGCTTGAAGTAGCTCTGTTTACTGAATAAAGTAAACAAACGTCCTTCGTCCACGTGTGCGTAGTGTAAACATCGTGCATGGTAATGGCTACATAAATAATTATGACAATGCAAGTAATTACAGTATACACAGACAGCAATTAATCCCACCAGCGCCGGCTAGCGGCTAGAACTTCGCATGCTTGACCATCGCCCAGCCCTTCGCCACAATCGCCTCCAGCTCGTCCGCCTCGGCGCGGTAACTCTTGCAGCCGAGTTCGCGCCCCAACAAGTTAACGACTAGATGGAACCGCGAGGCCTTGCGCGCAAGCACGAGGCGCATGGCACTGAGGGCCACGCTGTCGTCAGCTAGGTGGGTTGGGGTGCGTATAGCTCACAACATGAACGAGCGCCTGGACACCGCGTAGTGCTCGACAGAGTCTCCTCGCGCGGAGTGGTGCACTCGCGCCCTGCCTGCGCTGTATGTGTACTCGGCGGCCGTGGTTAACCAGCCGTGCACAAGGCCCGAGCGCCGGGCGTCGAGGTCGTCCGGCCCAAAGTAGTGTGGCACCTTCATTGTCGTCGTCGCGAAGTTGACAAAGATGTTTAGGTAGACGGTCGACAGCGCGTTGTGCTGCGTGTCGAGCTGTCATGTCAGCGGACGCAAGTCCGCGTACTCACGTATGCTACGTGGTTGCGGTTTTCCAGCTGCCTATTCATGTTAGCGAAAAATGAAGTGAGTCAAAGAGCACTTGCCGCGACGCACCGGCTGAACCATCCAATGAAGGCCGCACCGAGCTCGCGGCTCTTGCGCATAGCGAATGACTGTCGCACTGCTGTCTGTCAGCTGCCGTCACGCAATTTCCAACTGACGTCCCTCGAGCATGCGCTCAGTGTCAATTGAGAAGTCCAGCGTCCGCGTATCAATGAGGAAGCCGCAGTATGGGAAGCCTGGAATCAGCCTGGGTCACGCCCTCTTGCTCACCTGCTGTGCCGTCGCTCCGCAGGGAGACCACGGGTACTGCTTGCCCATTATGAGCCAGCTCGAATGACAGAAGCGTCTTGCTCGGAGACACGAATGCGCCATACTCTGGGAACCCGCGCGACATTGTGTTGACGAACCGCCGTGCAACGTCGTAGTTGTCCGTCACAAGTAGGAAGTCGTCGATGTAACGAAGCAGCCGCTGCCGTCAGCTAAGGGGTTCGCGATAAGCAGCTCACCGTTCCGTGCCGCCGGGTCCATGCCAGGTGGTCGTTCTCGAGCCACGAGTAGAAGAATGAGCACAAAAGGCTGCTAACGCGCGATCCTTGCGGAATGCCCGTACGCTGGCGGTACAGGTCCGAGCCCATCTGCCAAATGTTGTGCTGGATGTGCGAGCGGAGAAGCTCCATGCACGCGTCGCGGCTGATCTCACGCGGCCGGACCAGGTCCATGATGACGGCGTTGCGCAGGGGCTGTGCCAGCGCCTTGGGGTGCTCCTCAAAGTCGTTCTGAGCGATATCTGGCCGAGTCAGAGGCTGCCGTGCAGGAGACACTCACCCGACACAGTCGCATGCGTCCTGAACAACTTGCG
The DNA here is from genome assembly GCA_020011015.1 of Cutaneotrichosporon dermatis. NCBI lineage: Eukaryota > Fungi > Basidiomycota > Tremellomycetes > Trichosporonales > Trichosporonaceae > Cutaneotrichosporon > Cutaneotrichosporon dermatis. The sequence goes on from JAIGNX010000013.1 coordinate 656,164, forward strand.
ACCGACCTGCTGCGATGCCTTGCTCGCGGGAGGGAGGAGCAGGCAGAACTGCGCGAGTGTGTAGTCGTGGCGCTGCCGTCAGCTACGCAATGCCATACAGACGTGCCCTGTCAAGGAGCTGGTCGATCACATCAAGCATCTTATCCTGCTTGATCGTGTCGAATGCAGCTTTGATATCCATCTTCACAAAGTAGAGTTTCGGTCTGGTGTCAGTTCCTGGCGCTGCGTGTCACTTACAATCGCCCGCGGGCTTGGATGAGCTCCTTCTTGAGGCTCTGTAGCGGCGTGAAGATATCATTTGTCCCGAAAAGGCATGCGCCGAGGGCTTCCCGTTGACGATTCTGCTGTCAGCAATCTGACTCATATCTTTCCTTGCCTTCTCGTAGGTCAGGATCTGGTGGACTGGCTTGAGCACCTCATTTGCCGAGGTCAGTTTGCCAGACACGCTTGCGACGCCGAGGACGTTATGAGGTTTCTAGCTAGTTAGCGTTCTCCCAGCCCTGAACCCACAATGCGCTTGCCCAGGTTGACGATGGGACGGAAGCCGTTTGGCTTGGGAATCAGGCGCACAGCAGAGACACCCAGCGGATGTTTGAGCGCCTCTTCTTTCTCTTCCTGATGCATGAGCGTTGCACATGAAGCGAGCGGCTCACTGGATTCAGTTGCTCCAGCACCGCGTGTGCCAGCAAGTCGAAGTGAGGAGCCGTCGCGCTCGCCCACATCGTGTGCGGGTAGTACACGGTCTCCATCCGTGTCATTGCCGTCTCAGTCGCATAGAACGTGGACTGACATGTCAGCTTCCGTCGGATCACACACAGCTCACCTGAAGCAGTGGAATGAGGTGCTGGTCGAACAACCAATGGATAAACTGTGATGCCAGTTCCTGACGCTTCTTCGCCTCGCTAGCTGGCGCGCGGTGCGGTTGCTCGACGCAAAGCCACTCGAACTCATTCGCGCGTATGCCCTGCATGATGGAGTGCAGAGTCATGGGCTCGCCCCTCTTCGAAGATACGAGCCTCCGCACGTCTGGCATGTCAGGTTGCGTGCAGAGCATCAGTCACCTACTCTGCATGATCACAGCGAAGTTATGCTCGCCAATAAATTGAACTGGGAATGACTGGCGCAGGACGGTGGAGAGGTACCTGCATACCTGGTGTGAGTGACAGACCAAAACAGGACCAACCTGGCTGTGAGGGACTGGCGCGAGTTCAGGTGGTGTCTGCCGCTCAGAGCTGCCATTGCCCCGGTCAATCAGTCCCAAAGGGGTCTTGGTGTTGTCAGCGCTCACCACGATGTGGACCCGTACCAGTCTGATATCCTTCTGCGAAATCAGCTTCTGACGCCATGAAATTACTCACTGTACGCTCGAGACACCTCGAGAGCAGAGTTCCATGCGAGGTTCTGGAATGGCGCACGAGGATCTCGCGCATTGCGGAGGTCATGGCCGCTCGCCGGGCAGGGCTGCCTCCAGCGGGCGTGCGCTCGTCAGCTCCCTTCCGCGGCGCCAGGGAGGGAAACATGATGTGCAGGAGAGCCTCGCAGTCTTCGTCGGAGGGTAGGTCTCGCCCTTGAGTACTCGGTCGGTTGAGGATGTCTGCTGTGAGCTCAAGGCGAAAGGAGGCAGCTCACGATGTCGGGGCAGCCCATACCGGATCTTGCCTTGAGCGGTAGTCTGCGGTGGGCCATACAGTATACGTTGCCTGTTCAGATTGATACTGGCCAGTCTGTATGTCAGCTGTCTGTGGGACGGAATAGCTCACGTTGGTTGCTTGGTCTTGACGGAAGGGTTCGGACGACTACGTTTCCCCTTGGCCACGACATTTTCGCGACGCCGCTTCGTCCCCTTGGCGCCTTTTGCCCGTTCATTGGCGGCCCTGGATGCATCGTACAGATCGCACACTTGTCTCCCACAGAGTTGGAGGTAACAGTTATTACCGAGCGGAAGGAAGAGCGATGTGGAGAGGAAGAGATGTCGAAACGCCGCGTCGCCGACACTACAATCAGCTCAACTCTCATGGCACGACTAACCGAGACCTGAGGATCTGCCATGCTCGGCCGCGGAGCACAGAGCTGGGACACTGCGCAAACTCGGCCTCGACAGCAGGCCGTGACGGATTGTAGTACGTGTTGAAGCCACTCGTCTGTTGTCAGCTCAGAGGAGGGAAGGTACTACCTTTGTTCCCAGCACGAGCGCGTCTCCGCGTGAACCGCGCTCCTTGACGAGCGCGTCTAGGATGCGGTCAATCGCCTCCTGCTGTGTCCACTCTGCTGGACCGGGTGGTGGTGCAGGGCCGGCGTCGTCGCGCGGCGCGCATAGCGTCGTCTCGAGGAGGGCACGGTACTCCTCGGGATCGGAGTGGTAGACTGCATCGTAGGCGGCGAGGTGGGTGCCAAGGGTCGTGAGTGTTGGGTAGTAGGTCGAGAGCGTCTTGTGCCGCACCGTGCTGGTGCTGGCGCTCTCGCCCATACTGAGAGTAATGGTTGATGTCGAGTACGTTATCAGACAGGCGCGCGTTTCGAGGTGCAACATGGGTGGAGGCGAATGTGCCTGGCATCTATTCTGAGACTAACATCTTTGTTTGGTTCCGGCCAACACTATTCGACTGCCTTTCTGCCTGTACAAGCTACCATCTTTCGAGACTCCTGGCGGCATCACGGCCACTCGTCATCCCAACGGATCCCGCGGGTATTAGGATGAAGGCGCTGGAATCAGCTACCCCCTTGTGGTGGCACTTACATCCCTCACGGCGCGCACGCTTTCGAGAAGATCCCACACCGAATACCGCGACCTAGTCGCCGGGTCGACGATGATGAAGTGGAACTGGTGGAGGACGTTGGCGACGAGGTGGTTCATTCGCGCATCTACCTCCTCGCTAGTGACCGAGCTGCACGTTAGACTCCTCTATCTGAGCCTTGGCCGACTGACCGATCGTACCAGAAACACCACTCCTGGGAGTCAGGTTACTCGGCGAGGGACAACTCACATAGCAGATCCGGGGTAGGAACTCGGAGAACCACCAGCGCTGGCTCGACGGTACATGGCTAGGGTTGAGCCTGCCGTCAGAAAGGGTCAGATGAGGGCCTCACATGCTCTCCGCAATCTTGATGTCCTGCCATTAGCCCGGCCCGTCTGTGGATGGAGGAGCTCACCTCGAAGACGAGATTGTCAGCCTGATACCGCTCTGCCTCTCTGCGCGTGAGCGTTGACCAGCGAATGACACACGTGAGGTGCCACGACTCGGCTTCGGGGAACATGTACTCTGCCCATCAGCTCCGCTCCGTTACCACAACACGCACGGTCGGTGGTGAACGGCTCAAATGAGGGCCGGTACTGTAGGCGATGTACGATGGCGGAGGGGCCATGTCGTCAGGTGTCGGGGGGCTTTGGGAGTTGGTAGGATCGGTAGGTGGAAGAGGCTGGGGGAGGGTGGTGCCGGGCTGGGACTGGAGCTGGGGCTGGGACTGGGGAGTGGCCTGCTCCACCCCGCCGTCTCTTATGACCGCGTAATGCGGTGAGTAGCTCGCGAGGGGCTCCATGGCGATCAAGACCTTGGGATCACGCGCACAGTAATCACCACGATCACAGTGGAGAAGTGTGCTAATACTGTATGTTGAGTGTGAGTGTTGGCGAGTGGTGCTGGCATCGTGATGGATGGTTCGTGGCGCGGGCGCGCCCGCGTAGAAGCAGGTGAGGATGGAGAGAGCGGCGGGGCGGGGGAAGCTGGAGGTGATATATAGATACGCGGGCGCAGATGTGAGGTGCTTCTTCTCAGCGAGACGCCATCATGGAAACTGGGTGACTAATGCTTTCGAGTACGGTGGAATTCTACCTATCCACGACGGGACGACGCCCGATGAGAAGCGAAGGTTGAGAAGCACAGAGGGGCGCAACGATGGCGCACTGTGGCTCGGTGACACTGTCTGATCACCGGGCGGTCGAGGCTGAGTGTGATGGGCGCAACCGGGGTTTGGTGTACCGAAGGTTCGACGTCGACGAACGTTGACGGGCTTCTTCCGTCTCGGTCAATTTAGCATAGTGCAAGACAGCTGGCGAGAGACAGTTGTCCGCCATCAGCTGGCTTTCGCGTCTTCTCGCTTTCTGACTTGGTCATCAGACGGAGCACGACCTGTCGGCATCACGGACGCCCTTGGAACCTGTCACGGGACGAGCTGGCAATCGTTCTGGGTTAGTGAGGCGGAGTGTCCCGCCAGACGACATTGACAGCCAGATCATCAGCAGACATTGTGACATTGCTATTCTCAGTTGCGATGAGATCTCATACCTCTCCACAGTCTTCACATTGGCGTGCCCTCACCTACTTATCTGTACCTTGTTCGGTAGCGCTCGCTCACGTGCGCACACAGGGCCCAGCACGACAGTCCCAGCACACACTGTCAACGTCAGAGTGTGACCGCGGGATACTGACTGAGAGGGCAGCGATTAAGTCGCAGCCTATCTGTCCATGTACACCTTCCACGCGTCGTGGCGCCGCAGCATGGCTTGCCAAGATCGCCGAGCTCGCCAGCTTCATGGGGAGTTGAGCTCTCGGCGCCGAGAGCGAGGAGTTAGTGGGCAACGCGAAAGCGCAAGCAAGCCCACCTAAGAGGGCGCCATTGACCCCGCATCGGTTCACGGTTACCGCCTCTGCAGGCGCCGTCCAAGCCGAACAAGAAGCAGCGGCATCAGTCCAAGTCGTGCGAGCGCCCTACTGGTGAAGACGTGATTCGACTGTAAGAAGCAAGCAGTAGGTGGCGCAGGGAAGCACGTTTGAGCCACCCACACAGGGCACAAGAGACGCCTCCACAAGCATCCCTGTACCGTGCCGCAGTTTCGGTCGTTGCCGGTGCATGTGCAGCTCGCATGTGCAGCATGTGGGTATGTAGGGGTGTGTGTGCACGTCCTGTCCGCGTTGACGCGTCGTCATAGCTGCTTTAATGGGCACACGACTGAGATGCAACTAGGAGCGTCCAATTGTTAAGTGGAAGCCGAAGACATGAGGCTGCCCTGGCCGTTGTAATCTTCTCATGCACGATTAATTGCTATTAAGGAGTGGGAGGACGTCGGATGGAGTTCAAGTAGATCCCAAGAATCAGCGCAGCACAGTGCCTGTTTGAATACTAAAAGCCATTAGAGTAGACCCAAAGTAAAGGCTAACCAAGACTTTGACCAATGGAGGCTCTGGACCTGAAGCGTGACCACACGGGATACCCCGGGAGGAGGGAGGGAGGAGCGCGACGCGTTTTTCTTGTCGGCGCGCAGAATCAATTCAATCTACCAGCCAACCTCTACTGAACCCTGAAACGGCACGATGGATGGGTCATGTTGCTGCACCAACCCGAACAAAGTAGGTCTATACATAGTAGTATGAAAGGAACTCGAAACGCAGCAAGTAAAGAAATGCATGCATGTGTAGTGGGCAGGATCATGCAAGGAGGGGAGGGTCAAGGAGGGGGCGTGCAGAATTGCTGGGTATGGATTAGTACGCTTGTAAGGAATATGCAACCCACCAAGGAGGCCAAGTCATGGGCCAAGACGTTTGGCACAGACCCTCTACCCCTCTACCGCCCTACCTCCTGCCTCCACAAACACCCCTGGACGCTACCACCTCGTCTGTGCTCTTCACTTGTTGCATCCTCACTCTTCACTCATCGCCCCATCCTTACAGTCAGCCCGGTGCTGTACTTCTCATCTCTCAACTCCATCATCCCTACTACTCTCCTCAACACCTCCCCCATCGTCGACTTTGACAGTCACGACCACTCTATACCGACTACAAACTTAACTAAACATCGACACTCCTTCCAAGAACCCTCCTTCGACAACCTCCCGCCCTCGCCCCCTTTGACCAACATGCGTGTCCTCGCCCTCGCCACCATCGCCACCGCCCTCGCGGCCCCCGCTACCGCCCGCAGGTCCCACCCCCGCCGCCAGTGCAAGCCCAAGCACAGCTCGAGCATTGCGCCCACTCCCTCCGTCGACACCGGCAACCAGATGAACGTCCAGCCCAGCGAGTCGTCGTCCATCAGCCCCGTGCCCAGCGCCTCGGAGGCCCCCTCGGCTCCTGTCGTTAGCGAGGAGTCTGCTGCCAGCTCGGCGTCGGCGCCGGCCGAGTCTGCGGCGCAGTCGGCCTCTGAGACTCCGTCTTCTTCGGCCGCCCCTTCGTCGGCCGTCTCTGAGGCTCCCTCGGCCTCTGCCTCGGCCTCTGAGTCGTCCGCCAGCGCTGAGCCCTCGCCCTCTGCCGAGCCTTCCGCTTCGGAGGCGGCGCCCTCGGCTTCGGCCTCGCCCTCGCCTTCCGCCGAGGCGTCAGCCAGCGCCGAGCCCTCGGTTTCCGCTGAGCCTTCCGCCTCGCAGGAGCCTTCGGCCACTCCCTCGGCTTCTGCTTCGCAGGAGCCCTCGTCGACTCCCGAGCCTTCGCCCTCGGCTTCTTCCACTTCCACCGGCGCGGACGCCGTCTTCACTCAGCCCTCGGTCGACGAGTCCGCCGCCACCGGCCCCGAGGCTTACCAGCAGCAGCTCGTTGATCTCCACAACAACCTCCGTGCGCAGTACTCGGCCGGCCCCGTGACCTGGGACCAGTCGCTTGCCGACTACGCCGCCAACTGGGCTTCCAAGTGCCAGTTCGCGCACTCGAACGCCGAGACTGGCGAGAACCTTGCTGCCGGCACGGGCAACGAGGTCAACATCGCCCAGGAGTTCCAGATGTGGGCCGACGAGGCGAGCCTGTACGACTTCAACAACCCAGGCTACCGCAACGAGACGGGCCACTTCACTCAGGTCGTGTGGAAGGGCACGACTTCGATCGGATGCGCGTGGAAGACGTGTGCGCCCGGTACCGTCTTTGACGCCGAGTACGGCAACTCGCTCCTCCTCGTCTGCGAGTACTCGCCCCGTGGCAACTTCTACAACCCGGACGACCAGGCGGCCTCGGCCGGGTGGTTCACCGACAACGTCGGCCCCAAGGTTTAGTATAGCGACACCTCCTCATTCTTCGCTTGCACACACATTTGCGGTATGGTCTCGTCATTTCTAGCACTCAGAGCTGGTCTCTGAGTAGGGCTTTATGTATTCGCTTGACGCGGAGGTTTGGTGCGAGGGGTTGTGGTGCAAGGATGTGGCGCGCGAGATGCGGAAGGTGTCAAATGACTGAACTAAACTGCGCCAGAGTCAAGGGTTGAGAATGACTGAGATGAACAGCGGACAAGATGTGCACACTGCACTGTACATCTCAAGCTACAACCCCATGGTCCGCCGGAGGAAATCCTCCGCCTTCCCATTCGCCTCCTGGAAAGCCCTCATCGTGCCCGCATGCTCGAACGCCGGCCTCGCCCCGAATCCATGCACCGTGTCTGGCGTCAGCTGTCGTCGAGTCTCAGCTATCATCCATCCTCAACCCACCTTTGAATTGTATGACCTCGCTAGGCGGGCTAAACGCAGCCCTAACCTCGTCCACGCGCGACCCGTAAATGTATTGGCTGCCATCAGCGCCCCCCTCCCCCTTGTCCAGTCTCCGAGAGCTTTGCTCATCCAGCCCGGCTGGAGTCTCCACACGGACACTCACTCCTCGTCGGCAAGCAAAAACACCGCTGGACGGCGGAACAGCGGCCACCGCGCCGGCGTGTATTCCGGGTGGAAGATGGCGCCAGACGTCAGCGGCGAGGCGTCGCCCTTGGCCAGGAGGTACGTGATCATCGTGCCGCCGCGGCAGAAGCCGACGGCGCCGATGGTGGTGTATCCTGCGTCGGTGATGTCTTCCATTGCCTTCCGTCAGCGGCCTTCCTCTCCCTTCACCTTGCTGCTGTGCTTCCCTCCTCCTCGGCACCTCCTCGTAGCCCACTATACCCTGTCGTGCCACGCCTCGCCATCCCCTCAAACCCAGCCCCACCCCACCCCACCCACCTTGTCCACAAGCGGACACGCCTCGCCATCCAATATCCCCCTGAGATAAGGCAAGATCCTCAACATGCCCAACTTGCCCCACGCCGCACTCAACCATCCCCTCCCCGCCTTCTCGCCGGGATAAAATTGGACTGCGCTATCGAGGAGGTCGGCAGGCGGCGCATTTGGGATGTAGTCCGGCACGTAGACTTCGACGCCGAGGTGGTCGGCGTATGCGTCGGCGAGGATCTTGGGGTTGACCTGGTGTCAGCTGCCGCTGCCAGCCAGGCTGCCAAGCAGCGGCGTCGTAGCATGGGCTCGAGGATGGCGATGAGGCTGCCCAATGCCGTGACGGCTGGAGCTGGGAACAGAAGAGTAGGGTGGGGACGCACAATCTGGAAGCCGAAGATGTCGTAGAGCAGCATCACGCACGCCTTCGGGTGCTTGAGCTCCCCGGCAGGACGCGTAACGTAGCGGTCCACGCGCAGACCGTTGCCCGCACGCTGCATCTCGCCGCGCGGAGTGCCGGGGAGGACGGAGCCGCGGAGGCAACATTCGCTGATCGGCACGAAGGGGGGCATCGCGATCGATTTGGGGCGTAACCTTTGCGGAGGGCTAGGTGAAGTTGTAGTCGGAGGGAAAGGAATGTGAGTTGGGTGCGTCGAGTTAGTGATGGTAGTGATAGTTCAGCAGTGGCCAACCATCACTATGCTGGTGAAGTTGCAGAGAGAGCTGGAGATCATTGACCCCGCCCGCCGCTCGCAGCCCACAGCGACAACGACGAGTCAATGCAGCCACCGGCTACCCGAAGATGTACCGAGCATACCACAAACCACAGATGGCGATCTTAGCCGCGCCATAACATACACAATCCGACGGAATCTAATCTGTCACGTGACCCAACGCTGACGTTGACGCAAGTGAACAACCACAACCGCAACTCGCGCTTCTGCCTGCTGCTGTAACAAACCAACAACGAAGCCAACATGTCCGCCCTCGTCTACCTCCCCGCCGGTCGCTCGATCCGGCGCTCCGATAACGCCAAGTGGGTCGACCCGCAGCCTGAGAAGGGCACGATCGAGCTCTCCCTCGACCAGGGGATTGTCAACTTTGGTGAGTCGGCTTGCCTGCGGCAAGCCACAGGCAAGTAGGCAAGCTGGCAAGCTCTCCAGCCTGCTCTGGCTTGCTCTGGGCTTGCTCAAGTTGCTCTTATGACTGGCGAGTACGTAGCTGACCCCAGTGTGGCGCAACAAGGAGACGAGCCGTGCCGAGGATGTGTGTAGCTCTAGCTGAAGGCAGGCTAACGCGCAGGAGCTGCTCATCTTCCCCTCCGAGGCTGCTTTTGAGCGCGTCGCGGCGGTGAGTGCGGCGTCGGGCCATGAAGAGGAGAAACTGACGGCAGGACCCCACGGGACGCTCGTTTGCGCTCAAGTTTAACAGCTCGAACCAGGTGCACTTTGTGAGTGTCTTCTGGCTGGGATACCGCTTCGATGTGTCTCGTTCTCGGCAGGCTGTGCTTCTGGGATACCACCTCGATGGCTTTCGTTCTCAGCGGGACCGACCCTCCTCGGTGTTCCTGCCCTTCTTGTCATGACTCCTAGAGGGCGCCTGTTCCTCACTCTCCCCTCACTCATTGTCGTTGCCCACACCGCTAACCCCAGTTCTGGCTGCAGCGCGGCACCCTGAGCGAGGCCGACTGGCGCGCCACGACCGACATTGACGAGTTCCTCAAGAACCCCGAGTACCGGTGGGTCCTATCACTAATGCATGAGCGGGCCGTCTGACACGCAGCGCCGGCTCCGCGCCCATCCAGGAGTCGCACCGCCCTCCCGCTCCCAAGCCCAAGGCTGAGGACGCCGCCCCTTCCGCCGACGCCTCGGCTTCTGCCTCTACTTCAGCCGCTGCTTCGTCGTCGCGCGACGCCGCCGCCCCCGCCGCGTCGAGCTCCGCCGGACCCTCCAAGGACGCCGACATGGCACGCCTCCTCTTCCAGTGGGCCGAGAACAACATGCCTATCCCGGACGACGAGGACGCGAGCCTCACCGACATCCTCACCCCCGACACTGTGTCGCGCCTGCTCGCCGAGCGCCCCGAGCTGGCCGCGCAGATGGCCGAGCACATGCCGCCCGACCTCGAGCTGCCTGGTGGCGAGAGTGTTGCTTCGCCGAGCGGGCTGCAGCGCGTCGTTGGTACGCCGCAGTTCCGCGACGCGGTGAGTAATCTCGAGATGGCGCTGCGGAACGGGACGCTGCCGGACTCGATGATGCCTTGGGTTAGGCATGCGGAGGGGGGTGCGTGGAATCTGCGCTCGTTCCTCGCTGCCCTCCGTGAGGTCAGCAAGGATGAGAAGAAGGAGGACGAGAAGATGGATATGGACTAGGGTAGTGCTGTAGACCAGTATGAGCATGATCGTGGCTGGCTGTGGCTGTGCTGAGCTCGGTGTTGGCTGCGCTTCGGCAATGTGGAGCATGACATTCGGCGCATGACCGGCCGCATGACACTAGGCCGCTTCGATCAACTGCGCAGGTGGTCATCGAAGGAATGTGAGACACCGTTGCGACACTGCTGTGCAGCTCGGCGCTAGTTACAGCTCTAGTTGAGACACACAAACAACACCTGACCACAACAGAACACATCGCCGAGCAATTTGGGTCCAGCGGATACATGGACTGGTGAGACGGTACAAGGCACCTCCGGCGGAGTATGCATGCGCTATATAGGCGTGAATGAAGGGCTAAGTTGGGTGGGTGGGGGAGAGTTCTTAAGTGGGTGGGGGATGGTGACGCGGAAAGATGGAAGGATATCCTTATGAAATGTCTGTCCGTGGCTTAGATAAGCATGGCGGCACCAGCGCCGGCAAGGGCGAGGAGGCCAGCAGCGGCGGCGCGCGGGCGACGCGGCCGACTTGGAGCCAGCAGGGAGGCTCCGCTAGTGCCAGCAGCGCCGGCAGCGGCAGTGCCAGAAGCACCACCGTTGGTGGAGGCACCGGGGCGTTGCCAGTGGCGGAAACGCCGTTCGAGGCCTGGATGTTGCCGCCAGTGTACGTGGCAAAGTCGGGGTACGAGACGTTGCCCTCAACGTACGGGTTGGTCCAGTTCATGCCGGTGGCGATGGGGACGATGAACTTGAAGTTCTCCTTGATCTTGGGGTACTGGTTGATCATCTCCTGCATGGTGTAGTTGTTGATCTCGTGGTTGAGGACAATGGCACCTTGGTGTTGTACTCGCCAGCCTTGGCCTTGTCGAAGATCTTCTGGTAGTTCTGCTGATGGTCTCGGGGGTGATACCGCCGGTGCCCTGCTGCCAGTCAAAGTGTCGTCCGACCAGAGAACGTTGGTGAGGTTGAGGCCAGCGGCGATGACACGAATACGGTTGTCGACGTCGCCGTAGGAGGGCGCCAGCACTTGGGGGTGACACCGGTAACAAGCTTGATAGCTGGCGAGTGTAGTAGAGCTCGGCGAAGGCAGCCTCGTTCGAGAGGGTGGTCATAGCAGGTGCGACCAGGTGTGGATGCAGATCTCGTGACCGTCGTCAAAGGCACGCTTGGCCTGGTAAGGCCAGTTCATAACGTTGGAGCCAATGAAGAACATGGTAGCCTTCTGCTTCTCCTGGGCCATGAAGTTGTAGAGAGCGTTGTGCGAGCAGCTGGGTCCGTCGTCGAAGCCAAAGCCCCACGAGTTGGGCTCGGGGAGAGTGCTGAGGTCGGCGGGAATGGACGAGTCCTTGGGGACAGTGCACCTGGCCTTGGACCACCAGCAGTCGGGGTCGGCAGCGTTGTCGTACTGGTAGGCAGAGAAGTCACCCTGGGTGCCGACCTTGATGGCGACGTTGCCAGCCTTCTCGTTGACGGTGGCGTTGATGGTCGCGAAGAGCTGCTGAGCCTCAGTGTCGCCGGCAACGAGAGCGGCGGCGCCCCAGTTGGTGGGGAACTTGGAGAGGGCGGCGGCAACAGGGGGGTAGTTGTAGGGAGTGCACTGAGCCGTGACATCTGGAGGATTAGCATTGGACGGGCCGTGCCACACGATCTGTCACGGGGGGGGGGACTCACCGAGGGTGTCTGGGTTGTAGTCGCGGGTCATGTGGGACTTGCCCATGCCGATGTTGCGCGCGCCGATCTCGCCACCACCGCAGCCACGGTGAGCCGAGACGGAGACAGCCGCAGCGAGGAGGGTCGCGGCGACGTACATGGTGGAAGGGGGGTGGGGGAGTGTCGAAGGGGGGTTGAGGGATGAGCTAGGCTCTAAAGGCAAGGAAGGTGGGTAGACTTTTGACCAAATGGGTATTGTCAAGAGTCCGAGTTGGGGGAAAAGTGAAGAGTGGCAGCGAAAAAAGGTGCTTGTCACTCTATAAACTGAAGAAGATGGGAGATTGATGTCGAGAAAAAGAAGATGTTACAAGTGAGAGATTGTTGAACAAGTGGAAGGACGAAGTGGTTGGTGGTGGTGGTGGTCGCGATGGGGTGTGAGGGAGAGGAACGGGGTGTGGTCGTTTTGGGTCGCGACGCATACAACGCGCGGATCAAAAGGTTCGTGTTTTAGGGGAGGGGGAGGCGTAACTGGGGGTCAAGCCGTGTGGGCGTGTGGGCGCGGGGGGAGGGAAGGCGTGTAGGGTGAGAGTGCTAAAAAGTGCCAAGGGATTTGTTGTATGTGAGAGTGGGTGCATGGGTGTGTGACATAGGCAAGGCTGAATTTTTCAGGGGTGGCGGGTAATTCCCTATTGTTCCCTATTGATATTGAACCCTGAGACTAGGATCTATTGGAGAGACAAGACAAGTTGGCGTTGGCTTGTAAAGCTGAAAATACTCTCACCCAAGCCATACTTGGCATAGAGTCTGTGCCCCGGGGTTGAACGGGGTATTCGCGTCTAACGGCCTATTCTGGCCTATTCTGGGCTGTGGGCTGTGGGGGCGACTTCACCGCCTGCTGTGCAAGATAGCCATATGTAGGCATCGATGCACCACTAGTCTTCCCTTTGCATAATAGTCCTGCTAGTCCAGCGACGAAGCGAGCATGAGCAGTCGCATGGCCTCAGTCGAGTGCCTCGCCTCACGTCAGCGTGCAATGCAAGCTGCACACATACGGTGAATCGCGATCGGCGACGGCATATTTCTCCCGAAAGCTAACCGACTGCGCACTGCACAGCCCTCAACGTTGACCCCCTCCCCCCCCCCCTCTAAGCTTGACTGACGTATCCGTTCCTCCAGCTAAGACGCGCAGCAGCCAGCCCAGTACTAAGTGGCTAGTGGGCCCATGGTTCAGGTTCAGGTCCAGGTCCGCTGCAAGCATCAGGTCAAGCGAGGCAAGGTGCTAGAGCAATCGGCTTTCCGCCGGCTTGCATATGGAGTCGCTACGGCCGCTTGCGAGCACGGGTATGCCCGAGCACACTTACAGGGTGCAAATCACCCACAGTGGTAACAACGCGCTCACCAAACGCGGCACGGCGCGACGCGTCCATCCATCCCTGGCCTTTACCACATCGGCCGTGCTTGATGCACCGCCAATCAGTCATCATTGCCTGCGCCCTGCGTCCAGGATTATGGAAGAACTAACGCGACGCGCCGCTCACCCCCAAGCTCCTCCCTCATCCTAGAGAGCTAGAGTAACTGCGCAGCTAACAGCTACCATACGTCAGAGTCAGAATCAGAAGGGATAGTGACATCCATGTCGCGGACGTGCCGTGATCGCCGTCCCCTGCCAAGCGCGATCATCCCTTCGCTCGACCTTCATGTGTCCTATAGCTAATAGACCGCCAAGGCGAATCGCCGTCCACACGCCATCCATGCCAATCTCGCGCAGTGGACGCCGACATTACCCCGTCCACACAATGTCTGAAGATAGACCGCCGAGCGCGCCGAGCACTCGGTGGGCTTTCTGAGCGGGACGCTACTTCGGCGTAGGGGGACGTGGGGGAGGCGTGATTGACTGCGACGTGGCGTGCCTTTCTACCCTCGGCAGGAGGAGTCTATCCCATGGCATGCAGCTAGTGTGGAAGGGGTGGAATGGGCGTTGTGGAATGGTATCGCCCCTTGGTCCTTTGCATTGTGCGCGTCTACATCTATTCTCGCCCTCGGGCAGTTGATATATTGGGCGAGGGGCGACTGCTATTCTCATCGTCGTCGTTGTATATTGGGATATGCTATTCTGGTCTATCTTTGCACGGACCCAGTGCACGGACCCATGCCATGTCCTAGCCTCTTTCCTGGTATCGGTCACAGCTGACAGCTGGAATCAGTTTAGCAGTCGAGCGAGACGACGCAGCCGAGTTCCCTGCTCAATGCCCACATGCCGATACCGGCGGGAGATTAAGAATAGGCAGCGAGTCCAGTGGAGATCGCACGGGTCGTCGCGTCAAGAAAAGCACTCGCGACGCGTGCCCGGAAACATGACCATGCGATGACGATGGCGATGCACAGCACGCTGCGGCGGGCAGGGTATGAGATATTTCAGCTGGACGGCGTGCGAGTGCCGTTTGTTCCATTGGAAGCTGATAGCGATTACGAGTGCGAGATTGAGTTTCCATTGCACTGGGACATGACAGAAACAAAGAGTGTGAGTATGAGTGAGCGATGGGGTGCGAGTGCAAGTACAAGCCAGCGAGTCTTGCCCTTCAGCAGGCCCCGGGTGTTTGACTCCACTTAGTCAGGTCGACCATTCGCGCCAGGAGCTGGAGGTGGGACTGAGGGTGGAGGCGGAGCAGAGAGGGGTTGGAGGGAGGTAGGAAGGCTTTCGACGATAGCGTCGACGCCCTCGTCTCTACATCCTGCATGCTGGATTATGCCACGAGCGCCGGATCCCAGAGTCAGGTGGATCCGGGTAGATCGACAGGTGAGTCCGACTCTGTGCACATTGTAGGTTCGCGCATGTCCTCCAAGTAGGCAACGTCCTCTGACAGTTTTGCTGATTACGTCCTGGACGGCCATTACTTAAAGCGGCGACGCAGCCGCATGTCTGCCCCATCTATGTCGCGGCATCGTCGCGTCCCCGCCCGCCGGTAAAGTAGACAGATGCATCAGGCCAAGTCGTACTTTTCTAATGGCGGCGCCAACAACTAGCGGTGCAAGTAACCCAGCACCAACGGAATACGGTCCTATCCTACACGGCGCTTACCGCGACTCGAGCGACCCGAGGAAGTCGGAGAGCTAGTCCGTCAGCAACCTACTCTTACGCCCGAGCACTCACCCTCAAAGCACCCGCGCGGATCTGGTCTGACAAGTTCTGCACGTTCGGGTCGGCCATGACGCGGCTGGCCATGTCGCGCACATTGCGCTCGACGGCCTGGAACGTCTCGTTGCCCTCGAGGCCGAGCATGCCGTCGCCGCCGGCGCCGCCGAACTCGTCCTCCGTCCTCCTCGGGGCGGCCAAAGTAGGCGTTGGACGAGATGGCCGTCGCGCCCTGGAACTGCTGGAGACGCGACTGCGCCTCGCTCGAGGCCTGCGGGTCATACGATCCTCGGCCAAAGTACATGTCGCTCGAGATACCCTTCTGGGCACCGAAACGGTCACGCGCAGAGCGCTGCGAGTCGTCGTCCTCCACAACCGTCCGGGACGTGCTGGGCTTGGCAGGTTGGGCGGTAGACGCGACCTGGCCGAACCCAAGCTTGACTGGCACAGGCTTGTCCTCCTTGACAACGCGCGACGACGACGACAGTGGCGTCGCTGAACGCGAGTTGGCGATTCCCGCAGCCTGGTTCTTGCGCCTCTCCTCCTCCTCACGCGCCTTGAGAGCGGCAGCCTCCTCCTCCTCCTTCTTCTTGTCGTACCCCAAGCGCTTGATGCGCTCCTCCTCCTCGCGCGCCTTGTGCTCTGCCTCCTCAAAGTTGATGGTAGCGCCAGCCTTCTTGGCACCGAGCTTGGACGCGCCAAGCTTGGACCCGCCGAGCTTCATCGCCTTAGCACCGCCCGTACGGTTGGCCGTCATGGTGCGTCCTGCACCAGTGGACCCTCGCAACGCCGACGACGTGACGGTGCGTGGGGCGGAGGAAGCGGTCGAAGCAGATGCCGAAGAGGCAGTTGCGGGAGAGGGAGTGCGGCCAATGACGGGAGGTGGCGCAGGCGATGCGGGCTTGCTGGGCCGAGGCGAAGGCGTGGGAGCGGCCTTGTCCCAGTTGTCAAAGAAGTCGTCGTTGCTCTCGTTGGCGGGTGTAGAGGTCTGGGTCTGCATTGGTGTGAGGTCGAGACCGTCGATGTGGATGCCATTGGGGTTCTGCCTGACGTCCTCGGCGATGCGGCGAGCGAGCTCCTCCTTGTACAGCGACGCAGCGCGGGAGGTGTACCGGCTGCGGGCGTCGTTGTTTCCGGGTGGGAGGAGGTTGGAGCCGCCGTGCTTGTTGAAGAAGTCGGTGAGCGACTGGTTGCCGCCGACCTTGAGCGTGCGGAGCTGCTGCAGCGACCATGTGTCGAGGTTGGTCGAGCTGGGGTCAGCGCTGCCAACGGGATTCAGAGAGCAACAAGAGGCTCGCGAGATCAATATGCGCCGTTGCACAGCGCACAGCGAAGCTACACGGGCTATACCGTCCTCGTTGTCGAGGCATAGCGACCTTGCACCCGACTCACCGAACAAAGGAGATGTGGACACCGAGGTTACGGTGCACACTGGAGCAGTCGAGGCAGAGGTAGATGCCGAAAGTGACGGAGGTCCATGTTGGGTTACGCGCCAGGCAGTCGAAGCATGTCTGGGGTTAGCTCGGGCAGGCAAGTAAGGTAGGAGTGAGGAGCAAAACCAAAGTGGGCGAGGCAGAGAGGTCGACACGGCAAGGCGACATAAACACGCATGACGAGCACATGGCGCGTGGAGCTGTGCTGCTCAACAGCTCGCTGGAGCCGGCGCTGACCACAGCAAGAGCAAAGCATGTTAAGGTCGCTCCCAGCTTTGTTCCAGAGCGTTCCACTGCGAGCCTCAACGGCCCTTGCCGCGGAAGACGGCGATATCAGTGGGGAGTGAGAAGCAACCCACCTTGTTGGCCTTCTGCGCCTTGAGGTGGTTGAAGACGGCGATCGTCTGCTTTTTCGTCGGGTCCGCCATCGCGTCGGTTCCCGTTCGTATGTAGAGTAAGAGTAGGGCGGGTGGCCGGTGGGAGGTGTCGTTGAGCAAGTAGGTGGTGGAGCGTACTTTGGCTGTTGTCGTAGATGAGCGACGAGCGAGCGACGTTGGTTGGTATACGCCGTCACTGGACACGGCCAGCGCCAGCGCGACGCGGTCGGTGGCCCTCCGCCCAGATCGCCCATGCCTCCACTTAGCCTGGGATTATTTCCGATCATTAATTGCATTTCCTCCCAATTGATTCAATTACATAACGCGATAGTAACACAATAGTCCAGCGTGCACGACAACCTATGCGAAAGAGTGAGGGGACATGGAACAACATGGCATGCGCAATAGTGTATGGCTTAGAGTACAAAGGCCAAAACAGTGTACGACCGTAGGAGATGCACAGATGGAGGTGGTTGAGAGAGGGGAGGAGAGGAGACGAGAGAGAGGAGAGGGGAGAGAAGAAGGAGACGAGGGAGTGTGGTGTGTCGTGCGAGGGTGAGATCATTCGAGTACTAATGTGGCAACAATTGGAGAGGGAGTGGCTAGATCTACCAGTCCGGCGTCCGGCTGTAGGACGGGCGCATCTGCTCGTCCTGCGGTCTGAAGCCGAGCACCTCAAGCACAGTGCGGCCATTACGCTGGCACAGGATCGCGCATTTGTCGTCGCGGAAGCACACGCGCCACACTGCGTCGCACGGGCGCGTGAGCTCGCGGATAAAGGTGCCAGTGTGGATATCCCACAGCTTGACGCGGCCGTCGTTACCGCCCGACACGATGAAGCGGTCGTCAAACTGCAGACAGGTGACAGAGTTGTCGTGCGCACAGAGGCGGTGCACGCATGTGTAGTCGTTCAAGTCGAACACGATCACACGGCCATCGGAGCCGCCCGTGATGAGGCGGTCGCCGTTGAGCTGGAGCTGGCCGACGAGTGAGGTGTGGCCCTGCAGAATGGCCAAGCACTCGCCGCTTCCGGCGTCCCACACGCGCACGGTCGAGTCTAATGAGCCAGACACGACGCGCTCGCCGTCAAACGCAACGGCGTAGATCTGGTGGTAGTGGCCCTCGAAGACTTGGAGGCATTCGCCGGTGTCAATGTCCCAGAGCTGTAACGTTAGCACAAGCTCTCTCTCGGGATATGGGACTACTCACGCGGCATGTGTAATCGTAGCTGCCGCTGACGACCTGGTTGCCAGCCACCTCGAGGCAGCGGACACTCTGCTCGTGTCCTTCGAGCACACGTAACATGCGCCCGCGGTCAATGTCCCACACGCGGAGGGTGTAGTCACGCGAGCCCGAGATGGCAATCGGCCGCCCATCCAGAACCTTGAGACAACGGATGGTCGATGTGTGACCCTGCAGTGTCCACACAGGCTCGCCCGTGGCAATGTCCCACACACGGACCTCACGGTCACAGCCGCCGGAGACGACAAGGGTTCGCTTAATACCCCAGCTAGTAGCAGAACCACAGACGTCGCTCGAAGTGACGCGCTTGGTTGCGCGGCCACCAGAAGCGGAGCGTTCGCTGCCGTTTGACGAAGTCGATCGGTAGACGGGGACGGCATCGGATCCGAACTCCGCCGCTCGTGTACCTCCGGTGAACGAGGCACGGCGCACATTCTCCTGTCTCTTCGGAGGAACTGCGGCACGACGACGACCGTTGGGCGAGACGAGAACCAGTGCCCAAACACCAAGTTCGTGGCCGAGGAGAGACTGGCAGTAGTGGCCAGTTGCCGCGTCGAAGACGTGGATCTTCGAGTTGGCCATACCGATAACAATGTACTCTTCGTTGACGACGAGCGAGGTGACCACAGAGTCACCCATCGACGAGTGCATGGTGAGGAGACGTCCGCCGTTTAACCAGTTGTTCTCTGCGAAAGTCAGCTTGTGGCCTCGGAGCCGATGTCCTACTTACCAGTTAAGTAGGCGTCGCGGAACTTCTCCCGGTAAGACCGTGTCTGCTGCACCGGACGGGGCACACGGGGCACATAGTTGCGCTTCCACGGTGCATTAGACATCTGGGGAGTGCCAGGACCAGACTGCGTCGTCGTCGCGAACGCAGCAGATGGAGGAGGCTGAGGCGTATAGGCGACGCCTAACTTTGGTCGGAACAGCTGGCGGGCGTGCATGTCGCGCCACAAGCGCTCATCCTGGAGCAGGTCGTTCCAGTACTTGCACACGCGCATGGCGCGCACCAGCGTGCGCGGGTCGTCGATGAAGCTGACACAATGTAAAGCCAACTCGACGGGCAAGTCGCTGAGGAAGTCGCGCTTGAGGCGCGGCGATATTCTGCTCGACACTGCCAGTGCCTCGCTCAACTGCAGCTCGCCGACGAGCGACGACAGGAATGCAAAGCGCTCGCTCTGAGGCAGACACCTGAACTGGGCCATGAGGGTGGATGCGACTGCTGAGGGCGGAACATGAATGAGGGTGCCAAGAATTGCGAGAACAATTGAGTTGGTCGAGAAAGATCTGTCAGCATTGAGTCGCAAGATGGCGTCCAGTCTCCAACTCACGTCGCGAGTCATCCTTGTTCTCGGCAACTGCAGCCTCGTCGTCGCCTTGGTTGCCCCGCGTACCGAGTTGGAGGTCGACATAGGCCCATCGCTCGGTCGGTGTAGGACTCGGTGCAGGGGTAGGCGGCGACAGGGCCTGTGCGGGGATGTTGACTGGCGCGGCCGTCGCCGAGTGGGGCGTGTGAGGCGTATGCGGCGCTGCGTGACCCGGTTGGGCGAGCGAGAGAGTGTGATGCGCGTGCGCGTGCGAGTGGGAGAGCGCAGGTGCAGCAGGCCCAGGTCCAGGGGTTGGGAGTGCGCCGCCGCTGGTGCTACTGACAGCCCCACTCTTGACGCAGTCAGCGCCTTGTGCACGCGAGTTGCCCGCGACGGTCAGGCCAGCGATGGCTCGGGCGGTCGATGACAACTCATCTGATGCTGATGGCGTCGCTCGTTTGCTGCGCGTCGAGGTGGACGCGGACGCGGTCGCGGACGTGTGCGTCGAGGCGAGAGGGGCCGCATCCGAGTGCGAATGGGGTCCCGAGGGAGGGCTTGGCGGGCACGCTGGCCACGGGTGCCGGGTCCTGCCCTGCATCGTGGAGGTGCTGGGGGTGTGCTTGAGAGCCGTGGTGAGGTCGCCGTGGATCGGCGATGCAGGCGATCCACCACAAGCACAGTGGGACGGGAGAGAGGATGGAGGTGAGGATGAAGGTTGGAGGATAGGCCGAGGTTGGGATGATGGACGAGGTGGGCCGCAAGCAGGGTGAGGGGTTGTGGGGCTGAGGGGGTCGCGTCTCGGCCGGCCAGAGAGCCCAGACACCACCACTGGAGGAGGGTGGCGGGAACAAAACTATTCTTCTTGCTTCAGTAATCAAAAGCATCCTGGTACGGAAGCAAAATCTTATTACGCCAACCTTAGCAGCCATTACGACTTCGACTCGGAGCGGATACGCCCGGCTAGTCGAACGCCATGGTCTTGTGCCAGTCCATTCTTTCTTCGATAGTGATGGATGAACGCAACGCATGAGTAACTCCGAATGCTCCGTCGCAGATCTGCAGTCGGAGATCACCGTGCCCACAAAGTGTGCTGCACAACGCCACCGCGAATATGTTGATGACAATGTGTGGCATGTGGGGGCAACTTTGGGGTGTGCACATCCCCAACTCTCATATTGTGAGCTTCGACGCCACCGTGGGACAGAGAATTCGAGGAAGAACGAGGTGCTCGGCATCTGTAGTGGCATGTAGCGGTAGTTTGGAGTGAGCTGAGCATCGTGCTGCCATGACCCGTTCAACAGCATCGATGAAGTTGGCCTCTAGCGGCGGTGAAGATCCTTGACTACAGTCCGTCAAGTACCATTGCCACGCGCCGACGCGTCACGCTACATCCTCGTGGCAGTCAGTCGAGATAAGAGTGCCTTCTCCGCGCTGCCGCATCTTGACGCGAACCTATCAAGCTGTCTGCACTGCACTTGATCGATCGGTCCTCAAGCGAGCCAGAATCGATATCATAACTTGCAGGTATCCTAACCTGAGCGTGAGGTACAGAATGGACGTGCAGTTGAGTGAGGGTTCACCATCTAAATGCAGTGGTGATCGGCATTAGGATTCCGTTGACGTCACGAACCTAGGGTTGGTAATTCACCCCGCCTATGGTGACCCCTCCCCTTTGATTGATTCCAAACGTGTAATCAAAGTGACCAGTAGTAGTTTCAGCTCAGAAAGGGTGACCCCGGTCCGGTTCATGCGGCTCGCGGCTCGCGACTGCGAGAGCTAGCGGTTCCAGCACGCGCTGCGCGTTTGACTGGCCGCCCACTTTGGCCAAGAATATCCCTCCCTACCTCCCCGCCATTCCACGACCTTTATAAGTACCCGTAGCCACGCCATCTACTACTTCTTCACCCACTACTTATCTCTCTTCCCAAACCACATCCACCCAACCAAACAATCATGGACTTCCTCAAGCAGGCTCAGGGCGCTCTCGGCGGTATGGGCGGTGGCCAGCAGCAGCAGGGCCAGCAGCAGGGCCAGCAGCAGGCCGGCGCTCCCGCTCAGCAGGGCGGTGCCGCCCCCGCCGCCGGCCAGTCGACCGGCCAGATGGACGCCTTTGGTGAGTACTCCACATCCACCACGCATCTGTCGTGGCGTGGACAGGCTGTCACGACAAGGGCGACACGATGGGCATGTCCTGTCCGGCGATCGCCTGTGTGCAGCCTCCCGACCAGCTGTGACCCGACCTTCATCCCGATCTTCCTCCCCCCCCCCCGGACCCCGCTGACATCCAGACAAGGGCATCGACGCCGGTCTCTCCAAGCTCGGCTACAAGCAGGACGCCGCTACCAACGAGAAGATCTCGGACGGTGCCCGCCAGGCCTTCAAGTCGGTGAGTAGTGGTGTGGCTGGCTCAACTCTGTGATAGAGCTGACATTCAGGTTACCGGCCGCGACGTCCCCATCCAGGACAAGCAGTAAACGTCGGCGCCGCGTCGCGTAGCGTAATAAGTGGTTAGACTAGGAGATGCAGTATAGTAGAGAAGGATCACTTGGACGGGTGGACGCGACTCTGATTTCTGACCAACTCAACAATGACTGACGTGGCCTCCGAGCGCATTGCATGCTGACAGTGGGATTGGGGGTCTTCACTGATCGGGTCACACGAAGCAGTGCAGGTGAGACCGACCGAAGCCGATTACTTGCGCAAGAGTGGACTGCGGACAAGTTGGAGAAGAGCATCAAGCCACTTCGGTCATCTGTGGCGTCCAACTGGCCTCTGCTGAATGTGACAAAAGGCTCCTTTCATTGCTGGTTGCCTCAAGAATGGTCGCAAGTCAACAAACTTGACGGCGAGCCACAGGCCAAGACTGACCATCTATCGGCTAAGAACACAACGTCTGAGCTATACAGTTTCCTCGAACACAACGGCGAGTGCTTAGATAGCCCATAGTGGCTTTGTGTCCATCGACCCACACACCAGGATAGTGCTATGGTGCATCAGCTGCCTCGGACCCCAGCCGTACAAGGACATGCGCCTGCGTGACGACTGTGAAGACCGACGAGCCCAAGTACAGAACTGCCAGAGCCCCAATCCTCACTAGTGGAACATTGGTCTTCATGACGTGGACCTGTTCCTCCTCCAGTGTCTCTCTTTCACATAGACCATACAGCCGAGCTCTCTCATGTGAGATGCAAGGTCGAGCATGCATTCCCTCCGTTGCATCGAGGCCACAACGCACCTACTCACCTGGCACCCACGAGCCAAGCCACGCCGAATTCAACCACCAAGTCACCAAAACAACCAACCTCCACCTCCACCAACCCACCCCCTTCCCCAAGCGCCACAAAGCGGGCTTATGGAATTGCTCCGATTCCGACCGACCCCCCAGTCACTCCCACTGGCTGGCCACCGTAGCTCCCCACCGTGCCACCACCGTAGGACCTAGCCAGCCTAGGGCCAGTCCGAAGTCCACGCCTGCTCGCTGCCTCCCTGCCTCTGCCCGGCCATCAATCTCGTCGTCGACACCACCTACCCAACCTCACCACCACTACTATCGCAAAAATGTCTGCCTGGCGCGAGTTTATGTCGTGCGTACCCCTCCCCGTCTGCTGAATAGGTGTGCTGACGCTGTTTCCTCCTGCTCCACGCTTTTCTTGCGCCGTTCCTGCACCTCGTACCCATCTGCACTTCGGCATTCGTTGATCTGGCATCGCGTTCCCCCGTCCCTCCCCTCACCTCTCATCTCGATATCTGTCCTACTCTCGCGCTCTCCGTCGCCTCCGCCATCACATACACGACACCATCGTCTGCCCTCTGCCTGCCCGTCTGCGTCTGCGCGGCATTACATCGTCAACCTACTCGACACTTCGGCGCACGCACCCATCTCGTCACTTCTACCTCTCGTCACTTCTCCCTCTCTCTCCTCCTCTCTTCATCCTCGCGCATCATCTCCTCGACCTCGATCTCCTCCCTGTCTGCCGTCATCTTCACCGTCCTTGAACCGCGCGCTCTCTTCGCCCTGCCAACTCAATCCACACCTCGGCTCTTTACATTCTGCCCTCCCTCATCCAACCCTCGTTCTTGCCCCCGCGCCCGCTCGCTCGCTATCGCTCGCTCGCTTCCGCCAACAGCTGGAACAAGTACACCCAGATCGCCTCGCGTGCGGTCCGCACCGCCCTTGCCGAGAGCGAGCGCGTCGCTGCCGAGAAGCGTGCTCTCGTTGGCGCGTGAGTTTCCATGGCCGTCGGAGATGAAGTGGGCGGAGGATGGTGGGGAGGTGAAGGCAGCAGCAGGCGCAGGCGTATGGCCGAGGGTTGAATGGGATGAGGGATGAGGACCGATCGTGGGCTAGGACGGCTTGGCCCCCAAGCAAACCTGCGCTTCGTCCCATCGTCCCCTGCCGTCCATCGCCGCTGCCCCTGCTCCCCCCTCCCCCTCCCCCTCCCTGCTCCTCCCTCCACTCGACCCACACCGTCGCACACACTGACGCCGCAGCAAGTACCAGAAGTGGGAGAACGGCCAGCCCAGCGAGTCCGAGTACATCGTCCCCCAGGCTCAGGAGAAGAACTAAGCGGATACCGGGCTGTAGACATGAATGCACGGGATCGTAGATGCGGGCGCGAGTGCAGTGGGGTTGACTGTCGGGGTGGGCGCAAGTGGGGTCGCGAGTGGTGCGCGCTGGTGTCTGAGTCGGGACTGGGAGTGGTGCTGAGATTGGAGCTTGCGAGCGTTGCAGCGCGCAGTATCTCGAGTTGGGAGGCGTGAGGGAGGACGAAGATGGACTAAAAAGATGGGGGTGTCATGCTGTGCCGACATAGAGAGAGCGTTTGTTGTCGCCACTTTGTCGTCATGTACAAAGACACCGTGGATGAGAGCAGCGTCGGAACAGAAGGTCAGACAGTGCAACAGAGCCTTCATTCTCCACCACAATCGTCGCGCATATGGTGCTACACATTGCATCTCTTGTGGACATGCCCCACTTCGTTAGACCTTCTACCTACGCCATCTCTATTCCGTCTGTACACCCCCATGTGCTCACTCCCTACCCTCCCGTGCCGCTCCCAGACCGACCCGACAGAGTCCGCCGACGTTCCGGACGGTGGTAATACGTCGTCTATCGTCAGCTCATCCTTAACCTTTCTAACCTCTTCCTAAGACTCACCGGACTCGACGGCGCGCCGTCGCCCGTCTCAGGCGTCGAGTCGCCATCGTGCTCGTCGTCGTCGTCGTCGCACCACGCGTGCTCGTCCGGGAACGCCATAACGCCCGATCCCCAGTCGAAGCTCATGCCAGTCGGCGACGGCCGGGACGGCCGGGACTCCTCTGGGAGCGAAGGGACGGACGCGGCCGGCGAAGGGTCGACCCACGGATTGCTCGGTGTCGACCATGCCGAGGGGCCCGTGGCGGAGCCGGGCTCGGGGGTGGTGCCGCCACATAACAGTGTGCGTGGGGGTTCGTCGCCGTCGCCGTCCCGCGAGGGCCAGGCGGGTGAGGTGTCGCTGTACTTCCCCTGAGGCGTTTGGCCGCGCTTGAATCCCTTGGCCACCTTGCGGCGCAGGCTGAGGACGACGCCGCGGCGCTCGGCTGCGCGGTCGCCGAATTGCGGGGCGCGTACCTTCGCAGGCAGCCAGGGGCGGGGAAGCTTGCCGTTCAGCGCGGGATGGGCGTACCGCCGCCGGCCGGTGTTGAGCACTCCGTCGTAGAACATGTTCATAGGAGGTTGGGAGTAGTCGGTGCGCGTATCGGCTGGCGCGACGTACAGTGTCTCGTCATTGACAGCGTAGCGGCGCAGGTTGAGATGCTGCTGCGAGCGAGGAGCTGGAGGAATGCCTGCGACGTCGACGACGTCCTCGCCATTCTGTACTTCGCATATGTTGCACAGCGCGGTGTATTGGCTCAGAGGGGTGAAGTCCTTGTTCATGATGTAGCCCCACCATGTGGTGTACGCCAGCAGAACGACCATGAACAGAACAGCGATGGGCTTCTTGCGGAGCGAGAACAGACCAGTGACGAACACCTGGAAGAGGAGAAGGCCCCAGATGACGCGCCGGAAGGTGATGTTCCATGCCTTGCCTCCCGACTCGAATGGCTTGAAGAAGACGAAAAGGAGCTTGTACTTGTAACCGAAGTCTGCGAGTCAGTGCTGGTCGCGCCGGCGCAACTCACAAGCCAGGCCAAAGTAGATCGTCGCGAAGATAAGGATGAGCGGCGACTCAACACTGTAGACCAGCGCTATGGTGAACACAAGCAGTGGCGGGGACAGAGCCCAGCCGTAGTTGATCTCTGGTGGCGCATTAGCCTCGGCGTAATCACGCGGTGTCTTGGCAAACATGCGCGAGGTGACGAGGGTGAAGAGCGGGCCAACATTGAGGAACTTGACGGGCTCCATACCGATGCCTTGAAGGCACACGTAAGAGACCATGAAGTTGCGTGCATTGGAGGATCGCAACGACTCTGCCAACTTGCGCGGAATCTGCCAGTTAGCCGCTAGCAACATCATGGTCATCACGCACCTCTGACGGGTTGTTGCGAATGTCAAGCTCCCACCACGTCGTCGTGACCATGAAGATCAGAAGCACGGAGAGGACGAGGAAGAGGTAGTACCTTGGGTAAGCTCCGTTTGTCGCTATTGACTCACTTGCGCAGGAGCGAGAACTCTACTGCACTTCGCGAGCGGAAACCTTGCATGTACGAGAGCCACTCCAGGAGGAATGGAATGACGCTGTTGAAGCCCACAACGAGAAGCGAAGGGAGAGTGGTCTGGATGAACGCCTTCAGAGTAGCGTCGTTCTTCATCAGACGCCACAACCAGGGAGCGTACTTCTTGATGCGACTGTTGGAGAGCAGCGAGGCAAAGGCTGCGTTGGCAGGCACTGTCGTCAGCGGAGGCAGTTCAGACCATACGCACAGGTGAAGACCAGCAGGACGAAGACCATTGCGGACATGACGATGATGTCCCGGAAGTAGCTGGCACGGCTGCTCATGTTGACTTGCTTCCAAATCACGTCGCGCGGCTCTGGAGCAAGAGTCGTGATAGCCTGAGAGTGCTCGCGGTAGTGGACGACCTGGGCTGCGCACTGCGCATCCTTGGCGTCCTCAAATGTCACGAAGGCCACATGTGTCGCTTTGAACTCGCCATGCTTCCGCAGCCGCCTGACTTCCTCGTCAGCTGTTGCGAACTGCTTCTCCCAGTAGTTGATGGCGTCCACCTTGGCTCCGAAAGCGCGAGGACGATACATTGGCCGCGGCTTCGACGTGTGGATGACGCTGTACTCGTTTCGGAGGATCTCAGGGTCGAGCTCCGTGCTGCCATACGTGCCAGATTCAGCGCTTTGCACAAGAGCAGACGTCTCATTGTACTCGTCTGCGCTAGTTTGACGCTGGTGGCTCCCGTTCTGCATTGCCTTGCGATAGATGTCCGGCGAGTAACCATCTGCTTTTGCCGGGTTGCCGACCCAATCCACCCATGCGCGTTCGAGCCGGCGAAGAGCTTGAGTACGCTGGTCAAGAGCCCTGCGAATAGGCTCCACATGGCGGCAAATGTTGACCGACTCGACCTGCCAGCCACAGCCCTCGAAGTACTCGGCGAGTTGGCGATCGCCGCGAAGGTAGTGCGGTACTTGCGTCACCATGACGGTTCGGGCGCTGACTGAGTGAATGAGGCCCAGGGCGAACGCCTGGCGAGCGGAGACAAAGTAGTGATAGTTGCGGTGCAGGAACCACAGGGTGAGGATCGTGAAGATGTACGCGAATGTGATGTACACGGTCGTCGGTGTGCGCGGATCGATCAAGATGTCCTCGAACGACCGTTTCATGTGCGTGCCGTTGGTAGGCCAAACGTTATTGTCAAGCACTGCCAAAGTCGCGTTCCGGTCTTCTGGCACACCCTGCCTTGGTTAGTGCCGTACACATGGCTTGTGCTCACGTCTGGCTCCAATATCAATGTTGCGAGGACCTCGAAGATGGACAACAGAGAGAAGATGCCAAACAGGCAGAAACCCATCAAGAAGAAGCTCAAGAGCTACTGTCAGACCATGCCAGCGCGCCGAGTACATACAACTGCAGCATCCAGGCCAACTGTCTGGAGGACGACATAGTCGCTTGTGCGCAGGGTTGGAATGATCCAGCCAAACAATTGCCGCCAGCCGCGCTGCTGGACATCGGGGACGTGCGCAGCCGCAGGTGAGAAGTCTGTGGGTGTCAGCCAGGAGCGAGCGAGAGGAATGGCCACTCACCCTTCAGCTTGGTGCGCGGCATATATACCAGCTGCCATCGTGTACGGAGAAAACAGAAGGTGATGAAGGCGGTGATGCCGATGCCGAACGACAGCGTCAGCTGCGTCCGGAGCCATGGGCCTGCGCGTCAGTCTTGCTCGCAGCGGGGAGGCGTACCGGAGTAGTCTCCTGCCTTCTCATCCCCTCGCCCTTGAGTAACCATGGCGGGGTGGTAGAATGAGATGGGGAGTGTAGTTGAGAGTGGGGTAGTGGTTGTTGTTGAATAGGGCTACACAAGTCGGGAGATGGAACGCTAAGGAGGAGTGACGTTCTGCGTCGCGTCTGCGTGCCTGGGTGGCAACCTCCACCTACAGTGACGTGTCTACGGTGGTGCGCTGTGCCTCGCCGTCCGATCATTATTTGTGCATGCATATGATCCTGCTAGGAAGAAATGCTGCTACAAGTGAAGAGGCCAGAGCGCTTGGTAACTTCAGTCGGAGTCTAGCTGGCTTGCTTTGTCTTCAGCTTGAGGAGGAGTATCCTTTATTGTGGTACGGTATGAGGTGAGTTGTGCCGAACACTATTGGATGCAACCGAGACTTCCGTACCCTTCCGCACCTCTTTGTCTTGGACCAACACACTGCATTCTTCGAAGTATAGGACCCTAACTACTGGAGACGCATACCGTACCGCGCGGCCATGATGATGGAGAGAAGCTGTGGTCAGTTATATGTGCAGCCCACAATTCTGAAAGCAACGACGAGGACATACTGCAACTGTGCAGGTTAGCAACATGGGGTGGACTGCGACGTAGCACGCCAACATCTTGAACTCACCAAGTCCCGCAGGCATGAACTTGCCAGACGAAAGGAAGCGCTTGCCCATGAGACCAGTCAGGATGACAGCGACCGCTGCTCGTCAGCTTCCTCTCTCCCAGCTCCCTTCAGTCCATCAATTCCAACTCACCCAACGACACGCGGACGTCCTTGGGGTTGTAAGAAGCGCGCTGATATCAGTATTGTCCGCGTTCCAATCACCTACGTAGGCACCCCAGCCGGCGAGGATACCAGAGCCGGCGCCAGCAACGAGCGATGGCACCGAGCCCTTCTTGACGTAGCCCATCACTCCGCCCGCGGTCACGAGGGCGGCATAGATGAAGCCTGAAGTTAGCAACAATGGTTGACACATGAACATACCTGGGATGTCGTACACTGGAGCGCCGGGCATGGTTGTTGGTCGTGCGAGACAGATGGAGCGATGGCGGGAAGCGGATGTGGACCGACCGGAACTGTTGACCTACTGAGATGACCGGCGACCTCCACCCGCGACCCCATGGGGTCAAGTGCCACACTTACCAAAGGGTCCAGTCACCACCGCACGTGCGATGCTGCCGAGTAGTGGGCTGCCTAAGCATCCCTCCACCCGCTCGCTTCCCAGCTCCCCCCCACCAGAGAGGTTCATTACCACCCAGCCGCGTATCATAACAACGCGTCTCCATCGCGCTCCACGATCTTCATCACTCCGTCTCTTCGACTAAGAGACTCTTCCTGGGCTTCGCTCTCACAGGCGGCCCTCTTCCCTCGCTCTCGCCTTAGGGAACAGCCTTTTTGTTCTTCGTACATAGGGCATTTGCCACCCAAGGCTCTCTTTCACCCCGGTCCTGGTCCTCGCTCTCTTCGAAGTCGACTCGGCAACCTTCCCCACCATCACCGCCGCTACCGCCAGTGCCATGCCAGCCCAGCAAGTGCATGCCCGTCGCCCCGCCAACACTCAAGGCGCAAGGAAGGGACACAAGATGGGAGGGCGCAAGCCTGAGCTGGTGCTGGACGGTGATGACCGAGACGCGGACCCGTCGCAGTGGCTTGGGTTCTCACTGCCTCCGCGCGGACCGCAGACAGGCCTTAGTGGCCCACCGCGCCGCAGCCGTCGCGGCGATGCGTGGAGGGGTAGTGCCCTTACGCGCGAGAAGTTTGTCAACGCGAGCTTTCGCTTCATGCTCAAGCCGACCGACGTGATCGGATATGGAGCCCACTTCGCCGATCCCGACATCTCACTCCACTGGCCGAACATTCTCCAAGTCCTCGTGCCGACCTTCTCCGCCTACTCGGTCGCACAAGGCTTTGTGGCCTCGGAGGCTGACGAGGACGACGACGCGACTGGCGAGGACGCAGCTGAGCGTCGCCGCCGCATCGAAGAAGAAAGGCAGGGCAGGTCATGTCCTATCTGCCTTAGCAAGCCCGTTGCTGGCCGCATGACCAAGTGTGGACACGTACGTCTGCTTCTCTCGGATGTAAGCTGACAGCAGATTTTCTGCCTTCCGTGTATCCTGCACTACATCGCGTTATCGGACGTTCCCAAGGCCACGAGCTGCCCTATCTGTGGAGACACCATTCACGAAGGCATGCTCAAGAGTGTACGATACCTCGACGCCGAGACGATGGTCTCCGCAGCTCAAGGCGACAATGGCGGCGCCGAAGTCCTTCCAGAGATCGCTAAGATGATGTCGGAGGCTCGCGCAATCGACGAGTCTGAGGCCGCCGTCGTCGCGGAAGAGGGCAGCGACCACCACATCGAGCGCAACCACCAAGCGGGGAAGAAACATCACCGCATCCACATGCGCCTCCTCCAACGCCCTCAGATGACCACGCTCGCCCTGCCTTCCACTGCAACGTGGCCGTCCGACGCTATCCCGCCTATCAGTGCGCCGTGGTACTTCCTCCCCGACGTCCTCACGTACTCGCGCTTCGCGCTCGCGTCGCCAGAGTATATGATGAAGGAGTTACAGCGCGAGCTGGAGGAGCTGCGGCGGGAATGGAACGCTCTGGCTGGCGACGATCTTGGCCGGGCCTTCATCAAGGCTGCTCGCGAGAAGGTCGAGAGACAAGTGGGCAAGGTGCAGACCGAGCTCATGACGGATGTCGTTCGTCGGAACGAGGCGGAGGCAAGGAGGGCGTGGGGTGAGGCAGTTGGGGGCGAGCGACGCGAGATGGAACGCCAACGCGAGCGCGAACAACGCGCTCAAGAGCGGGCGGAGAGGGAGAAGCAAGACGACAAGGACCTCAATATACCCATCGAGTTCCTCGCTGCGTCGGCGGCGAATACGTATAACACTCCGACGGTCCGCGTGCCCCCCAACCTCGCTGTGGAGCCAAATCCTATGCCCCCGCTCGAGGCAGAGACGAAGAGCAAGCGTCGCAGGAACAGGGCTGCTGCTTCCACGCCTGCCACTCCTCAACCTCCGACTGCGCCGGCACAGTGCTTCTACCAGTCGTCCCTTGGCGCGCATGTCTACCTCAACCCACTCGACATGCGCATCCTTCTCACGCACTTTGGCACATACGACGCGCTTCCGTCTCACATCTCGTTCCCGACGACCGGATACGACTCTGCGACCGTGACTGAGGACCTTAGAAAGCGCACCAAGTTCCTCTCCCACCTGCCCACTGGCACTGAGGTGGTCTTTGTCGAGGCAAACCTCGCTGGAATTGTCAGCAGTGAGGTCCTTAGTCGCTTCGAGCAACCACTGAAGACGCGGCGCGACAAGCGCCGTGCACGCACACGGCGGGAAGACAAGGAGAAGCGTCGCTGGGAGGAAGCAGAGCGCGCAAAGCGCCCTCCTGAGGTCCATGTCGTCCACTCGGCATTCGCGCCACCGGCTCATGGTGTTGATGCCGATGCCGACCTGGCGATGGCACTCGAGCGGTCGAGGCTGGATGCCGAAGCTTCCAGGGTCGACCACTTCCCGTCCATGGGCATGGCTACGAGTCCGCCTCGCTCCACGAACATTCCACAGCCACCATCGCCGGTCAGCTCGTTTGCGACGGCACTGCGTGGCGCCCCTATGGCCCGTACCTGGGGCCGCGCTCCACAGGACAATGTCGACGGCGAGGGTGTTGAGGCCGCCTGGGCGACTCTCAATAACAACGACGAGGAGGAGGCGGCGGAAACGTCGGGGAGGAAGAAGAAGGGCAACAAGAAGGGGAAGAAGTTGGTCTTCGGTGGGGCGGGAAGGCAGGCATAAGAAAGGCAACTATAACAGCATCAAACATCGAACATCGAACAGCATCACATAAAACCCACATCTAGACTGTATGAGCATGGAATGTCTGTATTCTGCGAATGTTGGGCGCCGGATGTTGGGCGAAGGAGCCACGGAGACGACCCAAGTCCGAAGTCTCAGATATGGTAATGGAGTGGGGCAGACTGTGTTGCGGAAGCCGGAACCAAAATTTCCAGAAGAATCAAGATTCATGAATGACGTCCAGCGGTCCAGGATTGTTTTGCTGCGATCTGCAGGCAGTCACATCTGGTACCAACCACACACTCACCATGAGCCATACGCGACGCGCATATGCCGTGGCCTCCCGCCTCGCGCGTCTCAACTACCCGTCTCCTCGGGTGCTCGTTGCCTCCTCGAGCCAATGCCCATCGACCTCGCACTCATGGCGGAGCTTCGCCACCGCGGCCCGTCCGTCTACCTCGACTGATGCGGACGTGAACGAGGCTAGGCGCTCAAAGCCGCAGTTCGGCCTGAGGGATATTGAGGCATCTTCTTCTGCTCTTACCGACGGCGCTGAACGCTCGCCAACGTTTGTGCCCAGGGAACCACCAGCAAAGCCGGGGCGGTCATATCCCAGCCCCCAAGAAAGTGCCGAGATCGACAGCGTAGCGGCTTGGACTGTTAGTAACAGGCGACGCATTTCAACTGACAAGTAGAAAGTCGGCCTGCCACGAGACGTTATCGACCGCCTGCTCGAGCTGTATCCCGAATGTCGGGCTCCGACACCTGCACAGCTCGCGTTCCTCCTCGCGGTCCAGAAGGGCGATGTGGACATCTATCTCAAGGACTACATGGGCCGTGGCAAGTGAGCTTACCTGATCGCCACTGCAGTTAGCTGACATCAGGACGTTCTCGCTTGTGCTCGCGGCACTGGCTATTGTCAACCGTGACGGCCCGATCAAGGGGCGAGTAGTGATGATGCTCCCGACGCCACACCTCGCCAAGCAGATCGAGGACCTTCTGCGCGCTCTTGGCGGGCAGTCAGCCTCAGTCGCGACGATAACAGCCTCGGACGAGACGGTCAACATGAACGCGCGCGTAATCCTCGGCACACCCTCTGCGCTCCTCGCGCTCGCCGCGCGGAAACGCAACATGACACTCGGCGACCGGTTGAAAGGCGTCACGCACGTCTTCGTCGACGAGATCGACACCCAGCTCGGCCCGCTGCCGTCGCGTTACGCTGGCGCGAAGCAGGTCAAGCGGCACCGGTCGCGCCTCCACCCGCCACCGGTGGCGCTCGCCCTCGACTCGCTGTATGGCATCGTGGCCGAGCGGGACGGGTACGACTTCTCGGGGCGGAATAACCGTATCCGCAGTGTGTTCAGCTCCGCCACGCTCGACAACCATACCCGCCGCCACATCTATGGCAGGGGATGGGTGAAGCCCAAGGGCGATGCGGCGGTCAAGTCTGTCGTCGACCTCGACTTTACCCTGGGCGCCACGCCGCGGCAGGTGGCGCTGCGCGATACGATGGGTGAGATTGCGCAGCGGGCCGGAGCTGTCGCGCTGGAACCGTCGCAGCGCAAGCCGCGGCATTACGCTTTCGTCGTGGATCCGAAGGGCAAACTTGCGCCGCTCGACTTGGAGTCGCAGAGCGGCGGTTTCGATGATGACGAGTTCACTCCGCCCGCAGTCAACGAGGACGGCGAGCTCGTCGACCTCGACGCAGTTGGCAAGAAGAAGGGGAAGAAGGCGATGAAAGACGAGAAGAAGCCAGCTATGCCCGTGACGCTCCTTGAAGCACTCGCATATCTCCACACGACCGTCCCCCCGCCAGCCGGCACCTACTCCCTCGCCGTCCTGCCCGACGGCGCCTCCATCACCGCCGCGACAGAGGAGCTCGAGACGCTCGGCCTCATGGTCCTCCCCCTCGTCCCCGAGGTGCTCGCCGGCGGCGTCTCGCCGCCCGCCCTCGACGCGCCCCACATCGTGCTCCTCACCACCCGCGCCGCCGTGCCCGGCCTGCACCTCCCCCACCTCCACTCGATCTACCTCCTCAACGGCCTCGACGTGTCCAAGCTCTCGCGCCAGGCCAAGCTCGCCGGCGGGCGCGAGGGCCAGTCGACCGCGTACTCGATCATCACGGGTCGGCTGGGGCGGTTCACGACCGAGGTGTTCGACGTGAATAACCCACAGCGCGTGGTGTCCATCGTCCCGTACGACTCGTACGAGGAGTGGGCGCTCAGGCATCTCTTCGCGGACAAGTACCATAAGTGGGAGTTTGCGCTTAGTACTTGGCCAGGCAAGCTGTTGTGAGGGGCACGCTCGCCCGATGTGTTCTGTACGATAGTTGGCGCTCATCTACAATTCTACAACAAACCACTCTGTATACCTTGCATGCATCGCTCATCACCTCCGTACGACCAAGTTCTTCACCCTGCTCGTGAAGCTCGCGACTGTACAAGCCGGACCTTTCGCAGATGCTCATCATGCGAGTTTGAAACTAACCCACGCCGTCGGATCTGTTAAGGATCGCGCACGAGGCCCCGGATTACGCCCTGGCCGCGCTGATCTTGGCATCCGCGATCGAAATATCCCAATCCACCAAACTCTCCAAGCACGACCTAAACAACCTGCGCGCTACGCCAAACATTGCATCCTACACGTGCGTCTACGTCGGCTTGCGGCTGTAGCACAAACAACACGTGTGTTGCGCGTCGCTAACACGCAGTGCCGCAGCCGTAGGAATGATGGAGGACGTCACCGTCCTACCTGCGCCGAGCACGAAACACATCGCGACACTCCACACGCGTCTCCCGCGCGGCGACTCTGTCACTCTCCGCCAGCAAGCTGTCGAGGCGAGTGGGTCGCGCCTAGGCACGACTGGGACGACACTATGGCTCGGGGCCCAGGTGTTGAGCGCATACCTCAACGTCGCGATCTCGGTCAAGGGCGATGACGACGGAAGTCGAGCGAGCAACGGAGGATTGAAAGCAGCGTCGAATGGGCCGAATGGGACGGGCGACGCGAAGACCAAGAGGAGACCCAGAGCACTGGAGCTGGGCGCTGGTGTCGGATACCTTGCCCTCACGGTTGCTAGCCTTGGGTACGACGTCACGACGACGGATATCGAGCCTGTCCTCTCGCGTGTGCTTGCGCCCAACGTCGCGGTGGTGCCTCGAGGCGGAGGGGTGATTGAGGCGCGGGAGCTCGACTGGTTTGACGCGATCGACCCGCCGTCGAAGAATACAGATACTAGCCCTCAACCCCCACCACCTGAGCCAACATCGGCATCAACCGCATCTTCGTTGCCCAGCACGCACCCGCAGCCCTCTTTAACGCTGCTCGACGAAGAATACGACATGGTCGTGACCACCGACACGATCTACGCGCCCAACATGACACCGGCACTTTGGGCCGCTATCGAGCGCGTCTGTGCGCCGCGCGAAGGACGTCGGACGCCAACGTTGTATATCGCGCTGGAGCGGCGCGATCCCCGCGTCGTGGACGCCGCGCTGGAGATGGGACGCAGTAAGGGTTGTACGCTGAGGAGAATTGCGCAGGGACGGCTCGTCAAGGCGCTCGAGAGGGCGGGGTGGCATTGGAACCCGGAGGATTGGGAGGGGGTGGAGGTGTGGAAGGGGAAATGGCGGTAGCTGGGCAGGAGTCCGTGTCGCCTCCCAGGAGGAGGGAGGCTGGGCTATGAGCGGACGGAGGACGAGGAGAGGGGAGAAGATGTCGAGAGAGCGAAGTTAGCAAGCGAGGGGGACATCTTGACGGGCAGAGGGTATCTCATTGCCCAACCAAGACGTCGTCGAGGAGGGGACCGGGAAACAGACGAGGAGGAGCGATGGGCAAGACAGCGATTCATACAACAGACCCCGGGGCATTACCGTAGAAACGTATACTGCATTCAAATATACCTTCATTCTCTTCTTATACCAAGCAGTAGCTACACCATGCATCCATTCCATGCATCTACCACATCTTGGTTCGATATATGCCCGGGAAGGTCACACAACATGACCGCAACACCGGCCAGGCGAAGTGGAGGTAACCTTCCCACGGTCACCAACTGTTGATTATTTCAGAACTCTTTCGTCCTAACCTACCACCATACCTTCTCTACACCACCTACCCGCCATGTCGTCGCCTGCGCCGTCTGCTCTGACGAGCGCGACTCTCATGGCTCTTCTGAGTTCTCTATCCCTCCCCTCTCCCGCTGCCGAAGAGCTCGTTCTCCTGCATGCGCCATTCGTCCACCCATCCAGTCTCCCTCACGGCCAGCTCAACAAGTGGTTGACGCGCCTCAACAGCGCCGTGACCAGCCGCGACCCTGCCGCTGCGCAGATCGCGTCGGCGGTTATTGAGCAGGATACCGAGGGATATGCTGCGGCTCAGTATGGCAAGCCGTGGATGGGCGCGTGTCTCGGTGTGCTCGGTGTAAGTTCGCCAACTGGGGCTTCTCGCGCTGCATTCGCCCGGTCGTGGACGACGCTGATCCCAGGCCCCGACGACGTCGCCTGAGCTACTCCCCGCATTCTCGAAGCTCACGCGCTCTCTCATTGCCGCTGCTCCGCATGCACCAGCCTTCGAGCGCGAGGTCGTCCAGCCCGCAATGGGCAAGCTGGCCGTCTCGATGTCCCGCATGCTCGAGCGCTTGGTCGAGGGAGGCTACTGGAGCGCCATGGTGAGTCGCAACCGTCCTTAAACTGCACTGACATCAGGACGATGCTCTTGACGCCACTCGGGCTCTCCTCGTTGCCTCGCCGCCGCCGTTCCGCCCGGCTGCTCCTGCGCTTCGGACTGTGTTGAATTCCGTTGTTCTAGGCCTGTCCCCGGCTCCCGAGAACGTGCGCTTCACTGCTGCGCAGACCTTGGCCGTCGTCCACATGACGGGAGGCAAGGCTGCTGCGCCAGCTGCTTGGGGCACCGACATGCGCGAGACTCTCGGCGGCCTCGCTGCGTCGCTTACCGCCATGACTGCCGAGGCGTGGGAGGAGGAACCACCCCGTGCCACTCCTCCTCCTCCCCCGTCCTCTCTTCCGGCATTCTCCATTGACCCCATCGAGAGGGTTGCGGCTTCGCTCACGGCCGTTGAGGGCTACACGGAGATTGCCCTTGCGATGCTCAGCACGACGAGCGCTCGCCCCGTCCCCATCCCCCTCGCGCAAATCGTGTCGGCCTCTCTGCGCTGCCTCAACCTCACCTTCGACACGCCAGTCGCAGCCCACGTCTCGCCTCAGCACCACGCTGCGCTCGTCGCAGCCCTCCCTCGCATCTGGAAGAGTGGCCTCCTTCTCCTGGCCAGCGCCATGGTGGCCTGCGGCGACCACGTCGTGCCTCATCTCAGTGCGATCCTCGAGCATACCGTCTACCTCCTCGAGCGTGTGCCGTCCACTATGGCCGACGCGCGCCTCAAGCTGTTCCAGTTCCACTCGATCCTGCTCAACGTCTACCCCGCCGCCATCCTTCCTGTCGAGTACACCACCCGCCTCCTCAAGTTCTCGCTTGGCGTCATGGGCAACCTCCTCGACGCGCGTCCCCAAGCCGCCTCGGCACCTGCAGCCCAGCAGGGCCGGAAGAACAAGAAGCGTGCTCGCGGGCAGGAGGACGCGCTCGTCGGCGGCCTCGAGGGCCGCGCGCCGCGCGCTACCTCTCAGATCGACGCCGACATCGTCCGCGTAGCCCTCGACCTCAGCCCACAGCTCCACTCTGCCCCCCTCCTCCCGCCCGCCCTTCTCACCTTCTCCATCCGTCTCCACTTGTCGCTGTACGCCGCCCTCGCCTCGCGCCCAAGCGGATTCGTCGACGTGTCCAGCGGTGTCGCCGTGCGCGACGCGCTCGAGCGCGCACTCGAGCACGCAGCCACCCTCGAGAGCGGGGGAACAGCGCGCGACGTGCGCACGCTCCTCATCGCCTTCCTCCCCTCCACTAAGGACCGGAACGCGCACTTCGACCTCCTCCTCCACCCCGCTTTGCCGCCTCTCGCCCGCCCCCTCCCCCCTCTGTCACAGCTGCACATGTTCGCGCCGGAGAGCGAGGAGGAGCGCCGGATCCGCCGCGAGATGGGCTTCAAGAATCCCGGCGAGGACGACGCCGACGAGAGCGACGACGAGGGAGAGGAGGACGCCATGGCTGTTGACGACTGGGCACCCCCCGCGCGGAATGGCTCAGCCAAGGTTCCGGTTGCCGCTCCCGCTCCGGTCCCAGCTCCAGCGCCGATAGCCGCAGCACCGGTGGCAGTAGCGGTGGCGGCCGTGCCCGTCGCCCCCGTGCAACCTGCGCAGCCCCCAGTGCCGGCCGCGCCCGTCGCCGCTACAACTGCTCCCTTCGCTGCAAGCGCACCTGCTCCGGCCTCGGCGGTCGACGGCGGGGAGTCCGCTCCCGCGGTGCCATTCATGTCTGCGCCCACGAGCCGCGCGACGTCTGCTCCTTCAGAGCCGTCAGCTGCCCCTGCAGTCCCAGCACCCGCCCCAGCGGGAACAACTGCTGAGGACGACGATGACTCGGACGATGAGATTCCAGAGCTCGACAGCGGAAGCAGTGACGAGG
Source organism: Cutaneotrichosporon dermatis (assembly GCA_020011015.1). NCBI lineage: Eukaryota > Fungi > Basidiomycota > Tremellomycetes > Trichosporonales > Trichosporonaceae > Cutaneotrichosporon > Cutaneotrichosporon dermatis. Next base: position 694,323 of record JAIGNX010000013.1, read on the forward strand.
ACGAGTAGATCACATAGACTAGCATGTACATCATTTTCATCTTGCGTACTCTTGAGCTCCGCTTGTTTCTCAGATGCAATAGCATCTGCCTCAAACCTCGACATGCCCATGCATCTTACTTAGTTGCTATCTAGTATGGTAGACCGCCGTCTCCTCCGCCCGATGGCTCGTCAAGATCGTGATAGCTCACGCGGCCCTTGCGCGCTCGCGGGTCCTCGCCGCCTGGAGGAGCCGCAGGGAGCTCCGTGGCGTCGAAGTCGCGGCTCCGTCCCTTGGCCGGGCTGGCAGTGGGGGCAGCACCAGCGGCCCCGGCGGCCATACCGCTGGCGCCGCTGCCGCCCTGCATCATCATCTGCATGTGCATCATCATCATCATCTGCTGCTGCATGGCCATGTTGAAGCCGGGCTGGTTGGCAGCAGCGGGGTTGAACATCGCCTGGCTGGCTATCGCGGGGTTGAAGGCGGGAAGTACACCCGTCTTGCTTGGAAGCTGGTCGTCGACGGCGGCCAGAGTCGTGCTGGATGGCTGGAGATGTTGGGGGTCCAATGCGAAGGCGTTGAAAACAGCCATCTGGTCGTTAGCCTTCGTTCATATGCTAAGGCTCACCTCGTCCAGCTTGTCCTTGACAACCTCGCCGTGCTTGCTGACAATGTGCTTGATGACGAACTCGGGAGCGCGGAACAGCTTGCTGCACTGCTTGCAGCGATACTTGTCCGCCTCCTCCTGCTTGATGTATGGCGCGAGCAGACGCCTGGTCTCGTCCTCGATGTCACGGCCACCGAACTCGACAACATCCGGATCTTCCTCGACAACTCCACGGACCTTCTGGTCAAGGTTCTCGACCCATCGCTCGTCGCTGCTCTTGGTGGGGTAGGTGTACCGCTTGCTGGCGGCTGGAGCATCACGTCGCTCCTCATTGTCGCCGCCCTCGGTAGCACCAGCAGCGTCCGCCTCTTTTGCCTCCTCCTCCTCACCCTCACGGTTCGACTCCTCGGGAGTGGCCGTCTCCTCAGGGGCACGAAGGTGACCGACACACTTGCGTTGCAACTCTTCGGGGAAGGCGGTAGGAACGACGCAGTAGTAGCAGGTGTTGAGGCCGTGGCGGAGGTAGGAGAGGTACTGGTCAAGAGTGATCTTGGCCTAAATCGTCAGCATGTCCGAGGAGAAGATGCACCCACCTTGCGCAAGCGCTGATCGTCGTCAAGCTCGTCTCCGTCGAGGTTTGCCTGCGCGAGAAGTCGTGAAACAACATCCGCGACGACATCGCTTCCTCGCTCCTGCAGGCCACGAGGCTTGTCGTCCTTGCTTTGCTCCTGGTTTCCTTCACTGTCTCCGCCCTCAGCCTGCTCCGCTTGTGGTGGCTCATTGTCGACAAGCTCATCCTCCAACTTAAGCGCGAGCTCGCGCGCATGCTCAGCATCGGTCTCCAGTCGCACGAGGGTGCTCGCCACAGGGGGAGTGACGCGGATGCGGCCGACAATAGCAGAGGCATTGACACCCATGTGGAAGGTGAAGTTGTCAATCTGCTGTTAGCCTGGCACCCCCAACTGCTGTTACACACCTTTGACGAGTCAATCGTGGTCACCGCCTCATCCACGTTCACACCTTCCTCGTACTGAGCCCATCCTACTCGATGGAAGCTGCGCTTCACAGATGGCTCTGACAGCGCGAGCCATTGGAAGCCGGGGTGCTTGGCAAAGATACCCTCGAGGTCTTTCCGCTTGGTGGTAGGTGGAACTGTCTTGACGAACACCTGCCCTGGCCATGGAGGAACCTCAATGCGCAGGGGGTCGAAGGCCTCATCTCCAAGAGCGCGATCCAAGCCTTCTGGTTCCTCGCGGGTTTGCAGCTTCTCTTCCGAGTGGTCAAAGTTGGCCTCATCCCACTTGCCATCACGGAGCTCGGTGATGTACTGCTCGACAGCGGGAACACGACCTTGGCGGTTCACTCGGCGCCGCAATGCCACAACCTCTTCGGACGTTCCGTATCGCTCTTGGAACCAAGCATCGTCACGGTGGGTGAGGTAGAGGGCGAAGAGCTGATCGTTAGGGAACGAACATGACCATATCGTCACTCACCTGGCGCGAATAGTACTCCTTCTTGTATCTCTCATAGCGCTTGGCCATGCCGTGCTTCTCGATCAGGACAGACTTTGGCAATTGCCCAGACTCTACGTCGGCACGAATGCGGCGCAGATCCTCGTCGTCGTCCTTGGCCGTCTGAGGGTGCGATGCTCGGAACCACTCCGCAAATTGCTTGAACGTCAACAGCGTCTCGAGGCTGGCGGGATCTGGCATCTGTGACCCGTGGTAGTAGCGCCCAGGAGGAGAAGGAGACCGACGCCGTGGGCGCTGGTGCGAGTAGCCTGGTGAGGGCGAGCGACGGCGCTTTCGGTCTACTCCGGTTAGCGTGTGCTCAAGGACACAAGCGCAAACGCACCATAATCGTCTCCCCAACGGTCGTCGTACTCTCGGGATCCTTCATAGTGTCGCTGATCTCCATCATAGCCGCGATCACGGTCATAATCACGAGGTGGAGGTACGTCGTAACCTCCACGCGAGTGACGTTCTCCTGCTGGAGGGCGTTCGGGCGAGCGAATCGGGGAGGCCTCGACAGGACGCGCGGGAAGGCCTGAATAGCCAGACATGCTGCGGCTGGTTAGACACGAGTGATGAAGAGAGTCAAGGCTTACCTGGACAGAATGATTATGATAGGGCTGCCAAGAGGCGAGACAGAGGAGTGAAGACGGCTTCGATAGGACAGACAAGACGCGACCTAAGGGGAGACGCGAGTTCTAAACGTGACAAGCCCCTCGACGCGATGCAACCGTGCGTGGTATCTGTCGAGGTGGCGATATGACAGCGGTCGATGGTATCCAGTTCTGGAAGATGATAGAGGCGATCGGTGAGCGAGAGTCGACTACAGACCGATCTGTCAATACGTGACGAATTACGGTGATGTCGCGTCCGAAGTGGACGGGGATATGCTCGTGTTCTGGATGCCAAGCACACTTTGTATTAGGTACTCCCATTTTGCCACGCGACGAATCTAATTCCGGCTGTTAGCAGGTTGTGGCGGCTAGAAGGGAGAAGCGGGCAAGTTGGAATTTGACAGAGTTGAGGGTAGGTATGCGAAATGCCTTGGTCAGGATTCAAAATAGCGGGGTCCCCAGGCTTCTCGACTCACTCACCCTCTCTCGCCCGGCCCCAGTCGGTGCGGCACCCCTAGCCCACCAACCCCTTGGAGATGTTGGTTGTTGGCATCCCTAAGATTCGATAATCGGCTAGGGCCGGTAGGGCCGGTCCGTGTACGAGGATGAGCAATGTCGTCACCCTGTGACCTAGTTGACGCGGGGTAACGATCACCCACCACCACTACTACCACCAACCAGCTGCTTGCTAGTCGTCCACCATCCTCCTCCTCTTATCCAACAATCACCCATCCCCTCGCTCCCCCAAGCTCTTAAGCACACACGCCACTCGCCTCTTCTCTTCTGTCCCTCTCACTATCATCGATTGCCTTTATCTACCACTTTACCCGCCACTCAGTCACTCCCCTCATCCTCCTGTCGATATGATCAACAGGGCTCTCACTCGCGGCCCACTTACAGCCACTCGCGCTCTGGTGGCAACTCCAGTGCGCAGCCTTCACGCCACCGTCCCCATTCTCGTCGGCAAGTCGGATGCACCCGCTGCTGAGGAAGGCAAGAAGGAGGGGTCGTCAGGCAAGGGCCTGCTGGGCGTGAGTGGTTCGATGGCTTCATCTCTCTCCCGTGCCATCCTAATCGCAGTCCCTCCTCTACGGATCAGACACTGCTCGCGCTGAGGGCGACATTAAGCAACTCGAGAAGACTCAGCACTCCAAGACTGTGGGACGCGGCAAGTACGTCCACGAGAAGATCACGCACTCGGTCATCCCTGGTCACCGCGATGAGTACCTGAAGGCGGCGGAGGCGTTCTACACCACTCTCGCCAAGGAGAGCGCCAACCTCGCCAACGTCAAGCTCTGTGGCAGCTGGGAGACCATCCTCGGTGCCGTCGGCAACTTCACTCACATCCTGGAGCACGAGGGTTACAAGGGCTACGACGAGACCCGCCGCCTCCTGTTGAAGAATGAGGTGCGTTGGGCCGTCCGCTCCTTCGTTCAGTAGCTAACGCGCCCAGACCCTCCAAGGCCACCTCAACGCAATGCTCCCTCACCTTCAGACACGCCAGCACCAGATCATGTCCGAGTTCTCATTCCTCCCAATGTCGCCCCCTCGTGACAGTGGTTACCCCGACGGAGGTGTCTTCGAGATGCGTACCTACCAGCTCCAGCCCGGCAAGCTGCTTGAGTGGGAGTCTGCTTGGCGCCGCGGAGTCGAAGCACGGCTGCGGTTCGTGGTGAGTACACACAGGTCCCGGCCCCTTGATCCAGCTGACACCCAGCAACCAGTTGGCGGCTTCTTCGGCCAGGTGGGCCAGCTGCATGAGGTGCATCACCTTTGGCAATACCCGTGAGTCACACTATCTGTAATTGCAGTGTGGTTTCTAACGTCCAGCGACATGGCCTCTCGTCAGAGCGCTCGCGGCAAGGCGTGGACGATCGGCGGATGGGCAGACACTGTCCAGCAGACGTCTCGTCTCACCCAGATGATGAAGACTACGATCATGGTCCCGACATCGTGGAGCCCGTTGCGGTAAGGAGAAGGCATTTACCCAGCATTACGGCGATTCCCTGGCAGTGGTTGTGTACAAACGGGCGAACATTGAACTCGGTGTGCAAAGTGGTACTTCTACGAATGAATCTGTGGACAACATGACTTCTCTACGTTACACTTGGTCGGCCATCGCCTTTAGCCCAGCACGCCACTGCTTGAGGTTGTCGCGTATCTCGCTCAGCGAGAGGTAGTAACCAGTGAGGAACTTGGTCGCGGCGGCTCGTGGGAGAACTGCAGGGTCTGTCGTGGGCGACGACGAACCTGAGGCTTCTGGTGGAGGCGCTGGGTCCTTGGGATAGGCTCCAGGAAGTTGAAGCGACGCCTCATGGAATAACGATCGAGGTGTGGGAGGTGATCGCGCGGATAGAGCTCTGAACGCAGACTCCGCTTCCCGCATGTGCAGCGAGATGGCCTCCTCAGCTTGGCCCATCTGATCGATGACGACCCCTTATTGATGTCAGCTCTCACGTACAATCGCACATCCTGTCGTCGACACTCACATATCTTACGGCGATCCCAGTAGCGAGATTTGCGAAGTTGCGGATATGCCCACAGCTTCATGGTGAGATGGTATGTCGCCTCGAGCTCAGAGATACGCTCAAGCAGATCTTCGACCGGGAGCGATCCGAGCCCAGGCCGCGACGCGTTGTCCGCACGCGCCTCCAGAAGGGGCTCGGTAATGATAGGCTGCGGCTGCCGGATTCGCGATACCTGGGCGTCAATCGACATTCCAGGCATCAATCATGGAGAGGCGAGAATCAGCCAATTCACCAAGCATCTCGTCTTCCTTCTCACTCCTTTCTCATGACTCTACCGCGCGCTTCGCGTCTTGAGCTGACTCACCTTATGCAGAAAGCGATCCTTGAGACGACCAAGCCGCCGCCGCAGTGGAAGGCGCGCCACCATCTGGGACGGCAGCTCAATGCCAAGCGTGAGCAGGTGGACTTGCTGTGACAGCCAGCCTGGGCAGCGAGAAGCGCGTGGTGGGAATGCAGTGAGTTGACAATGCCAAGTCGTTCGATTCGGGAGGCGGCAAGATGGGGCGAGCGGGGAGCGTGGGTGCGGCTACCTCGTCCGCCTGGCCGGGTCTGTGCGGAGGTGAATAGACGTGTGTTCACACTCTCAGCTCCCATACACTCTCGTGCCATCCGTTCGCCATCATTCCTCGGCCGGCGGCGCTCATCGTCTTCGCATTATCCTTGCAGGGTCGCCAGTCGGCGCGGGCGGGTGAGTCACCCGGTTTGCCACCCTCATCTGGCCTTCTTCCTTCCTTCTCTTCCTTCCCTACTTTGGATTTTGGCTTCTTAACACTACTCTTTCTTCAACTCTCACCCTCTCAATTAACAACCCGTTGTCTCCTTCGCAAGCACGCTCCTGCCGCTGTCCTGGGCCATCCGTGGCCCCTCACTTTCAAGGCGCTCGTCACTCACAAGGCCCACCAGCGATCGCCTCGCTTGGGAGCATCCACCTTCCCTCCGCTCATCACTTATTGATCTACTGAATCATCAACGGGCCTTCACGAGGTCAGCTAAACCCCGCTTTCGATGGTGCCAATAGCTCACCTCAGACTGGCCTCCTCCACTCAAGTCCCGTTGACATCATGAATCGCCGTCCGGGTCAGTTCGCGCCGGCCAAGGGTCTCAAGGAAGACCCCAACTTCAACAACTTCTCGTTCGCTCAAGAGACCAGCAGCCCTGCCAACCGGCTTCAGCGCTTAGCAAAGATGCTGCCTGACAGCTCAAAGCCTCCCACTCGTCAGCCCGCGGCCTTCGGCGCTCGCCCATCCACCCAAACTCCCTCCAAGCCGCCACCCATGACTCAAAACTCGACCTTCCTCCAAAGCGGCCCCAGCCGTACCGGCTTTGGGCGCCGCCCTATGCCAATGTCCATGTCTCAGCCTGCATCGGCCCGACCTTCCTCGCCGATTTCGGGGGACGAGTGGCAGCCCCGCGGCCACGTCGACGAGATTGATGATCCGATGATCGGTGGTGTCGACGAAGGCGACCCTGACGATGACGCCGAGGATGACATGATGTGGTCCGGTCAGATGGTCCAGCGTGGAGAGCGGTGAGTAACGCGTGGAACGCAGAAAGTGCTAACTCAATAGTATGGGCCATCCTCCCGCCCGTAGCTCTCTCGGAGTGCGCCACGAGCAGATGCCGTCCCAGCCATCCCACTCTGGTCAGCACCGCTCCTTCTACGTTGCGCCTTCCCTTTCCAAGCCGCCCAACCCCACAGTGTTATACGGCCATCCGCGCTCCTCTGGCTCATTCGACGCTACAGGCGTGGCTGTAAGTCAAACGCCAACGTCCCGTCGCTAACAATGAACAGCAGAAGTTGATGGAGCTCGACGAGGTCGCCCACCAGTTTGACGACCTGAAGAAGCAGCACAGCGCCGTGCAGGCTCAAGCCGGAGCCCTTTCCAACAAGAACCAGCAGCTGCAGGACGAGAATCGACGTCTGAAGGCCCAAGTGGCGGAGGTCAAGTCGAGTCTGCAGCGGAGCGAGGCAAACGAGAAAGCCGTGGCTGGAAACCTGGAGAAAACCAAGGGGAACTATACGAACCTCAAGCTTCGGTGAGTCTCCTTCTCTTTCACGCGTTGACCAGTCAGCGTCAGAGTCGCGCAGACCAGCTCAAAGGAGCTGAAGGAGTTGTACAAGACAGGAAGTCAAGCGATCGTCACTTCGATTGCGGATGCTCGTACTGCCTTCGACGGCGTGAGGAGTGATGTGGAGGGGTACCGTCGAGGTAAGTGATGTCGGTGTTGTGGGAGCGACCGAACTCATGAGGAGACATCAACCAGGTGCAAGACCGCCTCAGCAAGATGCGCGAGCAGATCAACTCGATTAAGGACGGGATAAACTCTATGGCCGACGGAGAGAGCCGCGCCAACCAGGAACTTCAGATGAGTAAGTGCTAGCTGCAATCCCTACTGATTCCAGAATGCAAGTCGCTGGAGATTGATTTGAAAGCAGAGAAGAAGCGCTGGTGAGATATCAGCGCTGGGAATTGCTCATGCCAGTGCGGAGTTGGTGAAGGATAAGGAGGCGATGTTCAAGTCCCTCGGAGGCAACGGTGAAGCCTTTACGTCCGCTTTGAAGAAGTGAGTAGGGCGCTTACAGTACTGTGAATAGAAGCTCACTCCAGTCTTCATAATAGCGGCCTGCTCTCCCCGAACGTCATCTCGACAATGAAGACTAAGATAGAGACTCTCGAGGAGGAGTGAGTAGGGCCGTTTGGGCCCCACTGACATCGCCAGAAACAAACAGCTTCGCCTTGACGCATCTGCCTTCAAGGCAGAGCGCAATGAAGCTCGCAGAAACGAGGCCAAAGTCAGCGACGACTGGAAGGCCGATCGCGACAGGGCAGTTCAAGAGGTGATGAAGTAAGTTTTGTAGAGGTGTGATCTCCACGAGGCTGACATGACAGGGTGGAGCGCGAACGGGATAAATACAAGGACGATGCGTCCGCGGCCCGTGAGGCGCACAAGAAAGACGAGATCCGCTACCGCGAGGCGCTTGCCACTTCCGACTCCACGACTGTGGCTGTTCAGCAAAGTCTCACCCAGTCGGAGAAGGACAAAGCGGCTGCTTTGAAGGAGCTCGAGGTTAGTCTGACCGGCCTATGTAGCGCTGACCATAGGCTTTGAAGGCTGCCAAGGCTGAGATCGATCAAGCTAAGGCCGTGGCCGACGCGCTCGCGGTCGAGCGGATGGTGAGCACGTGCACTTGGTGTGCGCTGATCGAAGACTGCCATTACGAGGCTCACTGCCGACCTCGAAAGCGCTCGTGCCGAAGTGGAAGGGCTCAAGTCGAGCCGCAACAAGAACGGCGACATGGCGGCCCAGTATAGCGTCCTCGAGGCCAAACTCGCCAAGTCGGAGGACGAGAAGCTATCGCTGGGAAGGAAGGTCGATCAACTCGAGGAGAAGGTCAATAAACTCGAGGAGACTAATGATGTGCAGGTGAGACTGAGCAATGGATGGCCCTAACACTACTCAGACCCTCAACCATGCTGCGGAGGTCGCGGAGCTCAAGAACAAGCTCAACGAGGCTCAAGCCCCTCGCTTCGACTCTGCGGATTTCATCGCGCGCTTGGAGAAGCATGAACTTGTGAGCAGCCGAGCAGTGCAGATCAGCTTACATCACAGACCCCCGACGAGAAGAGTGGGTTCATCATGACACCTGTCAGAGCGTAGCTGACTTTCTAGTCATCGTCGACTACCTGGAGGGTGAGTCTATACTCCAAGTTCAGAACCTCATCCTACAGGTCCACTTCAGAAGCGAGCCATCGAAGCCGAGAACAAGGTGCACCAGGTATGTCCACCCTTGCGTCCACGCTGACAAGGAAGTTAGCACGCGACAAGGCGAATAAGGACGAGGCGGTATGGACATCTCCCTCCACGCAGCTGATCGCAGGTAAATGGAGCGGCCAAGTCGTCGGCTGGCAAACCCCCGGGGGACAAGACCAAGCGTCTCATCAAGTACAGCAAGCGCAAGCGCGACTATACACCCGAGTCGGTGATCAGACAGTTCTCCGACGACTACAGTGAGACGGCGCCTGCGAAGAAGGGTCGTGTGACTCGTGCGAGCGCCAAGGTATGCAGGTGGCTGTACAAGAGTTCGCTGACCTCAAGGAGCTTAGTAGCCAGCCAGAGGTTGTCGAGAAGGAAGGCGACGGCTTAGACGACCTCGGGGAGACGCTCGACGATGTGCTCTTCCCGCGCGGCGCGTCGACGTCGCCCGCTCCCGAGGACGACGTTTCGACGATCAACCACCCGCCCCCGCCGTCGCAGTACCCTCGTCGTAAGGCGGGCAACCGCCGCAAGTATTAGGCCTGTTTGCGTTCCCCTAGTCGCGCTCCTTCCGTGTATCAACGTCCACGTTTGTACCTTTCCATAGCATCATCATCCCCCATCCCTGTACATCTCTGTAGCGAGTAACTCCATCAGTGCCATAGAATCCCAGGCTACATCATGTGCATATGCATGCCTCATCACATCTACTCGAGTACAGCTCCGACACCCATGAGCGCCGCCGCCTCGTCGCCGCGCTCGCACAGGACCTCATGTACGAGACCCGTCTGCGCCACCGCCATGTGTAGACACGAATGGCGCTGTACGTCCGGATCTCCCGTCGCGTCGCGGAGCACGCGCTCGAGCCGCTCGGCATCGGCACGCCGAGGCGCATCGAGCGAGTCGTCAGGCGCGACGATCTGGCCGGCCGCGCGGTCGAGGAGCTCGACGACCTCCGGTGCCCAATGCTCCTCGCGCGCGCGGCGCGACAGGTCGCGGCCAGCGGCGACGACACGCATGTCGACGTCGTCCTCCTCGTCTGTCTTGTCCAGATCCATGCTGTCGTCCGCCGACTTCGTGGCGGCCACCCTCGCATCGGCCGCGAAGGCGTACACGGCCAGCCTGTGCTCCAGATCGCCGAGCTCGGCGCCAAAGCTGCGGATCAGAGGCCACCACACGTGTCCGTCGCTGAGCTGCTCGACGGCCGCGCGGATCGCATCGGGCGCGCCAGCGTAGTCGTCTTTAGTCGTCTGTGGTCCTGGCGTGACTCTCTCGGGAACGACCACCTCTGGGGAGCCTGGAGCCAGCCAACCGCGCGCGCGCATGTCGCGCGCGACGAGGGCGCGTACTCTCCCGAAACCCGAGACGGCGAGGTGGTCGAGCACGAGCGCTGCGGCTGCTCTGGACGGGCCGGCGCGCAGTGGCGAGAGTACTGCTGGTGATGCTGACTTGGCGCTCGCTGTCTCTGCTTCTGCGGCTTTGTCCTTCCCCTTGCCGAGTTTGGCCTTGAGCTTCGCGACCAGTAGAGCTTCAGGTTCGGACATCTTCGACTCGTCTCTGGAAACAGTGCCGTCCACCGAGGGGGAGGGAGACGCGGTGCCCGCAGGCGACGGCAGGCCGACAAGTTTCGGCACGGAGCCCTGCACGGGCAGGTCACTGAATCCTTCGGGTGTCGGGTGCAGCGCCTGGCGGATCTTATCGCGCACACCACGTACGTGTGCGTCGATGTCGTACTCGAACGGTCCAGTGAGATTCACCGCGACCGATTCCTCGAGGTTGCGCATGCCCACAGCGGGGAACAGGCCTGTCGGCATGGATGTGAAGGCGTGACCTGTCGTGTCAGTAGGAAGATAGATGTGTCACTTACCGAGCAGCTTGCCGTTGCACGTGAAGAAGGCCCTTCCGATCGTCATGTCGATGCCGCAGCCCACGATATCCCCAGCTGCACGTCAGCGCAGATACAAAGCAAGCGACTCACTGTCCCAAGGGTCTGAGAAATGCCGGCCCTCGCCACTCCCTTCGAAGACCTTGCCGTCGTCGGCGTGCCATCCCCAACTTCCCTTGTCCCACCCGACTAGGCGGCGCTGACTTCCATCCTTCATCCATCCGATAGAGATGTGTTGTTGACTCCCGTTCACAACCTCGACCTCGTAATAGTGCACACCGATTCCGTGAGGCACCGGCCGCGTTGTGCGAAGGCTGCACGCGTCCAGGTCGTCGTTCGTGAGAGAGGACACTCGTTTTGGGCGGAACGTCACGACTGGCCGCCAAACGCCTTTCCTCTTCTCGACGGTGAGGCTGAGGAAGGAGGTTTGGCCCATCTTTGATGATCGTTGTGGGGACTCGAAGGTTGTAGGTAGTTCCGCTGTCACAGGAAGAGTCGTAAGGTCGACGTAGCTGGGCCGAGATGTATCTGGAGCCATTCTTGTGACTTCCCTTTTGCGCCGCTTGACCGGTGTGCTCGGATACTCAACCGAAGCGTCGCTGTCGCTATCATCCTCTGGACCGCGAGAGCGACGGACGAGAAGTTGACTTGGAGCGCGATCCGCAGCTGAGGGGAAACTTCGTCGCGCCGCATGCATGGGCGAGAAGTCGATATACGACTCGTCCCTGCGGTCGTGGTCCTGATCGCTATTCGCACCTTCTCGAGAGCGGCCGCGCATGCTCTGTCGTCGCCTGTTGAATCGTCCGCGAGATAGAGATGCACCAACGTCCGGAGCGGCGCCCCAGCCGTCAACGTCGAAGAGGTCGAATAACATTGCTTGAGATCCGGGGATGTCACCTATGGGGGCTCCGTCTCTGAAGGCTCCCCAACGGTCACGAATAAGTCGCGCGTCTCCGCCAGGTCCATCCCTCTCGTCCTCATCTGAGCTGCTGTCCAGTGTGCCGAGCATCTCCCAGATGTGGTCGTCTTGCCCTCCTGGTGGCTCGATGTCGGTGGGGTCGAAGCCGTAAGTAATGTGCGTCCTGCTCATGCTGTTGCCGTCCAGGGCGCGGGTCGTCTCGCGAGTTCGATCCGAGGCGGAACCAGTGCTCCGGTCTTGCTCGTCTCTTCGGCGCTCATCGTCCGTCCGCCGGCGGCGAAGCAGAGTCGTGGCCATTCTTTGGTTACGTTCCCCACCATCCGGGTTGCGCGACGAGGAGCCGCTTTGGTATGTAGACCACGGAGAGCCACCAACCTGTTGCGGCCCGAGAGATATAGCGCCGCGACCAGCAGCAGAGCCGGCTGCGGAGTTGAGATATCGTTGAAGTCTGACTCTGTCACGAACAGCGCGGGCAGTGACCGAAGTCTCTTGTCGAGAGGCGGGGCGATCTGTCGAAGGACCTTCACGCGCGGCACCATCGGCGTGATCATCAGTCTGGCCCGTTGTGGCTTCCGCCTGCGCCCTTTCCGCCACGGGATATCCAGCGCGGCGCGCCGTCTCCACGGCGTTACTCCACGGCAGGTCGCCGTCGTCGATCTGGTCGCGAGTGCGCTCGCGACGCTCAATACCCTCGTTCGGCCAAGACATGCCGAGAATGCCTCGCAGCGAGTGGCTTCGCGCACTTGTACGCGTAACGGGGGTGTGATCTTCTTGTGGGCTCGGGGTCCGGTGTGGACGCGCGCCGAGTAAACGCTCCAATGTGAGAGCGTGCGGACCGTGCTGAGGGTCCGCCGGGGTTGGGCGACTCGAGGTACTCGAGCCGGCGATGGTGAAGGAAGAGGGTTCAGTCGCCTCCGGTGGCGCGCCCGATACTTGGAGTGCCGTTGACAGCTCTGAGATGCTAGAGGGAAGGTCGACGTCCTCGGCAGACCAGGTGGACATGGCTGGATGCCAGACACGGACGGACGCGTTCAGACCAGGTGAGGAGAACGCGGTATTGGTGAATGAAAGTGCGGGCTAGTTGATGCGCGTTGGAGAGGATGGGGAATGCGAGGGAGAGAGTTGTCGAGAGCTGTTGGCCACAATGAGGGAGTGTATAAGGGGGAATGTAGATGATGCGTTGTAGCAGCGCTGGAGATTTAAATGACCTACCAGTTGACGCGGAGTGTTAAGGTCGTCGCCGGTCGAGTGGTGCTTTATTGGGCCAGGGTACTCTCGGTGGCAACATTATCTCGTACCTCCGCCCACCGCACTGCACCTCCTTCGACCGCTCAGTAAACACACGAAACCGCCTTTCTGCTGATATGCCACCGCCATGCTTTTCCCTGCAAGTAGACATTATGCATTGGTCACGTCTTCGTAGTCTGATAGTCCAACTATGCATTTCGGTCATGGCTCTCGCCGTTGTGACTCCTTGCCGCCCCGTTCTCAGTAGTCGGCGCCCCATACAGGGTGTGGAGATAGTGAGGGTAGTTGAGACACGTGGTAACCACACGACTTTGTTTCCCTGTCCCTTCGGTACGCGTAGGCTCACCCAACAATGGAATCGAGTCTCCTCGTGTTCGTACTCGCACTCACCGCTTCCTCACCATCCATCCATCCACCCTCCACCCCATCATCGTTCACCTTTGGGATCAACTTCGCGCCCTTTCTGCCCTTGTTATCCTTTAACAGGCAGGCGCATATCGCCCCCTTCTATCACTCCCCTCTAGCTTAAACCCACACTGCACTCGTGTGCTATCGGAATGGCGCTCTGATGCCTCCTCCCCCGGCACCCCAGGGCTATCCCCTTCCCAACTCTCATCACGTCGTCCATCCACAACAACAACGGCCGACATCGTCATCTCCGGTAGCCGTCCAGTACCCACAGCAACCACCACACCTTCAATCCAACCAACAAGTCTACCCATACCCTCCTCCTATTCCCCAACCTTCTCCCGTCTATCCTCAACACATCGTTTACGAGCAGCAACAGCCGCAGCAGCATACGCCCATCTATCAATCCACACCTCAGGCACAACCGTTCTACCAACCTCAACCGCAGCTGTACGCTCCTCCGACACCGGACGGTTATCAACACTTTGACGGCGCGCAGCCCAACTACATCCAGCAGCAAGGCTATCTCAGTCCTCATCAGCCTTTCGTTGCGCCTTCCCCTCCCGTCCCCTCGCCCGGCTTGATTGCTTCATCACCTGCACAGGTGGCATCCCCCGCTTGGTCGCAGCACCAATTCCAGCAGCAGCAGCAACTTCAGCAGCCTCAGCCACAGCCGCTGCAACAGCAGCAACCCGCCGAGACCTATTTCTCTCCTCTCCAGCCCTCTCCACAGTCGCTGCCAGCAGCTGTAACTCCCGTTCCAAACACCCCTTCCTTCCCCTCGTCCGTGCCAGCAGCTGTGCCGGACGACGACGCTCCCAAGGTGGTGCCACGAATCAAGCTTCGACTAGCTGCCCCATCAGCTGGGAGTCCTGGCGAAGACGACATGCCTTCGAAAGGACGGGCAGCGGCCGCGGCGACGCGTCACAGTAACCGCCGTGGCAGTCGACCCATCAACTACGCCGAGCCTGACGACGATGTCGATGACTTCGACAGCAAGCGTCCAACGCGCTCGACTCGACGCACAGTAGTCAAGGACGAGGACGACGAGGATGACTTTGAGGATGACGCCCAAGGAGACGCGGAGGGAGATGCCGACGGATACGCAGAAGGCGATGCGGAAGGCGAAGCGGACGACACAGAACAGCCGATTGGGACGCGCCGTTCTTCACGGGCCCACAAGCCGCCAACTCGGTTCCACGGAGAGGATGATTTCGAGGCTTCGATGGTCCTCGACTCGAGCCCAGTCACCGCGCGCGTACAGCCTGCTGCTCCACCCGCAGTTGGCAACGGACGGCGGAGCACAAGGCGTAGGGTCGCTATGGATCCTGACGAGGAGGACGAGGACGCTCCTCCGCACATTAATGGTGGCAATGACCTTCCCGATGCTCCACCTCCTGCACCTGAGCCCGAAAAGCCTCTCAGCCAGCGATCGCGTGGTAAGCGTAGAGGCTCCGAGGATGACGCAGAGTCATTTAATCCCAGCGAGTCGGAGCAGGCGTCGTCCTCCGAGACGGAAGCGGAACACTTAGACAACTTTGTGGAGATGGACGATGGTGATGACGGCGATTCCTTCGTCAGTGCCAGCCCTCCCCGTCGGCGCACCACTCGGCAAACTCGTTCCGCGGCAGCCGCAACGAGGAGGAGTACGCGAACGCGTCGAGCCGATCCTGACTCGGATGAGGAGTACGGCGCAAAGGGTCGCCGACTCCGTAAGCGCGAGTCCCGACCAAACTATCAATTGCCGCCCATGGACATCTCTGCGGAGATCGCGGCGGCGGATGTGCTCAACAAGGCGATTGCTGCTGCCTCTGGCCCACGCGGTGGAAGGAGACCAGGGCCGACCTCGAGTTTCGGAGGAGCATCTCGCTTTGGTGCACTTGGTGGTCCCGGAATGAAGCCCTTGCCGTGGTCGATGAAGGGCAAGGACTTCGCTCAAGCAATGGGCGATCCCGACTCATCTGATTCCGACAATGACCTTGCGATGCCGAACGCGGGTGGCGCAGCTGGTCCTGCGGCCCTCGGTGCAGGAGGTGGAGCTCCCCGGGGCCCTGGTATCCCTGGACCCACGGACGTGCCGAACTTCGGACGCGTCAACCCGAAGTCTTCGATGGCCGATGCGGACCCATTAGGAGTTGACGTCAACGTCACCTTCGATCGTGTTGGTGGATTGGATGGACGTGAGTACATCGGGGGAAGCTAGTGCTGACAATAGATATCAATCAGCTCAAGGAGATGGTCGCCCTTCCACTCCTCTACCCGGAGCTCTTCCAGCAGTTTGGCATCATCCCTCCTCGTGGTGTTCTCTTCCATGGCCCACCAGGAACGGGTAAAACGCTCCTCGCGCGCGCCCTCGCTGCATCATGCAGCAACGGCAACCAGAAGATCGCCTTCTTCATGCGCAAGGGTGCAGATGTTCTGTCGAAATGGGTCGGTGAGGCCGAGCGCCAGCTTCGGATGCTATTCGAGGAGGCACGAGCGTCGCAACCGAGTATCATCTTCTTCGATGAGATCGACGGACTGGCGCCTGTGCGCAGCAGTAAGCAAGATCAGATCCACGCCAGTCTTGTCTCGACGCTCCTCGCATTGATGGACGGAATGGACGGTCGTGGTCAGGTCATTGTCATCGGCGCAACAAACAGGCCGGATGCAGTCGACCCAGCCCTTCGTCGCCCCGGTCGCTTCGATCGCGAGTTCTACTTCCCATTGCCCAACCGTGATGCTCGCCGTCAAATCATTGGCATCAACACGCGCGCGTGGGAGCCACAATTGCCCGACAGCATGCTTGACACTCTCGCTACCTTGACGAAGGGATACGGCGGTGCCGACCTCAGGGTGAGCAAACAGACTGGGATCGACACTGACAGATCAGGCTCTGTGCACGGAGGCCGCTTTGAATGCCATTCAGCGCAAGTACCCTCAGATCTACAAGACGACCGATCGTCTTCAGGTGCAGCCCGGGTCTGTGCGCGTGCAGCCAAAGGACTTCATGCTGGCCGTGAAGAGTGAGTTTGTCCTGCTAGAGCCGCGCTGACAGCTAGAAATTGTGCCTTCATCGGCACGGTCAACTTCTTCAGCCGCCATCCAGTTGCCAAAACAGCTCGTGCCGCTGCTCGCCCAAGACCTCGACCGCCTCAAGTCGGCCGTGGATCTCGCTCTTCCTCTTGTCAAGAAGCGCACCGCACTGGAGGAGGCTGAGTTCGAGGATGACGATGGCGATTCCTTTGAGAAGGAGATGATGCTGCAGTGTATGTCTAACGGATCTAGCCCTTGCTGACGTCCCAGCTCTTGATCAGATGAGGACGTACCGTCCTCGCTTGATCGTGTATGGACCTCCCGGATCAGGTCAGACATATCTTGGCCCAGCAATCTTGCATCACTTGGAGGGCTTCCATGTTCAGTCCTTCGACCTTGCAACTCTCATGGGCGACTCTACGAGGGTACGTGCTGTGAACTGTTCTTTCGCTGACATGGCAGACCCCTGAAGCCGCCATTGTGCAGATGTTTGTTGAGGCTAAGCGCCACCAGCCCAGCATCATCTTCATCCCGTCGCTTTCCCAATGGGCGGAGACGCTCTCGGAGACGGCTCGTTCCACAACGCGCGCCCTACTGGACGGCATTTCGCCCTCGGACCCTGTGCTTCTCCTCGCCATCGTCGACGGACCGCTTTCCACTCTTCCTGGAGATGTGCGAGCCTGGTTCGGTTTCAGCGACGACAACCGCATCCAGCTTGGGACGCCGTCGCTCGAGCAACGATCAGAGTTCTTCGAGGAGCTGCTCGTGACTGTTCAGCGCCCACCGACCGCCTTCCCAGATGGTGTTGAGCGCAAGAAGCGAGTACTCGAGGAGCTTCCTCTCGCTGCGCCATTACCGCCCCGGAAGCCGACGGAGGCCGAGATTCAGCGCGAGCTGGAGCGTGAATCGGCCGCACGGCACATGCTATCTGTCAGCTTCACGTCTTTGATTAGCGAGTTCTTGCGCAAGTATCGCCGACCAGTCGCCCTTGTTAAGGTGAGTTCTACTTGTCGCGGGCGATGCTGACAGAACAGGAAGAGGCTTTCGCGTACTCTCACTACCTTGCCGAGCAGGCCGCAGCGGAGGCGGCACCGCCACCGGAGGATGCGGCAATCCAACCTGTTAATGGCGACGCGAGTGGTATCGCAGCACTTGAGTCGCAAGTGACAGAAGCGCCAGGCGCCACGGCTATGGTGCAGCTCGACCCAACGGTGCCACTAGCTGAGGGATCATCCCTCGTGCAACCTGGCGACGTCGCGATTGCTGAGCCTCCGGCTCCCATCGTTGCGGAGGGTGAGAGTCTCCCCGTCCCAGCGCCCACTTTGGAGGAGAGCGCGACGACCGCACCTGCCGAGCCTGCTGCTCCTACCACATGGCAAGCGCACGACATCGACCTCGACACGATTCAGCGCAAGCTCACTCGGCACAAGTACTACACTCCGAACGAGGTGCTCGCGGACATTGCCCTCATTGAGGAGAACGCCAAGCACACGACCGACCCGGATCGTCAGCTCAAGATTTCTGAGATGGCGGCCCACGCGCACATGCACGTCCAGAGCTTCGACCCGAAGTGGACGCCCGAGTTCGAGCACTACGCGCAGCGCATGCGTGCACGCAAGGCTGAGCGCGCGAAGGCCAAGGCTGCAAGCCGAGCTGCGACTCGTCCCGGCAGCGTGGTGAGTGGCACTCCCACTGTAGCACCCGTGGATGGCGCAGACGGGGTGACGGACGCCGCTACCAACGGTAAACGTGACCGGGAGGACGATGACGAGAATGCCGAGCGCGCCAAGCGCCCTCGCGACGGCAACAGCATGGATGTCGACCCTGCGCCAATCACTCTCAACGGGACTCCGGCTGCTCCGGCTGCAGTTGACGGGCCGCAGCTCGAGCCAACCCAGCTCGCGACCCAGGAGGGCTCTACCCAGCGCACCTCCCCGCCCGCCACGCAGCAGACGGAGCCTCTGCCCGAGGCGGCCCCTGCTCCGGTCGAGGCAGCGCCGCCCAAGACGCCGACGCCGGAGCCCGTGTACCCGCCCCTCGTCGTACCTGAGGACGACCTCGAGGCACTCTCGCGCGCGCTCAAGCACAGCACCGGCCAGCTCAACGTCGAGGAGCTCGAGCAGCTGCGTGCGTCCCTGTTAGACCGCGTGTGGCGTGCGCGCAAGGAATGGGACCGCACGGCACTGCTTGCGAGCATGCGCGATGTGGTCAGCAAGTATGTGGCTGAGGCGGCGGAGGCGCGCCACGCGA
This sequence comes from Cutaneotrichosporon dermatis, assembly GCA_020011015.1. NCBI lineage: Eukaryota > Fungi > Basidiomycota > Tremellomycetes > Trichosporonales > Trichosporonaceae > Cutaneotrichosporon > Cutaneotrichosporon dermatis. The sequence goes on from JAIGNX010000013.1 coordinate 713,043, forward strand.
TGGCGGCAGAGTTTTTGTAGTCTGTGTTGAAGTAGACGCGTAGATCATGGATGGCTTTTGAGTCTATTCTCGCTGCACGTAGAAGAGCTTGTCAGTTGGGAGGTAGAGAAGCAAGACGAGTGATGAAGGAGTAGGCAATGACCTCGCCTTGTTGACCGACTGTATTGCTTCGTTAACTTGTGCGCGCACATTCACCATCCGTGCATATGCAATCGGTTACTTCCATCTACTGACAACGGCGTCTACACGATACACGCGCCGACTACTTCTCCTGCATCCTCACAACGACAGCGACGGATAGACCAGCTTAGAGCTTGGCGGGGCGAGGGGCGCCGTTCTGCTGGACGCCGGCGTTGATGCCGTTGACGTTGTTGGCGGGGATGGCGCGGCCCTGCTCCATGGCGTTGGTCGAGCCGTTGAACTTCATGCCCTTGATGGAGGGGTAGCCCTTGACGCCGGTCGCCTTCTCGAGGCGGGAGGCAATGTCCTCCGAGACCTCGCGGAAGATGGTGATCTGGCGCTTGATGATCTCCTTGTCCTTAACGGTCGACATGTGGCCGGACACGGTGGCGACGAAGCGCTTGCGCTCGTCCTCGGAGAAGACCTTGTGCCAGAGGTTGCGGGGGGCGTTGAAGTCCTCGGGGCGGATCTCGGAGAGGAACGACACGGCCTGGCCGACAAAGTTGCCGTGGACGGCGTTGACGTCGACCTTGGGAGGAAGGAACTTGACGGGGTCGGTCGTCGAGAGGTAGGCGGTGCGGCCGCCCTGGTTGTAGAAGGCCATGGGGCCGTCACGCTGGAACGAGGCCGGCACGTACCCGGTCGCAGGCTGGTTGACGGGGAGCTGGTGGTAGTTGGCGCCAAGACGGTGGCGGTGGGTGTCGGGGTACGAGAAGAGGCGCGACTGGAGGACGGGGTCGGCCGAGGGCTCGATACCGGGAACCATGTGGGAGGGGGAGAAGGCGGCCTGCTCGACCTCGGCGAAGTAGTTGGCGGCGTTGGTGGTGAGTGTAAGCTTGCCAATGTCGCGCAGAGGGTAGTCGCCGTGGGGCCAGATGTGGGTGAGGTCGTGCACGTTGATGCCCTTCTTCTCCCATGCCTCGACGGCCTGCTCGGGAGTCATGGTCTGGACCTTGAGCGTCCACGAGGGGTGGTCACCGCGCTCAATGGCCTCGTAAAGGTCCTTCTGGCCATGGTCGGGCGAGAGCTTGCCAGCCTCCTCGTTGGTGAGCGTCTTGATGCCCTGGTTCGAGATGAGGTGGAGCTGGGCGTAGACCCATGAGCCGTCAGACTTGACGAGCTTGACAGTATGGCCGTAGTAGCCGTGCATGTGACGGAAGCCGTCGGGGATACCACGGTCCGACATGAGGATCTGGCGTCAGTCTCCGCTACTCGTCATGCATTGTGGAAGCAGGGTAACGAGCTCCGTCCGCGGAGGGTATTTCCGCGGACCATCCAATCAACAGTGCCCCGAGATAAGGGTGATGGTGGCCGAGTGCTAGGCGCCCTCGCACCCTTCTATGTAATGGACGGCGGTGCGAGGGGCGTAGCGGACTAGCGAAAACACGTCTGCAATGTGGTCGGACATCACCCAGAGCAACGCCGCGATGCGCGCGTCGCGGAGAAGACTGGAGGTGCTTGCGATGAGAACCGATGTTCACCGAGTGGTACCCGATACGGGGAACCAGCACCCAGAGCTCGGTTAACTCGCCAGCCGGCCTGGAGTGGCGATATCAAGAAGTGCAACAACGAGGATCACGCAGCATGCGTTCTGGCCAAGAGGTGCTCGCAGCCACCCGTGCGTGTCCACTGTTGGACTGAGGAGACATGCGTACTGCAAGGCATGTGACTGGCTCCTCTCGCTTCTCCAATCACTGCTATCCGGAAGAATGAAACTTACCATGACCTGGTGGATGGACTCGGGGTTGTTGCTGAGGTAGTCCCAGAACATGGTCGCATCGTCGCCGCCACCGAGGTGGGTCGCGGGGTGACGCTTCTGGGTGTGGATGAAGTGGGGGAACTTGGCTGGGTCGCGGAGGAAGAACACTGGGGTCTGTTGGTTGTCAGCACCGATTCAGGCAGAACTCGCGCCGCCTCTTCTTATCACCCCTACGCGTTACTCACGTTGTTGCCGACAAAGTCAAAGTTGCCCTCGGCGGTCTTGAACTTGACCGCGAAGCCACGAGGGTCGCGAGCATTGTCCGACGAACCGCTCTCACCACCGACAGTGGAGAAGCGAATGGTGATGGGGCACTTGGCACCCTTCTTCAGGAAGTCGGCGCACGAGAGGTCCTCAGCACCCTCAGTGCACTCGAAGATACCGTGAGCACCAGAGCCCTTGGCGTGGACGACACGCTCGGGGATGCGCTCGCGGTCGAAGTGGGCAAGGAGGTCGATGAGGTGGAAGTCCTGGAGGAGGAGACCGCCGTTGCCAGCACGCTGCGAGGCGTAGGGGTGGGCGATGGGGGCACCGTTGGAGGCAGTGTAGACGGCCTCCTGCGACTTGGTGTCGCGGTCGGTGTCGTAGGGCTTGGGCTTGGGACCGTCGTTGTTGTTGGGCGACATATTGGCTGATGTGGATTGGAAGAAGGGAGAAGCAAGAGAGAGAAAGACGAATCAAATGTGGGGTGAGAGAAATAGGTGGTGGTAGCCAGCTACAGAGTGGTGGGCAGGCAGGCGCAGTGTGCGTGTTGCGATGTAGAGTGAGAGAGACCGCGGGGAACAATGTTAGCCGGGATTGGGGGCCGGCAGAAGATGAATACATCGGTGCAAGCCGGTAAGCGAATGAGAGCGGGCTTGATTATACGCAGTCTGGCCAGCCAGGCCTGGTTCTAGACACAAGTTAGGACGAAGGTGGGCTACAAGCGAGGTTCGGTCAACCTTGGCAGATCTCGGCAAGAGGGAAGTGCGTGCTAAGCGCTAAAAGGGGGAACAATCCCTCGGAGTTGCCGCCTCCACTCAGCCCCCCCACCCCATGGGGTGCACTCTCGGTGATGCCGCTCATTTTCCTGCCATGCTCGGTTCAGCCGAACATTCGCCCTCCAACGCCCACAATTCTCGAGGAATAGATCAGGCTAACCCGTTCCCCAGACGCGAGACCGTCAACGCCCTTGACGCTACCGCCGTTGTGTCTTTGAAGGCCATCAGAAACGTCGTGTAGACTGCCAAACACTACCTTGTGGGTACTCACCCAGAGGTGACTAGACTGGGCAGGTTCACGTGATGAGATCCTAAATCGGTCATGGCCGACCTACTAGCGAGACTCCGGTTATCAGTGGAATGCGGGGTAACCGACCCGTGTCTTGCTTGCTTCTTCTGCTTAGCACGTTTACGGACACGTAGACCTCGCTTCTCTAAGCGTTGAGCGCGTCAGCAAACGCCATTCACTCATCACCACATCACACACTCTCTGTCAACAACCGCAATGGTATCGACACTCACACTCCGCACGACGCCGTACAAGGGCCCTACGGGCCGCAGTGGCCTGCTCAACAATGTCCTCAGCCTATCGGCCAGCGCGTTCATCCTCACGACCCTGCCCTTCCAGGTGCTCATGTACATCCTCTTCCGCCCGCGCGGCTTCAGCCTCAAGCTGTACCTCATCTCGCGCTTCATGCGCTACGTCTCCTCCTCACTCCCATCCTTCCCCCGCCGCAGAAACGCCCCGAGGTCTGGGACATCCCCAAGCCGCTTGGACTCAAGGCCTCGGGCGTCGACGTCAAGGTCAACGCCGTGACCGTTGAGCCCGCCCCGAGTCGTGGCGCGGCGCGTACGCCGCCGGCCCCGACGTTGTCAAGGCCATCCAGATGCCAGGCTACCTTATCACGCCGCCTGGCGCTAGCAGCGGCACGCCCCGTCCCGGCGAGAAGCTTATCGTCTACATCCACGGCGGTGGTTACATCCGCGGCACCCGCTCTGGACGGCCTTGCCTCACCGCCTCGCGCGCGACACCGGCCGCCGCGTCTACTGCGTCCAGTACCGTAAGACGCTGGACGACACCACTGCCTTCCCCGCCCCGCTCCTCGACGCGCTCGCCGGCTGGCACTACGTCACGCAGGTCATGGGCTTCGACCCCAAGTCGTGTGTCCTGTCCGGCGACAGCGCGGGCGCACACCTTTCGCTCGCGCTCTGCCGCCAGCTGAATGCGATTGGCAGGCTCTCCGGTGCGCTTGGGCTCCTCTCGCCGTGGGTCGACTTCACCTGCTCGTTCCCGTCCTGGGACAACCACTCGCTCGACTACCTCACCAAGTTCAAGCTGTCCAAGGCGATCGCTTCTGCTACGCGCCACTACGCGCAGTCCGAGGTCCGCGGCGAGTTCTTCTCGCCTGCCCTCGCCCCAGCGGGCCACTGGACGTTCCTCAAGAACACGCCCGTGTTCATGACGGTGGGCGGGCAGGAGGCGTTTACCGACGAGGACCTGCAGCTCGCCGAGCGCATGCGCGCGGACGGTGTCGAGGTTACTGTGTTCAACGTGAGTGCCTGCGAAGTAGGGTGCAAGCTGACTCCTCAGGACACGTATGGTCTGCACGACACGCCTGTTATCGACACTATCCTCGGCAAGAAGGGCGGCGCGTACGACGAGTACCGCAAGGGCATGGAGGAGCTCCTCAGGCAGATCTCCGGCACTGATGAGGCGACCGCGAAGGAGAGCGGCGCGACTATTGTCGAGAACGGCGAGGAGTTGAAGAACTAAGATGGTCGCGGAGTATAAAAGCTAGGATGGTGTAGCCTCTCTTTCTTCCTGTGGGACCTGTCGTTGTATGCTCTTTACTGTTTTACACAACGCAGCGCGTTGCGCGATGTTACTTGTGATGTCCCTGTGTGTCTCCATGCCCCGCGCTTGGCTCTCAGTGTGATTGACCACGCCTCGCGGCAGTGGTCAGTATCGTGAACGCAAACACAATCATGCTATGCATGGAGGGATGAACGAGGAGACGTGTAGCCACCTCGAACCTCAACAGCGTCCTTATCCAACACTAAGCCAAGCAGCGTCCAAGCGCCCGAGCCTAGATCACACATCATAACTATATGAACCCTCCCTTGAGCGGCCGCCCCAGATCCGTATCCCTTGCCCACGACGGATTATACTCCGGCGGCTGGTCCGGCAAGAGGACGCGTCCGACGTCGACGTCCCGGCGCGTGAGTCCCTGTGGTGTCTGAGCCTGGGCCGAAGAGTGTGTCCGCCCTCTGGAGGATTCCGCAACCGGGCGCGTCGGTACTCGGAGAGGAGCCGTCGAGCCGTGTGGCGGGTGCTCAGGCCGACCACGTTGTTGTTCTGAGAGCCGAGCTGCCCGCTTCGGCATGTGCGTATACTCCAAGCTCGGCGGCTGCGCGCCAGGCGGGAGGTGGAGCGACGGCGGCCCCGACGGTGGCCCAGACGGGGCGAGAGCGGCGGGAAGGGCCAGCGGGGACGCTCGTAGCGCTGGCCCAGGCGCGGTAGACGGAGACTCGCCAGTGAACGACAAGCGAAGCCGACTGGGCCTCTCGGCGTTCGTCACGAACCGCGGTGATCCGGGCGCCGACATCGATTCCGTCGCGGCGTGCCGGAACGAGGCCGGAGAAGCGGAGCGGCTCGAAGGCGCGGAGGAAGGGAAAGACGTCTGCCGGGGCGGGAGGAGGTCCCGTGCGAGCCGCTGAGGCCGCCATGCCGACGGTTGGGGGGAGGTGCCTAGGCGAGGAGGAGGAGGGCGGAAGTCGTCGTGCGTCTCGTGGAAGGTGACGGGGCGCGGGGCCGAGCGGGTCGAAGCGGGGCGGGAGGCCGGCAAGCTGTTGTCTAGCGCCTCGGGCGGCATGGAGAGTGGGCGTGGTCTACTTGCGCCATGGTGAGGAGGCGGGTGGAGGTGATCGTAGGAATACTGCACAGACTGGTAGTCGCTCAGATGCGTAGGTCGCGGGGGCCGCTTGGGCGGGACTGGGAGTGCGGGCTGGGGCTTCGGCGGGCCTATATGTGGACGCGCCCGCATCGTTGATGGGTCGGGAGTCGGCGCCCATGGGTCAATCACGTCTTTGGCTTTGAGGTATCGCGGGGGATAGGACGCCTTTGCAGCGGATGGCCAGAGTTTGGGCTCGGAGATGGCCCGGGTCCTCTCCTGCGACGACCTCGGCCTTGGTTGGAGAGCGGGGATTGGGGCCAAGGGCGTGGGCGTGGGTTGGGCGCCGAGGTAAGGCGACGGGACGGCGGTGGACGCGATACCTGGCCCAATTGACGACGGGCGGATGGAGGTGCGCGCCTTGCTCTCGACCGAACGCGGGTGGGAGGTAGACAGTCCCCCTCCCCAGCGCGAGGAGAGGGGGCGCGCTTTACGCCCAATCGTACTCGCCGCCGAGTCGGCACTGGCGTCACTACGCTTCTTGGCGTGCTGCTTATCGTGCGTATCGTCGCGGCGCCAGGGGCGGCGCAGGAGCCCGAAGACCATTAAAATGAGTGTGGAGCGGCTGCAATGAGTGCAATGAGTGTGTTGCCGTTGAAGAATGGAGGCTGCGGTGCCGGCGACGCTGGGACTGGAGTCGAATCGTGAGTTGGACGTTGACGAGAGCTCGAAGACGATCAATGCGCTCCTTCCTTACGACACGACACAGCCTCGTTGCAGCATCGTGAGAACGGTCGAAAATCTCTCGGTGCATGTTGCGTGTTTGATGCGTGTGCGCACGGAGACCGCCAAGGGCCTGGATCGCTGGATCGAGCTCGCACCTAACTTACACTCGGGCCTCGACTGGTGCGAGAGCGAGTGTGAGCCAGCACATGGCGTAGAGACCTGTGCTTGCATGCTTGAGACATCATATATCGAGCCTCAGCTGTGCTGTTGACCCCCGCCATCCCATCGCCCACCGGCTTGAGGTCGATGCGAGGGAGTCATGTCACGTCCTGTGCCGCCATGACCTCGGAAGACTTGGAGAGTGAGTGGATCAGCAACTCGCCGGACATGATAGCAAGCGAACATGTCTTGTGCAGCTGAGCTGTTCCAGTGCACATCGTGTTGTTCGGGACGCTCCCGAGATCATCACGCAGCGTCGAGCTCATATGACCAGTTGACCGCATGTACGCTGACCTGCCGGTTTCAACGAGTTCGGCAACGAGCGGCAGAATTGCGGCAGTTGGTGATGATAGCATTGCTTATCAGGCCCAGACCGCGGGCTTCGGTACATCGGTATTCTCAGATCCGATCGAATCCACCCACTTTCACTCATAATCTTTGCTGACATCAAGATTGATTATTCTGCATACCGCTCTCCCCCGCATGACCACGCGTGCATATTGGCCCACATACCGCTTACCCCGGCTTGTTCCCCGCGCCAAGGTGCCTCTCACCCCACATCTGCTGACCCAACTGGGTCTATCCAGATGGGCCAGTGGCCAGATCCCTGCCATTCGAGCCGGATCGCTGACAACAGCATGGGTGACGCCCAACGGCCATGTCCGTCTACAGTGCCCACCTCGTCGTCACTTGTTGCTGGCTACTCTCATGTTGTCGAGGTTGTTAAATAGCGAGCTAGGCAGTCTTGGACAATGGCTATCACAGCTCTTCTCTCTCCCACCTCGCACAACCCACCACACAGCTAGCTACCATGTCCGCCGCATTCTCAGCGAAGTCCACCGCAAGGACGTCACCGACCCGGGAGTCCTCGCCTACTATGACAAGCTGTTCGGCCCCGACCGCGACCCGGTCACTGACCGCGGCACGTCGACCGGCACGCCCGGCGACTGGTGGACGACGTTCGCCCTCGTGCCCGACATCTTCAACCACTGCACCGACGGTTTCAAGATGTACCGCAACCCCGACCGTCTTCTCGACCCCGAGCTTCGTGAGCTCGGCCAGACTCGTGCCGGATGGTGCAAGGGCGCCCAGTTCGTCTTCTCGCAGCACTGCAAGTCCCTCCGCGGCCTCGGCGTGTCCGAGGAGAAGATCAGCTCGATCCCCTTCTGGACCGTCGCCACCTGCTACGACGACAAGGAGCGTGCTGTCCTCGCCTACACCGACTGCCTCTGCCAGGCCGACGGACGCGTGCCCTACGAGGTCTTCGACAAGCTCAAGACGTTCCTCAGCGACCCCGAGATCATCGAGCTCACCTACGTCACCAGCCTGTACCTCATGCACGCCGTCATGAACCGTGCCCTCCGCCTCGAGTACGATGCCCGCGACGACCCCATCACCGAGATCCCCGCCCCACCGGGATTCAGCGCCGCCGACTTCCTTGGTGGTGTCCCCAAGAAGAAGCAGCAGAAGCAGTAGGGAGTGTGTTCTGTACCTGGGTAGTCTTCCCGGCAGTGAGGTGCCGGTTGTAGGATTCAGAAGAGATGTCCGCTTTCGTGTACCAGTGATGATGCTTGACTCGTGCTCATCTCTCACATACTGACACATACCACGAGCACCACGAGGCAGCGCTAAGCGGGGCACGACGCTGCGAGCCGAGGAACAGCAGGGCGCAGCACATCGGCACAGCATGGCACACTTCACGTACTACATGAAACGCGTGACCGTAACAGGCACGCCGGCGAGGCCACCATGTTCACAAGTGGCAGTGGCGAGCTGCTGATATAAGACCGAGCGGCACGCACGCTCTTAGCCATCGCCCACTATCCCAACGTAAGCATGACACCTGCACCCCCTACCACCGGGACCAGGACCCGCGCCGGCGAGTCGCACACCTGCAGCAGCGGCTGTGCGCACAACACGACCACCCACGCGGACATGTTCGGCGTCCTCGTCGGGATGCTCGAAGCGCGCATCCCGCCGTTCAAGCACGCCATCGCGCAGCTCAACGAGGTCGCGCCGCCGACCCCAATGCCGCCTGGCCGTGGGTGCAGTCAAGGCCAACCTGTTCGGCGAGTTCGCGTGCAACCTCGCCGCCGTCGCTCAAGTGCGCGCCAACATGCCTGCGGAGATTGAGGCGGCGAAAGCGAAGAACGACGCCCAGCTCCCAGAGTACGAGGCGCTATGGGAGCGGATCCAGCCCACTATGACGACCACCGACGAGATCGCGGCTGATCTCGGACCGGCGTACGAGGAGACGGAGAGGGCGGCGCAGGCCTCGGGGCAGACGAGCGTGCAGGTCTCGGGCGAGAGCGGGCAGCGGCTCAAGGATATCATCAATGAGCTGGCCGAGTCGAGCGCGTATGGGAACCTCAACGTGCCGTTTGAGCGCTGGGGGCTGCCGCCCGGCGGTGGGTGAAGTGTGGATGTGGTGAAGCTCTCATAGTCCCCCTCTGCCTGTAATTGAAGTGCCCTCAACTGTACGCGACAAGGAAAAGATTATGAAGTCTGCATGTAATCCAGCTGGACAGCGTCCACGCCAATGTATATATGTCTAGTATCGAGGTATCCATCTGTTTAGATGCTCAGTCCCGCCAGAGCCATCACCTTGGCTCAGACAACAGCGGCCACGGGCTCGCCGCGATTCCTGGCCAAGCTGTGCTGCACGAGCTCCTCCGCTCTTGTGTTCCACTTGGTCAAGCCCTGCTGCCTTGCCTCCCACTGCGCCACGCGCCTGAGATACCGCGGGCTGCTCTTGCCCGATCCCCACAGGTCACCGCATAGCGAGAGGTAGTAGAAGAAGAGGATGAACGCGATGGTCCACTCCATCGCGGCCGCGCCGGACGTGACGTTGTTGCACGTGTTGGCTGAGTGTCTCCCGCGCGCGTCCGCTTTGCCACGGCACTGTTGTCAGCTCGCGCTGGGAATAAGAATGAAGACGCCGAGAACTCACAACACCGTACAGGGCTGCGAAGGCGATGGCGCCGAGCACGGCCGAAGTCACGACGAGGAGCTTGAAGAGCGAGCTGCGCAGGAGGGACGCGCGACTTTGGTGGTCCTTGTACAGCGACCACACCTCGCCCGTCTGGCAGATGGCGGAGAGGGCCGTAAAGAAGACGAACAGGGCGGTCATCGACCAGTGGACCCTGCCGTGTGCGAAGGCGTCGAACTGTCGTTAGCCATGGACGTTAGCGGCCCAGTTCGGAGCAGCACACTCACAATGGCGAGGAGCAGGAGTCCCATACCACCAATGAACGCGAACAAGATGGAGAAGTATCCTGGCGTCAGACCAATAGACCTATGAGCGGGGACGTACCGAGGATCCACTCGCGCCGGCGAAGATCACCCGGCAACCGATGCGTATGCCGCAGCCATCGCTCCGAGATGAGTGTCGCCCACCAGAACCTGAGGTCAGATATTGCCAAGCGAGCGCAACTGGGATCGGGTTGCGACACGGCTCGACTCACGCAGCCACTACTGCTGTAATGGGGATAAACATGCCCTGGGCGTTAGTACATACCTCGCTAGCCAGCATACCTTGTGCTTGCCCGCAACATGGCTGATGAACGCGATGCTCGCCGAGTTCTCCCTATACCTGGGCTTGTCCTGGATGACCCAAATAGCCATCAGTGCCAACAGGCCGCCCAGCCACGTGAAGGCAGCGATGAGCGGGAGGTAGACGTAGGGCCCATAGACTTCGGTCAGCAACGGGACTTATCTGCGCACGTACAGATGTGCGAGCCGAACCGCCGTGTGTTGAGGAGATACGGGAGGCGCTGCTTGATCTCCGCCGTCGCGCCATTCCCCTGTGGGGGATACACAGTGCCGGCCGGTGCGGGCTCGCCGTTCGGGCCGTATGTCCGCTCATTCCTCTGTCCGGGATACTCCTCCAATCCGTCGTCGACGACAGTGTTCGCCGTCGTCGTAGGTGCGCTCATGCTCGCCATACCTGGAGCTTGCGGTCGCAGTGGCAGTGGTGTCGGTCAACCGGTCAAGAAATGTTGTTGACAATGGCTCTGGCGAGCGCGGACGCCGGGCTGCGGATGCGAGAGCAACAGGGCGAAGCTCGAAGGCTGGCTCATTTAATGGCCTGCGCGGTCGGGCTTCCAAGAATTATTCAATTGTAAACAGCCACGGTTGAAGGGTACGCCGACGGTCACTAGCACTAATGCCCAGCGGCTTGACGTCAGTTTAATAGGTTCAAGCTAAGCCTCGGCCCTCAACTTAGTCTTCAGGGGTGGAAGATTCCGAGTTAGGAGGAAGTTCCATCTATTAATTGACCGTCCTAGTGATGGCATTCCGTAAACATCTTCCTTCGCTCACTATGCTGTGCATCCCATTACAGGTCCCGCTTCGTGAGACTCGCCGCTGATGGATCTGGAAGGCGGATGCGGTGCTGCCTCCATCCGCTGATAGCCATGCCTTCGGTGTTGGGCGCGAGGCCGACGGCGTCGAATGGCCCGCGCGGCGCGCGATCCGGCGATCCGGGGGCCGGCGGAGGCCATTCTGGCCTCGAATCACGGCGGGTCGCCTGCCAGCTCTAACTACAGTTACCACCGCTCCCATAACTGCCGCAGCTATCGCTCGAGGACTTGTGTTGATGATCAGTATGACGCCCCGCTTCGCAACGTCTCTGTTGCCAGGGGTCCACGGGCCCGAGAGCAAGGAGTTCAGCGGAGTACGGAAACCGATCAATGAGTCACCGTTGGAAGTTAGGATGTTGACATGCTGATACACCTCATCTGGAACTCAGGAGGAGGAGGAGACGGATTGACAGCCCTACTGAGCCCTCGAGTCGACACCATGTCGGGATCGATGCATGCCATGAGGCGACAGGGTGGTACGGTATAGGCTCCGATGGAGGACAAGGTGAGACGTCTGTGCACCCATGACTTGAACCCTCAAACGGTCTGTGCATAAGAACTGTATCATCCTGCAATCTCCCATACGCCCCATCCCTTTGAGGCCTTTGAGATACCCGACAACGTCAAACGTCTCTTAGGCTCTCAACCGCTCATCTGAAATGGCCCGGCGCAACGCTACGAAGACAGAGCTTCAACGTCGTCAATCCACTCCGCGTCGTGCTAAACACGAGTCCCAAGTCTATCATGAGGCTTCTGCTTCTCACAACTCTCAGACACCAGTCCCCAATCCCTTGATCCTGTGCTCAATATGGTCCCCTCTCCGTCGCACTCGCAACCTTCCCAATGGGACCCCGGACGTGACTGATCCCTATCAACCTCCACAACGAATGCGAGCGAGGACGATGCGCTCGAGCGATAACGCCGCCGCTCGGTCCGAGCCACCGTCGCCCAGGCGGCCAGGCCTGAAGGGCGAAGGGCGAGCGAAGGGGCATCGGACGTCTTTCGTCTCAACACTAATCTCTGACAATCTTCTTCCTTCATCCGCGTCTTCTTCCACTCCGCCCCAATGCTGCTGGGCTTCGGCGCCATTGCGCTTTCACTCATTCCCCACGCCTGCGCCGCACCGCTCGGCTTTGGCTCGCCGAGCTGCTCGCCAGCGCTCTCGGTCTGTAGTCGGTGTACGCTCAGCTGGACGGGAGGTAGTCCACCCTTCTCTGCGTGAGTACTCGTCGTCATTATCAGATTCCCTCTGACAGTAACAGGAAAGTCGTCGATGGGAATGGGGGCGAGAACGCCTGCGTTGTCGACGCAGCGGGGGGGTCGTGCGAATGGGCCGTCGACCTCGCACCGTCCAGCGATGTCCAGCTCGTAGTGACGACGAATGGCACTGAGCATGTCCTCGGGCTTGGGACAGTCGAGTGCGCGGCGGGATGCGTGGCGTTTCAGTCGGTCTGCGCGTCTTCCTCCAGCTCCAGTTCTTCTTCCACATCCGACCTTCCTTCATCCTCCTCCTCTTCTTCGTCGACTTCGGCGTCTTCATCAAGCACTTCGTTGCCAACAAGCGCGCCCAGCTCGCCGACATCCAATCAGTCAACTCCACCACACCAAACAACAACCCCTCCCAACCCAGACACGAACACTCCAGCATCTCCATCTCCCAAGCCCAGCAAGACAGAGCCAGGAGGCAAAGAACCAACACCTTCTTCCGTCCTCGTGACGACCACCGATGAGCAGGGTAGAACGACAACAGTCTTCGTACCTGCGGAATTAAGCACCGACACACCTCCAGACCAGAGCAACGACGGCGAATCCTCATCCGGGCTCAGCAAGGGCGCAGTTGCCGCCCTCGCATCAGTTGGCAGCGTGGTGGGTGTCGCCCTACTTGTGGGCGGCTGGTACGCGTGTCGCAAGAGCTCCAGACGCCAAGAAGAGCTCGAGCTGGAGGACTCGATCTTGTTCGGACAACCTCGACCCTCGGTGGGAGCAGACCCATTCCTTGGGCCGCTCAGCAACGCGACTTCGATGGACGCCGAGGAAGTCCTCGGCGTGGCCGCGCGGAATCGCACAAGCGCCTATGTCGGCGCCGGTGTAGCTTCGACCTTCCCGGCGCCGTATAGCGACAAGTACGACGATCCAGCTCTTCCTCGTTCACGCTCGACCGAGATGCTTCACGACCCAGTGCTTCCGCGATCACGTTCTGTTGAAATGCTTCACGATCCAGCGCTTCCTAGATCGCGATCTGTTGAGCTGCTCCACGACCCAGCACTGCCTCGTTCGGGTTCCCTCGAAATGCTCCACGACTCAGCCCCAGCGACACCTCGGTCGTCCTCTGATGCAACGAGCATCAAACCACGATATGCGCGCGACGAAGTGGCCGAGTTCGTTACGATCTCCTCTCCACCAGCGAGGGCGCACAATGCACTTCCCAGAACCCGAGCCCGTCGTTCGTCCTCAGGCAACCCACTTGAGAGACCTCAAAGCTGGGTCGACGCGGACGCCATGCTTGCCGAACGCGTCGCTGCGAAACGCGCCTCGAGGGTCAAGGCGGATGGCCAGTTCGCATCGCTGTCTCGAGTCGCGTCACACCGACGCGGATCGGCAAGTCGCAGCGCGTCGCGAGACTTTGATGGGGCGCGTGAACCTCTTCTTGGGTGACCAACGGTGTGGGCAGTGTAAGAAGCGTTGTGTATACTTGTGTCCAGATGCTTGAGACTGTTCTAAACGTCACCAACAACCAACGGACATGCATCTTCATAAGCAGCGAAGTAGAAATGGATGTTAATGATGTCATGGTTCTCCCCGGTTGTCGACAAATGCTTTGCCTTTGCAACCTTACATTGCGGGAAGGACGCGTTCTCCCGTTCTCTACGGGTGGCCCTTAGCTTGTGAGCGTACGACACGACTTGTGGTGACGTAACCAAGCGACCCGAGCCTCTTAGCCTTATTGGGTATTAGCCAATAACAATAGAGATTTGAATAGAAATCCAAAGTAGCTCCACTAGGAAAGCCGAGACGCCAGGGCGTTGCAAGTGATTCGAATCCCTGGAAGAGGCAAGCCAAAAAGAATAGTTTACCTGGGGAGGGCTGCCGGTGGACCCGGGAGAAGGGACAGCGTGTGGTGGTGGCTGAGGGGCCGAACGAGTAAGGGTGTGTGTGGGTGCAGATGAGTACAGGTGGGGTGGACGACTCCTGTCTGTTCGCACGTGAATTAACCAGTCAGTAGATCACACTTCCCTCTAAACGACATTCCCGGTTCATCTTCCAACTTCTATCACATCGACCACACCATCGACACTTCCATCCTTTCATCTCTCCATCCCCTCTTCATCCTCATCACCCCTACTACCCCTGTGACTCTCGCAACTCGCGACTTTGTTGTTCCCTGCCCTCATCCTCTCCCTTACTCTACTCCTCTTTACTTGTCAACTCTACACGGACCTTCGTTGTCAACTCGATCCTCTCTTTCCCCCTCCACTCTCACTCCACACTCACCATGTTCATCTACAATGTACACTCTCCCTCAAAGACATTTGCACTCGCGGCCAAAGGTATGTCCACTACTCGCGATGCGACCTAGTACAGCCCACTGACGTAGTCAGAGAACGAGAACTGCAGCCAACTGATCGAGCGCATCATAACCAAGGCGCGTCTCTCGAGCCACGACGCAGCAGCCGTCCGCAACCGTAACGACGGTGCAGGCATCGTCTACGAGTTTGAAGGCGACCGCTGGGCACTCGAGGATGGTAAGTATTCAGCACTGACCGATGTCTCCTCGGGTACTGACCACGCAGACGACGACCTCGCCATCGTGACCGCGCGCTTCAGGTCAGACGCCGAGACCCAGCCGACCCCGAGCATCACTCTGCACGTCGTCCAGCCCTCGTCTCCGGACCCGCACGCGTCGAACGGCCTGGTGCCGCCGCCCGCGTACCGCACCCCGGCCCAGAGCCAGGCTTCTCCCGCCAAGTCGAAGAGCACGCGTGCAGCCTCTCACGTCGGCTCTGTTGCCGGCTCCGTCGCCCGCCCTCAGTCGTCGCGTGCTGCTGGCGCCGACTCAATAATGGCGTCGACCACACTCTGTATCCCCAACGCTGAGAAGGCCCGATCCCGCTCCGTTGCCGACGCGCGCAGTATGCGCTCGATGCGCTCGACGCGCAGCAGGAGGAGCAAGTGGGGTGACGACGATGCCGAGCCTCTCGGCGACGTGAAGCGCCGCCAGTTCGAGGAGGTGAGTCAACTAGACGTAAGCTGTTGCTGACAGACAGTTCCACGCCAACAACGGCGTTCGCACCGTCGTCGGCAAGGTCGGCAATGTCGAGAACGTCCGCATGCTGTTGAAGTCTGGTTACCGCAACATCTACCTCTCGCGCGCCTTTGCCATCCGCCACGGTCTTCTGTCCAAGAAGCACGGCCCTGGAAAGAGCGGATACACTGGACTCAAGATCCTCGGCAACGTGCCCATCACTGTCGGGTCGCGGACGACCGTTCACAACGTCATGCTCTCGGAGGAACAGCACTTCGACGTGGTTCTTGGACGCCAATGGGTTGAGAAGATGAACATCAAGTGAGTCACAGTCTGAAGGGGTGCAGCTGACAGGCAGGGTTGATCCTCTGGACCCCACTCTCCTCACATACATGGACACGGGAGAAACGATTCCCTGTGACCTTGTCGTCCTCCGCGACGCTCGCGGAGAGATCATCACCATCACCTAGTCGTGCCTCTGTTGAAGCCTTTTGGTCGTGGGATTCGCGTAATTTTTCCAGCGCAACGTGTCGTAGCATACCTAATTGTATCAAAAGTGATGCACATACATCTGTCGTTGTACAAGGCGAGAACAGTGCTTGTCGGCGGTCGTTGATGGCTGGAGGTATGAATGGGCGATGGTGGCTTAGGTCTCCCACGATCGATGTGGTAATGACGCCCACCGATTGCCCGCCAGCTCACCATTGACCACCCCCGTCCCCGCCCAACATTACAACTCGTTTCCGCCTCCATCCTACATTACTGCTTCAGTCTCTCCGGTTCTTTGGTTCTGACCATCATGTCACGCTTCGTGCGCCCTGTAAGTACCGCGTCAGGCGATGCCCTGCTCTCCATACTTGGTCTCAGCGCCGTGTCGAGCTCGAACTGACGCCCAGAGTCGCTACCGTCACGTATACGGGCAGCCGTCCAAAGTCTCGTACGAGAACGCCAAGATCAGCGGTAGCGCATGGGACACGAACCTCATCACGGTCGGAGGAGTGAGTCGTTGTGGGTGGATGCGTTGCGCAGCGACGCCGTCTCAACCAAGTGATGAGGGCTGGGCCGACCCGGCGGCCCGATCGCGCCCGGTCGCGTGCAGCTAACTAACATCAGAAATACGTCGCCGTCAACTGGCAGGTCTCGGGTGGTGGTGTGAGTGCTAGCGGCGTTGGATGTTGCTGATGAGCAGGCCTTCGCCATCCTCCCCAGCTTCTCGCCGTATGCGCTGCCTGAGCCATCGGGATTCCCCACCAAGCTTCCGGACATCCTGCCTCTTGCGCGTGGACACTCGGCACCAGTGTATGTAGCTCCATGAGCAAGAACTGTCATGATGAACGCCTCAGCTGACGCCAGCCTTGACACTGCATGGTCCCCATTCGACGACAACCTCGTCGTTTCGTCCGGCGAGGATGGAAAGAGTGAGCTTTCCTGAAGCCTGGCTAGCTCTGACGCCAGTCTTCATGTGGAGGATCGACGACGATGCGTTCGCCGGCTGGGGCGACGACAAGTGGGAGCCTGAGGACTTTGCGCCCGTCGGCAAGCTGAACGCCGGCGGCCGCAAGGTCGGCCAGGTCGAGTTCCACCCCACTGCCGCCAACGTCCTCACTTCGGCCTCGGGCGACCACCTCGTTCGTGTGTGGGACATCGAGGCGTCCCCTGACGCCGCGACTATCACCCTCACCGGACACAAGGACAGTATCCAGAGCATTGCGTGGAACTCGATCGGCACAACGCTCGCCACCACATGTCGCGACCGCAAGCTGCGTCTCTTCGACCCCCGTGCCGGCACCGAGGCGGTGCGTATCACCGAGGGACACGGCGGCATCAAGGGCAGCCGTGTTGTCTGGCTTGGTGACCGCGACCGTATTGCCACGACTGGATTCAGCAGGATGTCGGACCGCCAGCTCGCGCTCTGGGAGACTGCTGGCCTCACGCAGCTGTCTGTCGAGAGCCTCGACTCGAGCGCTGGTATAATCATGCCGCACTTCGTCGAGGGCAACGACGTTCTCTTCCTTGCTGGCAAGGGTGACGGCAACATCCGCTACTACGAGTTTGAGGGCGACACCTTCCACTCGCTCAGCGAGTACAAGACCTCCGACCCTCGTAAGTCCAACCGAGACCCTCCACTGCTGTGCTAACGCGACAGAGCGCGGTATGGGCTTCCTTCCCCGCCGCTCCCTCGATGTTTCGCAGAACGAGATTGCGCGCGCCTACAAGCTCAGCAACCGCGACATTCAGCCTCTCTCATTCATTGTGCCCCGCAAGGCTGAGGGCTTCCAGGCGGACATCTTCCCTCCAGCCAACTCGTCTGAGCCAGCGACTACCGCTTCCGAGTGGTTCGGCGGCAAGGACGCGCGCCCCAACCTCATCGACCTCGAGACCCGCGCCGTCAGCGCCAACAAGGCACCCCTCTCCACGCCCAAGCCATCGACTCCTGCGGCATCTACACCAAAGGCGCAGTCGCCCAAGCTCGAGGCGAAGGAGGAGCCCAAGCCGGCCGCCAAGGAGGAGCCCAAGCCCGAGCCCAAGGCTGCGACGCCCCCACCGAAGGAGGAGCCCAAGGCCACTCCTCCTCCCAAGGAGGAGCCCAAGGAGAAGGAGTTGAGCAGCAAGGACCTCGAGATCGAGCAGGCCGACAGCAGCGAGGACGAGTCTCCCAAGGCGACCAAGGCTGCCCTCGGTGTCGCCTCTGCCGTCGGTGGCGGCGCAGCTCTCGGCGCCGCTGCGCTCGCGGCTAAGTCGCCTGCCGCGTCCTCGGGCGCCGCAACTCCCGCCGCCAACGGCGGCTCGGCGAACGACAGCGACGACCTGCTCGTCAAGCTCCTGACTTCGGATGCGACCCTGCCTTCGCGCGGCTCCTCCCTCTCGGCCGGGCACGACCTGTACGCGTCGGCCGACATCTCCGTCCCTGCGCGCGGCAAGGCGCTCGTCTCGACTGGCATTAGCATCGCCGTGCCCGTCGGCACGTACGGGCGTATCGCTCCTCGCTCGGGTCTCGCGGCGAAGCACTCGATCGACACGGGCGCCGGCGTCATCGACGCCGACTACCGCGGCGAAGTCAAGGTGCTCCTGTTCAACTATGGCGACTCGGACTTTGCCGTGGCTAAGGGCGACCGTATCGCGCAGCTCATCCTCGAGAAGGTCCACATGGGTAACGTCCGCCAGGTCGACGACCTCGAGGCGACCACACGCGGCGCAGGCGGCTTTGGGTCCACGGGTGGCTTTGGCCGCTCCTAAGCTAAACCATACAATCTACTATAAGGCTAGACTTGTGGTGCAAATCGACTCGACGACTACATGTTCGTAACGAACAGATAAATGCAATGTATGACTTGATGCTCTCTACCACTGTGCCGAGGCTGTTCAAGGCTGGAGAGCAATAGAAACCATCTTGACGACCATCATAGAGCTGATGTTCTGTGCTTAGGACCGCGTTCCTCTTCTATCTTCCGCCCCGTCTGAGAGGGCTCCTGTCGACCAACGCGAGTTCCGCTTGCACATATGCAGCAACTTCTACTGGATCAACGACTACATTGCGACAACGATTTACAACATATGTTTCTTGCGTCTGGCGTCTACCTCACTGCCTATCCCACAGCCTGCAACCTGTCCTCCTCGACGAAGATCTGCGGACGAGAAGGACGCCGGCGCAGGTCATCCTCCTCTTCTATAACTGCGAGCATCGCGTGCCGGTTCCCGCGCGAGAAGTACATCGCCGGCTCGCGGCGGGCGACGGCCGCCTGCGTGATGAGGCAGTGGCGCACGCTCTGCGTGTCAGCTTAGGTCTCATGGCAACAACTCACCGAGCCAGGGACTTCGAACATGGCATCATTGAGGACTTCCTCAAGAACTCCTCGGAGACCACGGGCGCCGCCTCCGCGGTCAAGGCCCTCTTGGGCGATAGCCTGCATGGCGCGACGAGTGAAGGCGAGCTCGGAGCCGTAGCGGTGGAAGAGCGCCTTGTACTGCTTAATCAAGGCGTTGCGGGGCTCGGTCAGGATGCGGACCAAGTCATCGACGGCTAGTGGGTGAAGGGACGAGACGATGGGGAGACGGCCGAGGAACTCGGGAATCAACCCGTAGTCCTTCAGGTCTGCCATCGTCGGCTTCAATGTTCCAGTGACGACAGGGCTGGAGAGAGGCGCGCCGAATCCGATCGACTGCATGTTAGAGCTATCCCACGTCCGGATTCTTAACTCACCCCCTTACCCAGTCGGCGCTGAATGATTGGGTCCAAGCCCACGAACGCGCCCGACAGGATGAACAGGATGTTGCTCGTGTCAACGACATACGTGTCGCCCTTGCTGGCTGCCTGTCAGAATTTTTCTGACACGGAGAACTAACGAGGATTACCACCGCCACTGAAGCCTGGAAGGCCCTCCCGTACGCCCTTCTTCCCCGCGTTGCCGAAGGTGCGGTTCATTGGGTTGTTGGGGTTCCACTCGGGTGGCTCATTAAACGCGCTTGTCTCTGTCTTGGGACCGGGATTGCTCGGTCCACTCGAACTTCCAGAGGAATGGGGAGCAGGCGGTGTGGCGCCGATAGGTGGTGACTTGGCGGACAAGGTAACTGTGGTACCCTCGAGGATGCGAAGCAACGCCTGCTGGACACCCTCTCCGCCGACGTCACGCCCTCCGCCCCATGTGCCAAGCTCGTTGCCGCCCCGGCGGGCAAGCTTGTCGACTTCGTCAATGTGAACGATGCCAACCCTGCCTGTTAGATGCGATCGCACTACAGTACCCACTCAGCCCGGGCGACATCGTAGTCTGCGGCCTGGAGGAGACGCAGAATGCAGCTCTCTACGTCTTCACCGACATCTGACTGTCAGTGACACACCATACGTTCTACTCACAGCCTGCCTGAGTGTACGTCGTAGCGTCGCAGGACACGAACGGAACATCCAGAGCACGTGCAAGCGTCTTGGCCATCAATGTCTTGCCCGTTCCTGTAGGCCCACTGCAGGTCAGCATTTGACTGAACTGAAACAACATACACAACGAGAACGTTGCTCTTCTCGACAACAACATCCAGCTCCTCGGGAAGCGGCACTTGGCCCATCGCCTCGTTGAGTTCAGCGGCGCGACGAACACGCGCCTCCTCCTCAAGCCGACGTGCCTCACGGCGTTCCTCCTCGCTCTTGCGTTTCCGAGCGCGATCTTCTGTCTTTGAGTCATCGTTCGAAGTCGTCGCAGCCGGTTCACTCTCGCGTGCGCGCCTCCCGGCCTTCCCAAGAAGAGTAGGAGGACGGCGCGAAGAGAAGTACCCATCGCCACGAGCTTCACACGTCAGCGTCCACTCACCAGCTTTGTTAGGCGACGTACCCCATTTCTCTTCGCGGGTGAGGGCGCCGTGCGTGAGCGTGGGGTCTGACCCGTCCTCCGCCCCGACTACGCGCGTGGCATCTTGAATACCGTTGGCTTTCTCGAAGTCGGCCGCGAACGACGACTCATCCAGCCGAGCGGGCTCCTGGACTTCAAGAGGAGAGGGTGCGGCCGAGATGGGCGGCGGAGGGGGAGGATCAGGCGGTGCGCTAATACGAGGCTCGATCCGACGATAATGGTTGAACACGCTTGTGGTTGTTAGATATGTTCTCGAGGAGCGATCAAGAGCTGACTCACGCCACCGATAGCACCTTCTTGGCTGCGTCTTGACCGATCACGTACTGCGATAGATGGTTGTACAGCTAATGTATCAGTTACCGGCGCATGGGTTTGACAAGCGACACATCACTATGCAGGCATGGCCAACTCACGTCCTTCGGTGACCTGGTAGGAGCGACGGTCGAGTTGAACCTCGTCGCCAACCTTGGGAGGTAACGTAGCTTGATCCGCGCGTTCAACAGCATGCTGCGAGTGGCGAGAAAGTGGGGAACGGGATTGATGCGTGTAGTAGAGCCGTGCTGGATACTAGATAACCCTTGTAATACAGTGGCAATGCAAGAGAATCGTAGGTAGATGTGAGTCTATGCGCGCGTGCGTTGTGAGACGAGTCGAGTCGGGTCGTCGTTGTGTGGGCTCCATCAACGTATGTACCCGGGGGGTGGGATGAGCGGTGGTGCGTGTGGGGTGGAAGTGCGGGGTCACACCCAAGGCAGTGGGTCCTGGGGGCGCACTGGGCGGCAGGCGCCGGACAACCACCCGGGCTCTCACCTATCACGCCCTGCACCCGACGCGCCGCGGCCGAAAGTGGAGGCCCTTCGCCAGATCGCCAAAGAGGGAGCAATCGAGAACACCGTGGGAGATTTAGGGAAGAGATGATCATCACGTGACCCAACCCGCTTGTCCATCACCGTTGCTGTTCCCCCCGCCGCTACTAGCATATCGGACGTCAGCTCATCCTCTCCGTTGTCTCTTGCTCACTCATCCACCCTCGCATCCAACACATCTGCGATTGATTGCATCCAACTCCCCCCACGCCTACACATCGATCTCTCGACACGCGTTTCCGTCGCTTGTCCCTGCATCACCCAACCACTTTCTTCCGGCTGCCGGATTGTTCACCAACCGAAGAGCAGTTTGCCCGACGCCTTCAATCAGCAGCATCCCCTCCTTTCTTGTCGCGGCCCCCGCTTCAACCATCCTCCTAAGCCGACACCATGGCTGCCCTAGCGGATCCCAAGAGGACTGAGCCTCTGGATCCCTCCACAGACCTCAACAACCCCAACCGGAACAACCGCCGTGTCGCCTAGTGAGTCACCTCCACCACAGGAATTATTGCCTTGAACATCGCTGACTGTCCAGCTTCTATGACCGTATGTGCTCTCATTGCCACAGGATCATTGCTCACCACTACAGACGATGTCGGAAACTACCACTTCTTCCTGGGCCACCCTATGAAGCCGCACCGTATCCGTATGACGCACAACCTTGTCAGCAACTATGGACTCTGCGACGAGTTCGAGTATGACGCCCCGGAAGCCGCCGGCGAGGGCTCTCGTGCGCTCAACGACCCTACTGCCGGCATGGACGAGGAGATGCAGGAAGCCGCCAAGTGGGAACGCCGCATCATGGATGGATCGCGCGGCAAGGCGATGCAGGTTTTTGTGAGTAGAGCGCGAAGAACGACTTGCTAACTTGACAGAGGCCACGCCGAGCTACCAAGACCGACATGACCAAGTTCCACACCGACGAGTACATCAACCTTCTTGAGGCCGTCACTCCAGAGACCGCCGACGCTCTGACTGGAGGAGGCATTAGGTGTAAGTAGTGGCCTGCCGCCAGCGGGCTCTCCGAGTGGGCAAGTAGCTGACGCGTCACAGGTCTTACAGGCGAGGACTGCCCTGCCTTCGAGGGTGTATTCGAGTTCTGCACAATCTCTGCCGGCGGTTCTCTTGGTGAGTAGCGTTGCGCGCGTTCCTAGCTAACTTGTCCAGGTGCCGCAGAGAAACTCAACTCTGGTCACGCGGACGTCGCTGTCAACTGGGCTGGTGGTCTGCACCACGCGAAGAAGTCGGAGGCCAGTGGTTTCTGCTACGTGAATGACATGTGAGTGGGATTTCAATGAACCTAGGCTGACATCCAGTGTCCTTGGCATCTTGGAATTGCTGCGCATCCACCCGCGTGTTCTCTACATCGATGTGGATGTCCACCACGGTGACGGTGTGGAGGAGGCCTTCTACACGACCGACCGCGTGATGACCTGTTCTTTCCACCGCTTCGGAGAGTTCTTCCCCGGTACAGGAGACGTCCGCGTGAGTACATGCGCTTACTAGCGACGGAGAATGGGCAGCTAACCTTCAGGACCGCGGTATTAAGCGTGGCAAGGGATACGCCGTCAATGTTCCACTCCGCGACGGCATTACCGATGCAACCTATCACTCGGTGTTCAAGCCCGTAAGTTTTTGTTGGACCTACGGCTTCTAACTGCTCGCAGATCATCAAGCAGATCATAGATACCTTCCGCCCTGGCGCTATTGTCTTGCAACTGGGCGCCGACTCTTTGTCAGGCGACAAGCTTGGTGGCTTCAACCTCACTCTCGACGGCCACTCGATGTGTGCTAGCTATGTCCGCTCGTTCAACATTCCCGTCATGATGGTCGGTGGTGGTGGTTACACGATGTGAGTGATTGGGCAGGCTCGTAGATGGCCGCGTGCTGACCCGTAACAGCAAGAACGTATCGAAGGCATGGACCAAGGAGACATCCATCATGTGCGGCGTCGAGCTGCCAGAAGATCTCCCGTACAACCGGTACATGGAGTACTTCGGGCCGAGATACAAGCTCGAGGTGTTGCCGACCAACGTCGACGACCACAACCCTCCAGAATACCTTGAGGCTCTGAAGCGCGCTGTATTCGAGAACTTGCGAGAGCTCCCACATGCTCCTGGCGTTCAAATGCGGGAGGTCTCGAGCAAGCCCTTGTCTAGAGTGCTGGGGATCAACAAGGACGACGATGACGAGGACCCGGACAACGAGCTTGACCAGAGGATCAGGAGTGAGTCTTTCGTCTGTACTGCAACTTGAGCTGACAGGTTTAGAAATCTTCCGCCAGCGCAACGGCGGCATTGTGGACGAGTCTGACTCTGAGTCTGACTCCGATGCCGGGGCACATGCGCGACCGAACCGAGCGCGGCGACAGGGTGGATTGTCATTACGCCCGAACCCGCGGCCACGCATCAACGGATTCCCGTCGTCCAAGCGTCAAGCTTCGATGTCTCCTGATGGCAGCGAGGCTGATGGCCGCAAGAAGCGCACATTCTTCTCCTCTCGAGTCGGCGACGGCACTTGGGACCCAAGCATGCTGCTTAACGGCGGCAAGACACCAGATGACGGGCTTGTCAATGGTGTCAAGCCCAAGCTGTTCGGTGGTATTCCTGAGACCTGGAACGTCAACGCCGGAAGGAATAGCCGCGCTGGCAGTCCGATGAGCGTGGCCTAGATCGTCGTGTAGAGTATCTGTAGTTCATGTATTCTTTGTCTGACTGGGTTGTGCATGAGCAAGTGGGACAGCATGAGGTGCGATCGACGAGACGCTAAAAAGGGGGGTTGTAACAAGGTTGCACTTGCCCAGGCACCAACCGTCGTTTGCCACTAACCATCGACATGAAGGCAGAAATCAACAACTGGGTTGGTGTGACGTTGATCCGTCTCCATCTACACTCTTCAAAATGGCATCGCAGCAAGTCTGTCGAGACTTTCTGAATGGGTACGCCGGGTCCCAGTGATTGGATGCTGACCATGCAGCTATTGTCGCTTTGGTGATAGGTGTCGATTCTTTCACCCGCAGCGTGAGTCACCAGGCAACCTACCACACCTTGTTCTGTCGCATCTTGATCTGACTAGGCAGGCAGTAACAGCGGCAACAATTCTCGCAGTCATCTGTCAGCAGCGAACGCTCAACCCCTAGGCCAGCGGAATCAAGCATCAAAGTACCAGTTCAAGTAAGCTACAGCGCCTCTAGCGACGAGCTCACACGCAGTGACGACACGATCCGTACCGAACTCGGCCCCGAGCGCCCACAATGGATGGCCTCCACCTTCGGCGCGGCCAAGTACGAGCCCAACGTCCTCCTCGGCCCCGACATAAGCTTCGAGGAGCTGCGCTGGAAGAGCGTCCAGGCGCTTGCCGCAGGCAACGCCAACGCATACGTCGAGGAGGAGAACAACATCATGACTACCGCCAAGAACAATCTCGACAACGCGCTGCGCAACGTCTCGCAGACGACGCGGAACGCTGAGAAGCTGCACGATGCGCGCTTCAAGGGCAATGCTACACCGGGCGGGCCGCGGCCGCCTGATTTCAACGAGGCGCAGATCCTCGCGCAGTCTTCCTCGTCCGGAGGAGGCTTTGGCGCCAACGCAGGAGGCGGCAGTGGGTTTGGGAGTAGCGCATTCGGCGCGAAGAGCGGGACTGGCGCCTTTGGCGGCTCCGGCTCCTCTGCATTCGGGCAGAGCGCGTTTGGCAGCGGTAGCGGGAGTGGGACGTCTGCCTTCGGTGGCGGTTCTGGCACATCGGCGTTTGGGAGTAACACCCAGTCCGGAGGGAGCGCGTTTGGGACGTCGGCGTTCGGCCAGAAGCCTGGTGGCAGCGCATTTGGACAGTCGTCCATGGGCCAGTCTCCAGCCAAGCCCAGCGCCTTTGGCACCAGCGCATTCGGGAGTGGTAGCGGAACCACCGCCCCAGCCAGCGGCGGAAGCGCATTTGGCACCTCTGCATTCGGCCAGAAATCCACTACCGGTGGCAGCGCGTTTGGCCAAAGCGCTTTCGGTGCTGGCGCATCTACTGGTGCCTTCGGCGGCGGCGCGAGCGCAAGCCCGCAGACCGGAGGGTCGGCATTTGGGACGAGCGCATTCGGCGCCAAGCCGGCCGGCAGCGCATTCGGCAGCAGCGCCTTCGGGCAGAGCCCATCCTCAGGCTCGGCGTTTGGACAGCAGTCGTCGCCGGCTTCGACGACAACCCCGGCTCCGGGATCTGGGTTTGGCCAGTCTGCCTTTGGACAATCCAGCTTTGGCCAGAGCTCGGGTACTGGCGCGTTTGGCGCTAAGCCTGCGGGAACGAGCGCGTTTGGAGCAAGCACCACTACTCCCAGCGCATTTGGGACTACCAGCACATCCACTCCCGCCGCGCCGAGTGCGTTTGGGAGCAACACGACCACGAGCGCCTTCGGCAACACAAGTACGCCAGCCGCCTCCACTAGTGCATTTGGCGCGACAGGCAGTGGCAGCGCCTTCGGCAGCTCAAGCACCCCATCTGCCTTTGGCACGCAGGCTTCTACGCCAGCTCAACCAGCGACCAGCGCGTTTGGGCAGTCTGCATTCGGCCAGACGTCCGAACCACAATCTGCATTCGGCCAAAGTGCCTTCGGGAAGCCAGCAGCGACAACCTCGGCGTTTGGCAGTGGCTCAGCCTTCGGAACAACCACTACCACCACTCCGGCCAATGCAGCCTCGCCCAGCGCAACAGCCACCGCACCATCGCCCTCGGCACCAGCGACGAGCGCTTTCGGCACCACCACTGCCGCACCGACCACGAGCGCCTTTGGATCCACCTCACCAGCGACAAGCGCCTTTGGAGCGCCCTCCGCTCCAGCCTCCAACCCCTTCGCCGCCAAACCTGCCGGTACGACGCCCGCCAGCACCAGCGCGTTCGGCTCAACCTCGGCCTTTGGGGGCAGCGCCTTCGGCAAGCCAGCGTCGACGAGCGCGTTTGGCGGGTTCGGGCAAGGAGCGAGCGCCGCGACGCCGCAGTTCGGCGCAGACGTTACGGTTCCACAAGGCTGGTCGTATGACGATCCGTGGTCGTGGCTCCTGCCTGGTGTCGAGGGTGAGAGCGTGCTAGCAGAGGACGCGCGGGCGGCGTACGAGGCGAACGCGTTCGAGCTGGATAGTATCCCCTTCGTACCTCCTCCACCTGCGCTGAGGGCGTAGATGGTTTGATGCAGAGCTTTACATTTCAATGGTGCAGCGTGTTAAGTGTATAGGAGTTATCGACGCGGCTTGAGGGCGGTGGGTATCCTGTCTCATACTGGCGCACAATATAGTACTAAACTGCACTGGCCCGTACACACTCATGTACCTCCGCGCACGATATGCATATTGATGAGTGCAAGACTGTGTCGCACCTATGCTATAGACTCCTCTCAACACTTTGAGTGGCACATGGAACCGAGCCCAGCATCCACTCGCTTAGCATGCAATAATGCAAATATTACACTTCCGAACGATACGGGCCCTCGCCGTTGGCGGCGGCAGGGGTCTTCTCAGCGGCTCCCTCCTTGTGCTGGACGTCCTGGGCGATCTTGTCGAGGCCAATCTGCTTGGCAATGCGCTCGCGACGGGCCTTGTCCTCGGTACCCGAGGTGTCGTTGAAGACGGCGTCGACCTCCTCGAGGGTAAGACCCTTGAGCTCAGGGAGGACGAAGGCGGCGTAGAGGAAACCGATAATGCAGAAAACCATGAAGACGATGTAGGTCTTGTATCCGATGTTCTCGATCATCCTTTCGATTAGCGCACTCAAGCGAGCCCGAGCTCCTCGCTTGGGGTCGCGGACGAAAGCGACCCCAAAATATAGTACTCACACAGGGGTCACCATGGCGACAGTGAAGTTCATGAGCCAGTTGGTACCAGAGGAGATGGACATGCCCTTGGCACGCATGTCGAGGGGGAAGACCTCGGACGAGACGACCCAGGCGAGAGGGCCCCAGGTGACGGCGAAGTTGACAATGTACCAGAAGATCATGAAGACAGCAGCGTTACCAGCGGCCTTGTGGGTGTCGAACCTTCCGTCATAGACGGCGAGGATGGCGGCAATGGTAGCGTGCGAGATGGCCATGTTTGCCTCGCCCCACAAAAGGAGGGGCTTACGACCAAGCGAGTCGACCCAGAGGACAGCAGGAATGGTGAAGACGAAGTTGACGATACCAACAAGGCCAGTGGCAAGAAGCGAGATCGTGCCACCAGTCATGCCGAGCTGCTCGAAGACAGTGGGGGCACTGCATGTCAGTTCATTCTCCTTGGAAAATAGGCTCATTCAGGTCTACGCGACCTCATCTGCGGCGCGATGGAGTGGTTACACTCCTGGGAGCATGAGCGGAAAACATACTAGTAGATAATGGCCTGTGGCGTCAGCGTTGGATCATCTTTGACCGATCCTCGTTGCGACTTACATTGATACCGGTCCACTGCTGAAGGGCCTGGGCCGAGGCACCGATAATGAGACGGTGAATGAGCGGCCACGAGGTGAGGAGACGCTTGTACTCAAGAAGAGAGACCTTGAAGGTAACATCATTGAAACCGTAGCGCTCCTTTGCGGCCTCACGCTCAACAAGACGCTCGGCCTGAAGAGCGCGGAACTCGTACTGGACAAGAGGGTCCTCAGGCGGGCGGTCGCGAAGCTTGGCGAGGTTCATGAGGCACTCCTCCTCGCGACCTGTTGAGCGTCAGCAACAGCCATGATGAGGGCCCAGACCCCTTGGTGGCCCTAGTGCACCTTGACCGATGGTCTACCGAGCGACTTACCCCTGAGCATGAGCCATCGGGGCGAGAAAGGGATGAAGATAGCACCGACGCAGAGGATGATGGCAGGCACAAGCTGAAGAGCGAGAGGCACGCGCCTGGGAGTTAGTCAAGACTCGGCCGGGTTGAGAGTGTGGGAGTTAGCGAATCAGGCTCACCAAGCCGCAGTCGATTGACCGGTACCGGTCTCGGGGAAGTACTCAGTTCCCCCAATATAGTTGGTGCCGTAACCAATCCAGTAGGAAACCTGGGAGTCAGCCGGAGGCGTCGCAATCTCGGCAACATAAATACCCAGACCCATGGGATAAACTCACCATGATTCCAAATGTGATAGCGAGCTGCTGGAGGGCGACGAGAGAACCACGGATACCGGGAGGGGCCAGCTCGGCATTAAACATCGGAACCAGCATCGAGAGGGCACCAACACCCATGCCAGCGAACCAACGGCCAGCTGCACGGGTCAGCCCCATTCAACGCCCCTGTAACAATGCATGCGACTCACCGTAGATGCAGGCAATGTCGTGGTTGGCGCCAACTTGCAGCGCAGTTCCGAGCATGAAGACGATACACCATCCGGAAAGCGAGTACTGGTCGTGTGAGTATCGTACACTGTCGACATTTGCCCACCTTGCGCGAGTAAATGTCCGAGATCGGGCCAGCCATAAGAGCACCGACGAAAGCGCCAAGCTCTGCTTGTCAGCGTTGTTCAGAGTGTCCAATGCCTCACCAAGAATGGCAGTGACAAAGCCCTTCAAAGTCTTGTTCGTTACATCGTCGCCGAGCTTGATTGTCAGACAAATCGCACCTTCCAACACTCACAATCCACCAGTAGCGATGCTTGAATTCTGACATAACCTGGACCTGGCCGAAGACACCTCATCGTAAGCCACAACCGTCGCCACATTCATTGTCACCGTACCTTGGTTCTGTTGGCGTCAGCATTGCTCGTCACGATCACCGTCCTCGGCCTCAGCGTCGTCTCTGTCCCCCGACACCACACACAACAACAACACCATAATAAACGCACGTATCCATAGAGCACTCCGCCCAGCGAGGCGAAGAGTGCGAGTCCGAGGGACTTCTTGTTGCGGACGAGACCCCTGAAGCCTGTGTCGCCCTTGTCGGCGAGGAAGTCATCGCCTGTGGGTGCTGCACCTCCGCCCATCTTGATGATAGTGTTGCTCTGCTAACGGTATGAGGGTGATAACGTCGTTGACGTTAAGAGGATGGGGAAACAAAGCGTCGTCGTGTGAGCCACTTGTATTAGTTTTTATGATATGGCCTTTGGTGTTTGCGAATTAGAGCGCAGTTCAAGACCCTTGGCATACAAGCGACCCAAGACTGGGGTGATGTTGGGGAGGTTGGAGCTATTTCGGCCAATGGAGTGTACAGATGACGCAGTCCGGAGTTGTCCTACACTCGCGTAGCTTGGCCATTGGCCCAACTGTTGCAACGAGAGGTGATGCAGTCCGAGCCCCCAGTCTGACCTAAGCCACTGAAGCTTTCCGAGAAAAGCTGGAGAACAGGTGATCCTGGACTTTGAAATGAGGGGGCCAAGTCCTCATGTGACGTAGGACCAGTAGGCAAGCCGCCGGGAGGAGCGGCAGTAGCTCAGGAACCTTGATCAGGTGGTCAGCGGCCAAGTGCCAACTCCCGCAGCTTGGCTCGTTTGGAACTCGTTATTGGCTGAGTCCACTCCATTTGTGGACCAAGAACGCCGAGATTTACCCTGCAAGTTACCCTCCCTTCAGCCCACGCATGCTTTGTCCATTGCCGATCATGCTTGAATCATAACCGAACTGTCCGCGTCGTCCGCGCGTCCGTCACCGGAATCATGCCCGGACGGACGGGAACGGTGCTAAACGGTATTAGGTGATATGGACGATCTGGACAAACCCAGATTAATGAAAGATCAGCATTTTTGGTCATTCCGGTTGTCGTGAACTCGACAACCGGTCTCGAGGCTGGAGCCTTGACTCGTCCCACCTCGGTCTGTTCCAATGATGTGGACCAGCCTCAACCGAGGGAGGCAGCTTGGCGTAAGAGTCAATTGACCGAACCATTTAAAGGCGCCTAGTTGGATTGAACCATCCCAAGGTCGAGAGGAGGGGGTGAGCGCGGTAACCGCTAAGCCAGTCAGAGCAATCGAGATTTCGACGAATTTTAGTTTGCGCACGTGTCTGGTGAACCCCTAGCCCCTTACTCTCATTCAGAAAGGCTCTTGCCCATGTCAGGTGCCTGTTGGTAGCGAGCCTATATGGCTTAGGGGCCCCGGCTGCCGTTCGTTTATATGAAGTACTCGCGCGACTTGCGACCAAGCTTGACGTATCATCGTCTTCGACAACCACACGGCAAGCACTCGTGTTTGTGACTTACGATGACAGAAGTACATCACTCAAGCCAATGTACTTGGTCTTGAAAACGGAGGAGGAGTGGAGAAGTGGAGGAACTCGATGGATGGAGAATCGCTGAAGATCCGTGCAGTTATGGGCATTCCGTGTAGCCTGAGTGGCCCCATGCGCAGCGAGAGGTATGTACACAACAAACACGAGCCAGACAGCAGCTGCAGCCTACTCCATCCCCTGGATCCACGAAAGGCGAGGCGATCGCGACGGGCCCGCATCCACAAGGCGCGTCCGCGCACTGGCCACCATCTTACCCCTCTCATAACGCTGCTCCGCCCTTAGGCAGCACTGACCATACACGCGCTGACCACTTCCACTAAATGACCCAAACAGGAGGCCATCAGTCTCATTCAGCGAGGCGCCGGACACGGACCGTCTCTACCTCCCTTTCCGCATGCCCGCGCTCTCCCGGCGTGTTCACTACATCCTGCGGCGTTCTGATAACCACTTCTTTGTGTTCCTCCACTTGTCATTCGCCCCGCCCTTGCCTCATCTCCCCCCCCCCCACTCGCCCATATAGCCCGTAAAGCCAACCTGTTTCATTGACATCTCCGTCTCCGTCGCTTAGCCGGCGCCGCGCAACTCGAACGGCATGTCGGCCTCCTTTCTGCCCTTCCCTTCGAGGTTCTTCTCCCGCAAGTCGCGTACAAAGCGAGTGAAGACTTCGGCCCCCGACCCTCTTCCACAATCCTCCTTGTCCGCACCCTCATATCCCTCTCATCAGCCACTACGGACGGCACCCGCACATTACGGCAATGGTTACCCCAACTCGAGGCACACGTCCAGCAGCGTCCGGTCGGCCCAGACGACAGACTCGTATGGCCGCAGCTCTCTCCATCCTAACTCAGAGTACGCCAGCCTTCCCCGCAAGATTCCGTCCTTAAACGAGCTACAGCTTCGAGCGACTGCGCCGAACGCGTCACCCCGCCCACATGCGCGACACGCCTTCCAGGCACGCGATACCAATGATCGACGCGTGCCCAACAGAGCAACACACGTCTCCCCTCGCGGTTGTCCGCCTACACTCACTATAGAGCGAGGAGTCCCATGGATTCCGCGGAGGTTCTCAGAACAAGCTCCTCATGTTACGTCTGGCGCGTCCTTGTCGCCCTCCGCGTCTGTCGGTTGCCATGGGCTCGAGCCACCATGGAACGGATTCTCGACCGCGCCCTCCATCGAGGAGGAGTCTGATTCAGATCGTGAAGGCCATCTGGACCCAATCGAGGTGCTTGAGGCCTTCTTCAATGAAGAGCCTATGCCAGATTGCATAATCCTGCCGTCACCCACAACCCCGCACGGCCCCATCCCTCCAAGCTCCCCACCGACTACAAGTGCGCCACCCCCACCTCCACTCCCTCCGCCACCACCACCACACCTCACATCGGCCCCGTTGCCGCAAGTGCCATCCTCAGGGCGGCCTCGTGCTCGAACCCCTCAGTCACACACCGAGCGCACACAAATGTCGCCTCTCACACCTCCCAGAAGGGACTCCTCCTCCTTGTTACGAGGAACGGAGTCTAATCACTCGCGTGGCATGCTGTCTGTCAACACTTCATTGTCCTCCACGCCCTCGACAACCAGCAGGTCACCGTTCTCTTTGCCAAGGTTGCGACGGAACTCGAGTCGAGCGAGTAAAACAGAAGGACATTCCTCGCCCCCAAGTCCCACACCGGAAGAGGAGTGCGTGATCGAAACGCGGCTGTAGCTGACAACTCACAGACTCCCCATCCACCAAAGACCTCTGCCTGCCATTCCGCCCAAGAGGGGCGACTCCTTTCGCAACGGTCTTCTCCGCAATCGTCGTCGCTCCGGAGAGCCCAACCCACCAACACGGGATAGTATCCAGGAGGAGGTGGTCGAGTCACCTTTACGCCAGTTGGAAGAGGAGCCTCGTACCAGCTCACCGGCTCCTCGACCTAGCTCCCTTGTGGCTTACATCATTCCTCCGGAGGAGCGAGCTCAGATTGGGCCTCAGCGCCGTGGATCCATGTCTTCGGTGTCTTCGCAGGCGGACTCAACACACTCGCAACCGCCTACTACTCTGCAGCTCCCATACCAGCCAAACCAGCCATCGTCATCGCAGCCCATTCCGACTAGCCCCTTTCGTCCTACCTTTCACCCTCCTACGAGTCTGAACCCCCCACCCCGACCGCGCTCGTCGATGGTAGCACGCTCTGCTACTGCCTCACCTAAGCCGCCCTGGTCTCCATCAACCGCAATCCTCTCGCCGTCAACATTGCGCCCATCGCCCGTAATCTATGGTGACTTCATAGCTCACTGGTAGCATCATGAATCAACATACTTTACAATAGAAATGTCATGTCTACATAGAATACAATGTATTGTTACTTGCCTGTGCGAGCCCGTTTTACGCGAGGGGAAGCATCTTCAACCTCAGCTGCAGAGGATCTGGTTCGTTTGGTCCTGGCCGCTTTAGTATCATCTGCCTTTCCAATCGTGCTTTTAGCAGTTCGTGCTGGTCTCTTCGTAGTAGGCGTGGATTTAGCGGGCGTGGACTTGGAGCGCGAGGGCTGGGGCGCTTGGTCTTCGTCACTCGCTCTTGTCCGTTTTAGATTGCGTCTGGCGGGCCTGACAGCATTTGCCGTCTGCGCATTTACTGTGGCCCGCTCCTCAGGCCGCGGATCGGTAGATTGCTGAGGATCATGTGTGGGCGCTGGAGGGAGCGCTTGTAGAGCGGATTGAACCTTGGCCGTATGCGAACGGGGGCGCGTCTCTGTTGGGCGGTCTCGTGTAAGCGAGGCCGATGGTGGTCTGGCGCGCGATACTGCTCGCACTTCCGGGTGGCCCGCAGGCTGGGAATTGGCTGGCTTGTCTGTAACACGCGCCCGCGCCCTCGTGGGTTGACGTGTGGTCTCACTACTACCGCTTGCAGTGCGCTTGAAGGCCGGGACGGCTTTACTACGCGGTGCATTGACGGCTGCTCTTGCTCGAGAGGGCTCCCCAGTCGACGCCGCGTTGAACGCATCCACCCTTGCCTTGACTCGTCCTCGGCTAGTGCTTGAGACCTCTGCCCGATCAGAGACCACGCGAGACGGTCCTGCCTCGGGAGCCACATTCGTACGGCGAGGAGAGCGGCGGGATGCTTGTAAGCGATCGGAGGCTTTCTGCGAAGGGACGGCGACAGGATGTTCAGGTGGTGGGGTTTTGGGCGATGATGCGATGTGAGGTAGGGTGGACTGCCGTCTCTCTATCCGCTCGGCGCGGGGTGTAGATGGGGCTATACGCGACTTTGATCCCCAGCGCAGGCGATTAACGATGCCTAGTACCACACTCCATGGCACCTCCACTAGGAAATGGAAGGCCAAATGAGCCGTCGAGCTGATCAACAACAACGTGAGGTCGATATCCGTTTCGTAGCGACGAACAAACGGTACGACCAGTGTTTGAAATAGGAAAGCCGAAGTCTTCAATCAGCAAGAGCAGAGAGGGTAACCCACCTCCAAGCGCCAGAAGCTGAGGGTCAATATGAGCAGCATCTTGATGGAAGAGTAGAAAGGGAACCAAAAGAGGAGCTTGTCCGCCACCAAGTTGATAGGTTGCACTGCAATCTGCCGTCAGCACACGGAGCAGATAAGGCGCACAAGAACAATCCATCCGGCAAGCGCTTGGCGAATGCGACGTCGCCGAGTCACGACACCGACGCGTCGGCCATTAGGGTACACCTCTTTGAGGGCTCGCAGAGTGTCGCGCAGATTAAGGAGCACCCTACTGGTCAGCTGCAATTTGCAGGCCATAGACTCACCATATTGCTCGTCCGATTTGACCTCGCGTTCCATGTAGCACCAGAAGGCCGTATGCTAACGCCACCTTGGAGATCATTTGAGCATTTGTAGTCATTTCCGCATGGTGATTGTTGATGTTGTGAATGGAATATTACATCAGTGGTGGAGGAAGGCAGTCGCGTGGTAAGTCAGGGTGGTCATGAATAGATGCGTGTATTTACTTGCATTTTATCCACGGTCGCGTGGCCTGGCCATCGCTCATGTACCACCCAACCGGTGTCTGTGACGTGCATGCCTTCACCTCCATCCTCCAACTGTTGTCTTCAACGCCTCACGTAACATTGTTCTCCTTTCTATCCAACCGTCGATACCAGTCTCTCCCCTTACCCCTCTTTCTGTCCTAGACTCTAGAGCCAACATCATCGCCTAGACATTCGGCCCAGTGTCTTCCGTGTTCGCCAATTCAGCATTCCTCTTCCTTTGGTCACCAGGTTCCCTACGTCCTTGTCATAACCTTCCTTCCTCAATCTCAACATGGACTACAGCCAGTACAAGGGGTGAGTTGTGAACAGCTCTAGTAAGGAGGATCTTTGCTCATCGGCTCTTCAGCAAGCCGTTCCAGGTGATCAGCAAGCTGCAGGTCCGCTACACCGGTATCTTCCAGGACATCGATCAGGAGACCCAAACCCTCTGCCTGTCTGAAGGTAAGCTCTTAGGATGTGTAGGCGCTGGATCTAACGATTAGTCTACAACCACGGCACTGAAGATCGCCCTTCGCAGCGCGTTCTCCCCGGTTCGACGCAGTCGCTGGGATGGGTTCGCTTCCAGTGAGTCAGATCCACCGGATTATAGGCTGACTTGCAGTACCAACTCGATCGACTCGCTGGCATTAGTGGAGAACTATGTGCCTCCGTCTGAGCAGCCTGTGGACCCCATCCTGGCATCCGTTGTAAGTGTCTCCCAAATGAGCGTGTCAACCTCATTGTCCTCGTCTTCCAATTCTTCCAATTCTTCCGCAGAAGGCGACGACCACTCGGCGTCTTCTCCCATCGCAGGAGCAAGCTGACGAACAGGAGCGTCCCCCGCAGGCGACCGATGCCTCGCAACCATCGAGCCGCGGCCTCGCGAGCCTTCCCCCGAAGCCCCAGTCCTCTGCTACGTCGGCTCACACTGCCCTCGACCGTGTCCAGAAGTCATTGTCGGAGCTGAACGTGGAGTCTGGACGTCCCCGTCGCAAGGCCCAGCCACCCGCCGTTCCCGATGCCGAGTTTGACTTCAGCAAGGGTAACGAGCGCTTCCAGAAGGAGCGTCAGGCTCGCAAGGAGCAGGAGGACAACAAGGACCAATCGTCGCCTGAGGCTGAGGCTGCCGACTTGGGCGAGCCTGAGAACAAGCCCCACCCTAGTGCCATCGTCAACTCGCCGCCTGCAACCATCGAGGAGTCCCGGCCGGCGCGCAAGACTGGGGGATCGTACAGCAAGTCTAGTTTCTTCGACAACATCAGCTCCGAGTCGTCTCGCGTGAGCCGTGCCGAGGAGCGTCACCGCAACCTTGACACGTTCGGTGAAGCCGGTGGTGCCGATGCTATGGGTTTTGGTGGCTCCCGCTTTGGCCAGCAGGGTGGCCGTGGGGGCATGCACGGCCGTGGTGGTCGTGGTGGGCGTGGTGGTCGCCGCGGAGGCTACCACACGCAGGCGTTCGTTGGCAGTCCTCCCCAGTAGTAGCTTTCACTGTGTAATACTCTATGCATGTATGATACTCCCTCAGAAATAAGAGAGCACTCTACTCAGCACTCCGTCGATGGCGTCCTGAAGACCAGTTCCGATATCCGGATACGCGTCCCACACAGCTCTCCATCCGAGCGCACAGACGACACCGACGGACGTCCCGCCGAGCACTTGGGCGACAGTGTGGTAGCCGAGCTCGACGCGGCTCCACAGCGTGAGGGAAGCGATGGCCGTCAAAAGCACCCGCTCGACCCAAATGTGCTGGCTGATTTGGGGCAGAAGAGGGAGCAGCGGCCACATGTACGTGAAGTAGAACGCGAGGGCAGTCGAGTGCGTGCTCGGCATCCCATACGTCCGCTTCGGGCGCACCGGCGCCGGCTTGGATTCTGGGGGAGGCGGGGGCGGGCGAGGCTGCCGGATCATGCGCTTGATACCGCGTGCTGCTGTCAGCGCCACGTCAGATAGTTAGAGGTGGGACGAGGCGCGTACCGATGAGCGTGGATGTGACTGCGCCCGCGCCGAACCATACGCAGTGCGCGTTCCGCGTCCAGAGGATCGCAAGAGCTGTGGCTGCTGTCACGGTGACATGGGTCTAGGGTTAGCCCTGTCGTGATCCGTACCTCACCTCATCTAGAAGGAACAGGAGCGTGGACGGGTAGTCGGATGGCCTATAGGACATGGTTGATGGTTAGGTGCTAAGACCGGAGATTAGATGATTTGCGGAAACGCGAAATCAATCCACGTCGGCGACGTCATGTCCCGAGGTGCCTGTGCCAACGCGTCCAACTCCGTCTTGCCGGCGTATCCACACACATATCAAGATGAGTGATCACCGTGGCACTGTGCACTCTCAATACTTTCAGCGAGCTGATAACATACTGCCTAATGATACATACACGATTGGATCTACGAGTCTATCTATATGTCGGTCGTCTCTGCCTAGGATACACCGAGCACGGATTGTCGACTACCGGCTCAGAGGACCTGACAGTTGGAACACTCTATCAACCTCATCAGTCCACAGTCTTCGCAGGTAGGAAGAACGTCAGGACTCCTCCAGCTTCGTCGATTTCGCCTGCCTGTTAGAGTGCTCATACCAAGGCGCTCTTACCAATGTAGACGTAGGCAATGACACAGTGCCCCTCACAGATACCTAGGAGTGTCAGCGCGTCCTGCTGCACATCGCTCTCACATGCAATGGCTGTGCCGCTAACATAGTGGCTGGTGAGGAACTTCTGGAACCCTCGTATAGAGATGGTCGTGCTAAACATTTGACTCGGGGAAGGTGCAGGCGCGTCGGCTGAGTCCGCTGCATGTCAGCACTCATGGCGATAAGTGCGCCCACGTACATGTCGTTGGAATCCGGAGATTGTTCCATGTCGTGTGCATCTGCGCGTTGTTCGATTTGACGCGCAGTTCCAAGTTTCCCCTCTGCGAGTGTCAGCACATCATGCCACTGTGCAGCCACGCGGCTTTCAATCGACCTACATGGTTTGCGGCGAGGGTGACGTCGTCCGCAACGTGACTCAGGCGAGAAACGATCATCTTGAGCTCTGACAGATTTGGAAGCACCAGGTGGATCTTGGGTCAACATTCTTCACTGCGCAACACTCACGTCGGGTGGCGGGCACAGGGGTTCTGTGAGCTCCTTTTGTCGCCGAGAGGAGATAATGTGCACCGTAATGTCATGAACAATGGCGATGCGATGGCCAGCAGGACTCTGATTGTCAGCAACAGGATGCAAAGTTTACGAAGCCCCAGCCCGTCCGCCTACCTTTCCAACAATGTCGAAGGTCCAAACCGCCCGCCCGTCTCGCTTGTTGAGCTTGACAGTCACATCAGCATCGGACAAGGCCGTATTGCCGAGCCGAGCGCTGTCTCCATTGCCACCTGAGGTCAGCAATCTGCGGCAACTGGCTTCCGCACTTGATGTGTCCGCGCTCTTGAGCACTTTCAAGAAGGCGTCGAGGTTGACCTCCAGCCAAATCTCGTTGTTGGCATTGGACTCGATGCGGAAGTGATCGAAGAGGGTGGGCTTGCGATGTCAATGGAATGTTAAGCTCTAGAACCAACCACTTTCACTTGTCTGATTGTGTAAGCGTTGGACAAGCACGCTATCGATCACTCACGACCACACCTGAACTCCATCTCGGCCCTCATTCCCCGGGACAATGAAGTGCACTGAGTCTGGACTCAGGCGGACAACGCAGACCTTGGCGAGAGCTGCCAGTGAACGAACGATTTCTGAATGTCAGCCAGAATCCTAGAAGGAAGGAAGTAAGGAGGGCGCGATGCAGAGCCTTACTATGCAGCAATGCGACGTTGGCAATGCGCGTCCTGAACCGCATCGTCGTTTATTGCTGTCGCGCGAGTAATGAGGAATGATGAAGACGATGGATAAATTGCATGTTAGGGAAGGAGAAGAGAAGGAAGGAAGGAAGGGGCATGTGCATGGAAGGGAACGTTGGTCGGGTGAGTGGATGATCGTCGAGCCAAACAGACCTGTTCGCCTCGGGGCCCCAACCGTCCGCCCTTCTGCCAATTGCCCGCAGCACCACCAATTCTCGGCACCGCAGTTCCTACTAGATGCACACGTATGCAAGAGCCAGCTCTAGAACGTCGTTAAACTATACCAACAAGAAAAGATGCATGGGCGCTTCTCAATGGGTGTCATCAAACTTATAACAACCGCTGCTAGATGTAATGTGATCGACGGTCATGGCACAGAGCGGGACGAGCAGAAGACTTTATCTGAGCAAGGGATCTTTGATACGCGAGGGTCCGCGTGGCGATTTGCTCCCGCTACCTGCGCGATCCCCACGCCACTACACAGCGTCGCGTCGACGTCTGCACCGCTTCATTCGCATCGAGCAAGTGTCTTAACCCTCGCCGCCTTCCACTTTCTTCGTTGCCAACAGCAATCAGTGACTTGGGAACGCTCTCTTCTTGTCCTCGCTCCAGGACTGCGTGACAACTTGCTGCATCCAGCTTCCACTCTTCCCTCTGGACCAACGCTCCAAAACAAACACCTCTAGCCATGTGAGTCTCGCTTAGGGATGCAAGATGGGCACGCCCAAGGCTAATGAGCAGGTCTTCTGAGCCGTACGACCCGTACATCCCCGCTGGATCCAGCGGAGCTGGACCGTCGTCTGGCCACAACCCTCAGAACCAGAAGGTAAGTTGGGTCATGGGCGCATTTGCCGTCAGAAGAGGTTCACTAACTTCGCTCCGAAGATTGCGGACATTCAAGCTCAGATCGACTCTACGGTCGACATCATGCACCAGAACATTACCAAGGTTGCAGAGCGTGGCGAGCGTCTGGATGCTCTTCAGGACAAGACTGGTGGGTTCAGCCAATACCCTACGGCTTTGCTAACAACACAGACAATCTCGCGATGTCCGCCCAGGGTTTCCGACGTGGTGCTAGTCGCGTGAGGAAGCAGATGTGGTACGTATGGCAGTATGCCGCTCGGCTTTAACTGTGGGACTACCTGCTCATACAGTGCAGGTGGAAGGACATGAAGATGCGTATCATCATCGGTATCGGCATCTGTGTTCTTATTGTCATTATCGTTGTGCCCATTGTCAAGGCGTAAGTCAAACAAGTGAAGCCGCAGTCTGACAGCCCAGGGTCAAGGGTTGAGCGCGTTGTGCTATGATTTAGACCTGAAAGTTGGATCGCTTCCGCCTAACCCGATCCGTATCGCCTCTTTCGCCTTTGTAGAACTGATAACATTTGTGGCAAACAGACCGTATGTGTGACATGGGATCGCATACTCGGAACGGGCAAGCTACTACTCAGACTGTGGCTGTACAAGTGTGATGACTGCTACAAGGAAGGACAGGGTGTCTCGATGGGAAGGTAACCCCGAGGGCTCTAAGGTTGAGGATCTGGACGCGATTGTCGGCCTCGGCTCGAACTTGTGGGGTCTTCCGATAGGGGTGGATGGCGGTCTGCAGTTGGCTCAGCAATTGATGGTGCTTCGGAAGTGTTTGCAAGCGGGCGCCGGCTGACTCGGGATTGACCATTCATAGATGTGCCGACGAAGTCTCGTATGAGATTCAACATCTCAGGATCGCGGCGAGCAGCTGCGTTGGCAGGCCTGTCTGATCGCAACTGCCTAGCGTCTCGCAATGATACGTCCCCTAAGGCGGCTTCTCGTTCCGCGGTGAATCGTCGGTCCTGGACGCCTATCCAGGAGTGGGCAGTTGACGAGACCGGGGGTCCTGGTAGCACGACGGATGACGACGACGACGCCGAGCTCCGCCGCGCCGATGACTCATCCGATACTTCGTTTCCGATCGCTTGGGCATTCAAATAGTTGCGCAATGCAACTACACCTGAGCCGGAATAAACGCAAAACGAGGCACGTTGGTGGATCGTAAAGTTCTGACAGTCAGCTTTGCTCGATATGGCGGTTAGGTTATTACATACATCTGGTGCGGGCCGACAGAATTGTTGCAGTTCTGGCGTTTTGAAACAGCTAATCCCTGTCAAGCTCAGGTGTGTGAGAAGAGGGAGCCTGTTGAGCAAGGCTGTCACAGCTTTGACAGTGATTTTGTCGCAGTATGACAGGTGAATGCGTTCAAGTGTCGAGCATCTTTCCGCCAAGGGCAGGATGCCCTTGTCTGTCACATTGGTGACCTGTAATCAAAGTCAGCGTTGGACAACGACGAGGCCAACCACTCACTTTGACTAGGCCAATTCGGCGCAGCTTGGGAAGATTCGTAGCCAAAGCGATGACGCTCACGTCTGTCAATGCGGAACAGTCTGAAGTCAGAACAGTGAAGCTTCGATGGGGGAGTCATCAACACGCACTGGCTACGTCCACATAGCGCAACCTCGTGCATGACCGCGCTAGTTTCAGAATGGCGTCGTCTGTAAGGCTGATTGTCAGCCATGTCCTTTAGCTACCGACAACTTACCTATTGACATGCCCGAGGTGGAGATAATGGAGGAACTTGCCCAGCCTTGAGATGCTCTCCACTGCAAAATCGGTCAGATTGGAGCACTTGGCAAGTGTAAGGGTTCGGAGTTGAGGCGCGTTGCGAACGAGATGGTCGACGTCTTGATCAGTGAGACCGGTGCAGCTGGTAAGATCCGCAACGCGGAGCTGGTCGAAGGTGATTGTTACTGGGCGCAGCCGAGTCACATCGAGACCTGGGGGCCGAGACGAAGTGCGAGACATGGCTTTTGGAGAGGGAACATCGACCAGATACCATGGATAGGCACCGACATGCTCAAACACGGCCGAGTCGTCCATACGTGCCACTGCTGCCAGATCCGGGATAGCTCCTGCTGATAGAGTCTTGTTATCATTCAACTTGAGCTCTCGCAATGCTCGTGTGTTGAGGAATACGCTGATAGTCGTATCGTTTGTCAATTGCGGGACTCCCGCTAGGTCCAGCTCCAAGAGAAGGGGACAGTGGCGAGCGAGCGCTACGATCGAGCGATCCGTCAAACGATGACAACCGTTCAGTTTGATCTGTGCCGTTAGATCTCGACAACGGTTGTAACTTACTCGTCGCAGCATCCTCAGCCTAGACGCGACTGCCATAACACCGTCGTCCCCTATGCGCTTGCATCTGGATAGATTCAAGCCCTGCAACTGCGGACAGCAAGTGGCGATTTTGGCTACCACCTTGTCGTCTACCGAGTCCATCCCGCTGAGATCGATCGATATGAGTTCCGGCAGTTGACTGAACACTTGGAGGAGGGTTGATGTGGTAAGATGCGCCGCCCCTGGAAGAGTGAGACGCTCCAAATGTTGGCAGGAAGTGATCCCTAAGAACAGATCGTCGGTCAGGTGCCGTGCAAACGAGTTGAAGACAAGTCGCCGCACAGTGGAAGTGTATGGGAGAAGAGGGTTGGGCCTTGAAAGAGCCCGAACACATCCGGCAAATTGAGAAACGGAGGAGAGCGTAGGCCTTTGCCAAATGAGAGGGAAGGCAGCCAGACACCATGACTTGGAGACAAGCATCGCAGCCAGTAGGTCGCGCGAGGAAGGGAGGTACTGCAAGATCTATCCATTAGCCAACGTATAACGGCAGGCTCACGGAAATCAGAAGCTCCATCGGGAGCGACTCGGCGGGATCTGAACCTGGCCTTGGTTGCATGTGCACTGAGCGCCCATCGTCGCGACTGCGCGGCCACTCCACT
The DNA here is from genome assembly GCA_020011015.1 of Cutaneotrichosporon dermatis. Classification (NCBI taxonomy): domain Eukaryota; kingdom Fungi; phylum Basidiomycota; class Tremellomycetes; order Trichosporonales; family Trichosporonaceae; genus Cutaneotrichosporon; species Cutaneotrichosporon dermatis. The sequence goes on from JAIGNX010000013.1 coordinate 755,388, forward strand.
GTTCGAGGGGCATGACGTCCGTGGTACGGAAGCTCGGCGTCGCTGAGGCTCTGCGGAGAAGCTGGCGGGGACACGCTTCCTGGTAAACTACGCAGTTGCCCGTGCCTTCTGTCTTCCTGCAACGGCGTAGATCGTTGCGAACTGTCCCATGGTGTCGGCGAGGGACCCTCCACACGGTTGCGAGATGAAGACCTAGTCCGCGATCCCATGGCCGAGCCGGAGGCCAGTGACCCTTCTCCTAGGCCTCCCCCGTACATGTGAAGGGAGAGAACGGCAGAGTGATATCTGAATAGTCAGCGGTAGACTCATATTTCACCTTTACCTTCAAAGGCAACTGGACGCTAACGGCCACAGCAACGGATCAAAGCCGTCAACCGCAGCGCGACTGCAGAGGCCACTGTTCAGAGTCGGTTCAATGGCGATTTCAATAATACAGGGGGTGGTAACGATGTAATAGTTGTCTGGATCGCAGTGGGTCGACTGGTTGGAGTGATAAAGATAGGATTGATAGAGATGGAGAAGAGTGATGATGGCAAGTACATAAGCAGTGTATCAGGCGAGTGATGAGTGATGAGTGCGGGGTCAGGGCGATAGCGGTAGGCAGTCACGTGATGTGCTTGCCGTTCCCCGCATCCGACGCGCTCGCGTCCGATGTCACTTCAACACCTCATCGCCAAGAACACCTAACTGCATCCCACTATCGTTACTCATTGGCATCGAAGGCCTCAAGGACACCCTACGGCCTGATTGGATCCTGTTGTGACAGAGTCCATTCTCTTATTCTCTGTACACAGCGCATGGCATCGATGCCCGCACAACGACGCCAGGATAACGACTTCGCCCTCACAACGTTTACCTCCTCGAGCGCAAGCGGCAGCAACAGCAATATGGTCAACGGAGGGGTGGAGCCTGCATGGGAACTTGAAAATGATTCGCCCTCCTTCCATGATCGGGATGACACCGCCGAGGAGTCTGACGCGCTGTTGGGACGAGGTGGCGTACGTGGAGTGGACGAAACGTATAATGCTCAGCGTTTGGTGGGTCATGAGATGGTGTCAGAATCTGACTCGCCAGGGCCCACAATCTCCAAGTCGCTCATCCTTGAAAGCGTCACAGAAGCCAAGCTCCAGGACAATACCCTTACCAACACTAGGTAGGCAGCATATCATGGTCGGGCCTACGACTGACCACAGGAACTGGGCCGTCGCATTTCCCACCGAACGTCATACGAAATCAGAAGTATTCGGTGTTGTCGTTCCTCCCGATTGTGTTCTACGAGCAGTTCAAGTTCTTCTTCAACTTCTACTTCCTTGTGGTAGCCTTGAGTCAATTCATCCCCGCACTGAAGATCGGTAAGCGTGAAGCGAAGTGCGAGGCTGATTCCTAGGTTACATCGTCACTTATGTTGCCCCACTCGCATTTGTTCTTGCGGTCACGATGGGGAAAGAGGCCTACGACGACTATTGCCGCTTTCAGCGGGATAAGGAGGCCAACTCAACGCGATACCTGGTACTCCTCCCTCACGAGCCCGCGAACAGCTCGATGCCTCCAGAGTACGACCTCCCTCGGCCGCAGACGAGGTCGACACCGTCGTCCGCGCTCAAGGTCGGAGACATGGTCCTCCTAGAGAAGAATCAAAGGGTGCCCGCCGATATGGTACTCTTGACGACAAGTGAAGAGGAGGGAACCTGCTTCATCCGCACAGATCAGCTGGACGGAGAGACAGATTGGAAGCTTAAAGTTGCCGTTGGCGAGACGCAGCGACTGGGTGACAAGGGAGTGGGTGGCGTTGAGGGCAGCCTGTTTGGTAAGTTGTTTATTGGGGGCTGTGGGCTGATCGTCAGCGGACCCGCCGATCAAGGACATCCATACGTTCCATGGTGTCCTCACACTCCGCTCGACGGAACCAGGCCTGCAGACCGAGACATCCATTCCTCTCACCGTGGAAAATGTCATGTGGGCCAACACTGTTCTCGCTGCTGGGTCTGCCGTGGGCGTCGTTGTGTACACCGGCAAGGAAACAAGGGCGGTCTTGAACACCAGCGAACCTGAGACGAAAATGGGAACTCTGGAGAAGGAGGTCAATAAGATGGCTAAGGTAGGAGCCAATCGTACGCGGAACACTGACCGTTGATTCTTTGCGCTGTCACTTTTGCCTTGTCACTCTTCCTTGTTGCCCTCAACGGCTTCAGGGGACAATGGTACATCTATGTCTTCCGATTCCTTATCCTCTTCTCATCGATCATTCCAATCAGGTGGGCCTTGAGAATCCCTGCAAGTGCTGACAGACTGTCTTCGCGTCAATCTTGACATGGCCAAGACGGTGTACTCGCATCTTATTCAAACGGACCCCGAGATCCCAGATACGCTGGTACGGACGAGCACACTGCCAGAAGAGCTTGGCCGGATTGAGTACCTTTTGACAGACAAGACTGGCACGTTGACACGCAACGGTGAGTGTTCTGTCAGACATGGCTGACATGAAGAAATGGAGCTCAAGAAGCTGCACATGGGAACAGTCGTGTTTACGTGGGAGTCAATGGACGAGGTTGCCCACTTGCTATCCCAAGGGTTCGGAGATCAATCACGTAAGTCTGCCTCGTTGGAGCTTAGCTAATGGCAGAAAAGCAGCAGTCGTCCATTGGCCCGTCTACCATGCCTCGCAGTCGCCGAGATATCTCCACTCGAGTCAAAGATGCCGTAGTGGCATTGGCAACCTGCCACAATGTGAGCACACTGCCGCTTCATGAGCTGATGAACAGGTGACCCCCGTGACGAACGACGACGGTACTGTGACCTACCAAGCCTCGTCTCCAGATGAGGTTGCAATCGTGGAATGGACCGAAACCGTGGGATTGACTCTCGTGGCTCGCGACCGCAACAGCATGACACTGCGCACCAAGAGCGGACAAACATTGTCATTCGATATTCTCGCCGTGTTCCCTTTCACATCTGAGTCGAAGCGTATGGGGATTGTCGTGCGCGATCCCTCATCTGGAGCAACGACTTTTGTTCAGAAGGGCGCCGACGTCGTCATGTCCAAAATCGTCCAGAAGAATGACTGGCTGGATGAAGAAACCGGGAACATGGCGCGCGAAGGACTGCGCACATTGGTCCTCGGTCGTAAGCGTCTTTCCGATGAGGCTTACGCCGCCTTCGACGCGCGCTACAGAGAAGCGCAGCTTGTGGCTGGCGAGGAGCGCGGGGATGCCATGCGGGACGTCGTTCAAGAGTACCTGGAGTCGGACTTGGAGCTTCTCGCTCTGACCGGCGTTGAGGACAAACTCCAAGACGATGTCAAGTCCACTCTCGAGCTCATGCGCAATGCTGGCCTGAAGATTTGGATGTTGACTGGCGACAAGATCGAGACAGCCACGAACATTGCGGTATCCAGCAAGCTGGTTGCTCGCAATCAGTACATTCATCAGGTTGCCAAACGTATGTCAGCCTAGTTGACTTGGAGCTTACTCCAGTTCACTCGTCTCATCAAGTTCGTGATATGCTTGACTTTTTGCAAGCCAAGCTTGATTGTTGTCTTGTTATCGATGGAGAGTCCCTTCAGCTCTGCTTGGACTCGTTCCGAACCGAATTCGTCATCCTCGCAACTCAACTTCCTGCAGTCGTCGCGTGTCGCTGTTCGCCCACTCAGAAAGCCGACGTTGCGCGACTTATCCGCGAGTACAGCAAGAAAACGGTCTGCTGCATTGGCGACGGTGGTAACGACGTCAGCATGATCCAGGCTGCCGATGTCGGTGAGTTACCTGTCTTCTAGCATGGCTGATCCTTCATAGGCGTCGGTATCGTAGGCAAGGAGGGAAAACAAGCTTCGCTCGCTGCCGACTTCTCCATCAATCAATTCTCATACCTTACCCAACTGCTACTCTGGCATGGACGCAACTCGTACAAGCGATCCGCCAAATTGTCGCAGTTCGTCATTCACCGCGGTTTGATCATCGCGGTCATTCAGGCTGTGTTCAGCGCCATCTTCTTCTTCGCTCGTAAGTCGGCGCGAGTTTGCAATTCTGACACCAGCTATCGCTCTTTACCAGGGTTGGCTCCAGGTCGGTTACGCGACGATCTACACAATGGCTCCAGTCTTCTCTCTGGTCTTGGATCGGGATGTCAACGAGGACACAGCATTGATGTACCCAGAGCTGTACAAGGAGCTCACAAAGGTGTGTCAAGCGCAGTGGATGACATGGCGGCTGACATCGCAGGGCCGAGCTCTGAGCTACAAGACCTTCTTCACCTGGCTCACCATTAGTGTCTACCAGGGTGGAACGATCATGCTGCTCTCCTTGTTCCTCTTCGAGTCTGAGTTCCTACACATTGTTGCCATCTCGTTCACGGCGCTCGTTCTCAACGAGCTCATCATGGTTGCGCTCGAGATCACCACCTGGCACCCTTACATGGTGATGAGTGAAGTTGCCACCGCCGTAATCTACTTCGGATCGATGTGGTTCCTCCCCGAATACTTTGGTACGTACAGCCAAGCCGTTGGGTATCTCTAACCACCAGACATGCATTTTGTCCTAACGAGCACCTTCCTGTACAAGGTCGTCATCATCGTCGCTGTTTCCAGCTTGCCTCTCTACCTAATCAAGGCTTTGCACCATCGACTCAAGCCGGCATCCTACGCGAAGGTCTCCGGCGTTTGAGCTCTAAAAGCCAGGCATCTATACTTGTACTGCACAGACACACACTTGATACATCATGCATACGATCAACAGAAACTTCGGAGCATATAATAATATAGAACCCGGCAACCCGGAGCGATACCCAAGTGGCGCCACGCGAAATGGCCGAATCCTCACTCAGGTTGCACTCGGGGTGACCGGAGTGGAGGAATTGACCGTGAAGCGACGTTTAATACTCGCCCTGGAGCTCGCGCGACTCAAGTTGCTGCTGGACTTCCTCCGTCCGCCGAGAAGGGGGCCAGAGGGAGGGCGGCCAGTCGAGCGGTTGAGCTCATTCAGGAAGGAAAGTCCCCATGACTGAGCAGTGAAACTGAGAGTTAGAACATCATAGCGCATGACGAGACGCTGAGCTTACTTCGACACATACTGTAGGGTCAGCACAGGTGCCACATATCAAGATGCTAGGACTACTCACTGCAAACAATTTGCTCCAGTTCTGTGCCCTGACTTCTGGGCTCAGTGTGAGCGCCGAGTGGATTGCGCTAGCAGTAGAGTCTACATCCCCTGTCCAAGTCAGTGAAGGCCGTGATATTGGTAACTCACAAGGGTTGACGATGAGTGAACCTGCCAGACTCTGCGAGGCACTAATGGGTCAGTCACGGCAAGTCAAGAAGGACCTACCCAGCAAACTCGGACAGAATCATCGAGCCATTCTTCTCAGCTTGCGAAGAGATGTACTCATACGCCACACTATTGTTAGCGGCGGTAGCGTGAAGGTCACTCACAGATTCATACCGTCGCGTGTGGAAGTGACCAAGCACGCGTCGGCCAGGGCGTACATGGCCGTCAACTCCTCAAAGGGCACGGACCGATGCATGAAGACAATTGGTGTCCAGGTAGGAGTGCCGAACTGCCCATTGATGCGACCGACAAGCTCATTGACGCAGGAGCGGAGGTTCATGTACTCTTCTACGTCCTGCCTGGACGGGATTGCCAGCTGGATGAGAATGACCTTGTGGCGTTAGCGTGGCCACAGCGTTCCACATACATTCTCGATCCACTCGGGATGTTGCGTAAGGAAGACCTCGAAGGCATGCAGCTTCTGCGGGATGCCCTTGATGTAGTCGAGTCGGTCGACTCCGATTATAACCTTGCAATCCTCGAAGCGCTTCTCCAACTTCTCTAGGCGCTCCTGTACCACGGGGAGTTTCACACCTTCAACAAACTGCCACGGGTCGATACCAATGGGGAATGTACCGACTTGGACCCAGCGCCCCTCAAACTCGATACCGTTGGGCTGTGTCTCGAGGCCGAGGATTCGAGTGCAAGCACTAAGGAAATGGCGAGCATAGTCGTATGTATGGAAGCTGTCGTTAATGACGGACAACAATTCTGTGCTTACCCGATGAGATCGCACTGCAGAACACCGAGCAGAATCTCACGTCTGACCGGGAGAATCCTGACGAGTCAGCATTGAAGACTGGCCTTAGTACTCACCTGTAGATCTCACTCGACGGGAATGGGGTATGTAAGAAGAAGCCAATTCGGACTCCGCCCTTGCCCCTGCGACGAGCTTGGATTTCTTGCTTCTGGAAGGCGCTCATGCTGGGCAAGTTGGTCGAGGTGCGGTTCGCCACAGGGCTACTTGGCTGCTCTCCTTCCTCCTCGACGTCCTCGAGCATTTCGACGCCCTCGTCGACACCGCGACCAGGTGTCTTGATGCTGATCCCACCCACAACGGCATCGTCAACTCCTTCTTTGACGCGGCCCATTTCCCGACGAGTCATCTCCCCTTGTGCCGATTCACCGGAGATCATGCTGCGCAAAAGCATTGGCAGAAGCATGAGATGATAATCTTGAACCCAAACAACGTCACCCGTGCGCACGAAGTTTGCCACCACATCGGCGAAGCGGATGTTGGCTTCGCGATATGCCAGCCAGTACGAAGCATCGAAGTTCATTTCTCCCGGATGGTAGTGGAACAATGGCCACAGAATCGAATTGGAGAAGCCTGCGGTTAGATCGGGTCCGTGATGCTTCAGACGTCGAGGACGTCGTGCTCACCATTGTAGTGTCGGTCCGCAACCTCATCTGAGAGGTACACAGGATAGCATTGGTATTCCTCGAGCAAGCGTCGATTGACATACTCGCGATCTTGCATAGGAATCTTAGCCCGTTAGTATTTCTCACAGCGACAACAATATTGTAACTCACATCCTTGCCCGGCCATCCAATCCAGGTGAACGACATGGTCTTCTTGCACCCCGACAGAGCGGAGACGAGGCCACCAGAAGACATCTGAATTGGTCAGCGACGATGTCATTGCCTAGGTTGCGTACCTTGAATGAGTACTCTCCATTGGCATCCTTGGAGATTGTTACGGGCAGACGGTTGGACACGATGATAAGACGAGGCTCTTGACCATTGTTGTCTGCCCCCTTCGGCAGAGCCTCTGGCGCCATTTGTGGCGAATGATCCGATTTCGGAGACGAGTGATGGTTGGCGGGGTACCAAGCCGGATCCGCAGTACTCATGGCTGGTGTGCTAAGGACCAAACGTGGGGTATCGGCCAGTCGGCGATGCTACTTTCGGAGCCCACAGATGTTGTAGACAAGGAGCAACTTTCCTTGCTCGCTATGAGGGGCAGATAGCCGTATTGGGTAGTTGCTGACAAGCAAGAGCGTTTGAAAGAAGCGGTCAAGCGTTGACAGCAAAGGAGGGTTATGAGGAAAGAAGAGCGGAGGGAATTGCAGTGATGGGAAGAAGATGGATGATGATGGAACTGCTTCGCTTTAGATTGTGGGGGAGGAACCCAGCCCCACTTGACGCGACACGTGGTGATTGGGTGAGGAGGGAGGCATTTGACGGCTTTGTATGCGCGCATTTGACGTCACTAAGGATAGTTTGACGTTTCCCAGCCTCACCTAGATCAGTCCAGGCTCAACGTGCCTTATCCTAACCCTTAGGTACCTTACATCACTACCCACTTCTCTTGCGAAATGGCTTACCGTCTGCTGCGCGTCATCGTGCCTTCGCCATCATCTTCAGCATCCGAACGCCTGTGTCGGATGTTGATGCGGTAAAAGGGTCCGAAGCAGTCTAGCGCTTGCGGGCCAGTCAACTCTTAAACCCGAACTGCTAACTCTAGTAGGTTCAGCGATATCCATGCGATGACTCTACAAGTTTATGACTATGATTCGTCTTCATCATCTCCATTATTCACACATTCTTGCCAGAGGACCGTCCAAAGATGTCAACTCCCAGTGGTGAATCGAGCGAACGCCTGTTGACCATCGCGCCGCATGACGTCGATGTCTGTTCGTGGGTCCCACACCCGCCCACCCGATCGCTTTGTGATCTTAGCCTGCCGAGGCATCGGCGCAGTTGATGTTCCCTGTTGTTTAGGGCTCGCTGCAGGCAGCGTCCCCACACCGCGTCTGCTGTACGTGGTGATGGGTGTAGAAACCGTCGGCGAGCCAAATGTGCGGAGCTTTGGGGGGCTCTCTGATACAGGACTCGTCTCGGGTGAAGCTTGAACGAAGGCATCGCTCTGAGGTGGCCGCTCGGTCTGAGTGCACTTGTCGTGGTAAGAAGACCGCGCATACTGGGAGGAGCGCTGAGCTGTTTCACCGGCGTGGGTCCTGTCGCCACCACGCTGCGTGCGGCTTGCAGACTGGCTCGATGGTCCATGGGCAGCCCGGCGAGGGCTAGGAGGGACGGTTTGCATACCCGAGGCCACTCGTCTCGAAGTGACAATGCCAAGCTCGGTCAACCGCTTTGCGTACCGTCCAATAGACGCATCAGAGTCCCAGGCATTTGTGTACTCGGCCATGGACGAGCTGAAGCTGGAGGCAGGTTTGGCTGCTGCGACCGGACGCACATCGGGTGCGACACCGGGCGACTTGCTTGCCGTCTCTGTCGTGGACGGAGCGGGGTGTGAAGTAACCCCTTCCTCTTGTCGTTGGCTCTGCCGAGGGAAAACGCGCGAGGGCTGCGCGCGATCTTCAGTGGCTTTCTCCCAGGGGAACACCTTGCCACCCTTGTCGGGGTCGGGGACGGTGCCAGTGAACTCTCCGTACCAGTCGTTTCTCAGTACGTTTGACGGCAGAGATGGCATTGAGTCGTCCTCACGGAGTTCGTGGAAATAGGCCGATTGTGTGCTGGTCGGCTCGTCCCACGCAGGCGCGTACACCTGGTTAACCGACACTGCCATCTCCGGCCGACTGTCTGCCGGTGGAGGGTGGCGAGACGCATCCCAAATAACATGATGAGGTGCTTCCGAGTGGAGGGGTGGACTGGGCTGAGGTTGCTGGACATGCTCTCTGTGGGAAATAGCGGCTGGCTCAGTGGTGTGGGGAGAGGACCCGCTCTGTCTCCGGTCAAGCTCGTCCTGTTCGGTCTCTTCCCTGCTCTGCGGTACAGGCTGGGGCATCATTAGGTCGAGGCGGCCGTCAAGGGGAAGCGAGGTGTACTGGCCCATAGTCGTGGTCGGATGCGAGGGATCTGTAACTGTCTGGTCCGCAAATTGATCGATGTCCCTTGGATGGTTCCACACCGCGATGTTCTCGGGAACAGTGAAACGCTTGGCGAGGTTGGGATCGTGGATAGCAGTGGGGCGGACGTTTCGATCGTAGACGTCGAACCAGCGGTCGATGAGGTGCTCATCTGTTATGAATGAGCACAGCTCCCGCACTGGAGGTGAAAGGGTGTTGATGGAACTCACAGCTCATAGAAGAAGCCGAATCCTGGGAGACACCGAGACCGGCTGGACGATACGATAATCTCTTCCAAGGCTTATGTGGCCCGATGAAGTGGATGACGCTGATCTTGTGCGCGTAGCGGGTAAAGGCAGGGAGGTACTGATAGGCTGCACTTGGAGTCACATTATACCTGTCTGGTCAGCATCCACACCAGCCCCAGAGTCGCAACACACGTGAAAGGGAGGCGATTCCAGGGCCCTCCAGCACCGCCGTCGTCATTGAAGTACTGATTCAATAATCCTTGGTCTGCGCCGTCGAAGCTCCCGTTGCCTTGGTCAGACTCGCCCGCCATAAGACGCCGAAGGTTGTCGAAGTCGCTCAGGCGAGGACGGATAACCATTACGCCAGAGTTGAAGCAATCCGGCCACCCGATGTCTGAACAAGCTGAAATTATGTGTGGAGCTGTCAACTTGAAGAGGTGAGAGACAGGACGAATGGGAAGCGTGTCGGCATCCATGTAGAGGATCGTTTCAAACATCTCGCCAAGGCGAAAGATGTGCAACTTCGTCAGAGCGAGATTGAGGTCGGGGCGGCCTGAAGAGTCAGATGAGATGAGAAGCCCCATGACTCACCCATCAAACGCAGGCCCGCCTGGCCGGCAGTGCCAGAGGCAATTGGTTCGACACCAATGACAAGATCGTATCCGGCGTTACGTAGCGACCCAATGGTACTAGCATCGACGGTCTCGGGAGTGACAAGGCAGACAGTCTTGAAGTCGCGAGGGGATGGATGAAGCTCTTGGAGAGCATGGAGAAGAGTAAGAGCCCCAGGGAGGTATGAGGGGGCAGTGAGCAGTGTGACAATTGCGTTGGCTCCCTTGGAGCCGTTGCCAGCGACACTACTCTTCAGAGGCTCGGCCATCTTCGTTGTTGCCCGATGAAGGGCCTAACGACGGGTGGGGCTGAGTGTTAGGACGAAAGTAGATAGGAGAGTGGAAGTTACAACAACTCCACGCGCAATGGCTCGAAGGAGTGTACGCGGTGGGAGCGTGTTGGGGGTGCGACGTGAGGGCGAGCCGGACGGAACTGGGCTGCCCTGTGTGCGTGCAGACGATTGCGGACGTCGATGGGATAGTAACTCACGCAGAGAGAGAACCGAAAGAGGCTTTCTAGAAACAAACGACAATGGTTAGAAGACAGTAAAGAAGTGGAGAGGAAAGCACTGCCGCCAGTGCAAGGCCCCCACCAACAGCGAGTTGAACTGTGGGGGATTGGCCATGGTCACGGAAGTCGACCAAACATCGACCCGGGCCGCCGGCGGGGCACTGCCCTTACGGTGCCCCACATTCTGATATCCGCTGCCGAATGGATACCACGTGGAGATGAAAGTGGAGGTCCAAGCGCACAGGCGGTACGGCGATCCGCGAACCATTGACACCAGTCGTACCCTATATTGTATTCGTCGCCTGCTCAACATCAACGTTCTCCATCCACCGAACGGTGCTGGATTCCACACTCTCGCGTTCAAGCCTACTTTATTCCGACCTGCGAGATGGCAGATCCAGAATCCCTGACCTCGGCGGATTTCGAGCTCGGTGACGACTCCTCCACACCGCGACCAGCATGGGGTGGTGGCGAGTCTAGGTCGCCTTACCGCCTTCCTGCCAGTGAACAGCTACGAGGTGTCGCCAATCGCATTATCTTCAGCCGATATTACATTCTCTTCTACTTCGTGATGATGACACTGAGCTTGGCGACTGTGATTATGAGTCTGATTGCGACCAGTGAGTCACTCTAGTGGATCTCTTCGCTGCTTACACGCAGGCAATCATCAATGTCCTCCGGCTTCGTGGCATGTTCTGGAAGTGATTGTGAATGTCTTGATGGTACTGGAAGTCTCAACGCGGTGGACTGCGTACGGAAAGGTGAGCCCATGTCGTCGGCAGACGTCTAATCGCACAGAAATACCCTATGACTCTTCTGAACGTGGTGGACCTCTTACTGGTTCTCTTCTGCGTCATTACCCTCATTTTTGTCTTTGCGAGTCCATGTGGCGAAGGAACTAGGCGTACGTATAGGCTTTGGCTGGTTCGTAGTTGCTGACATCGCCCAAAGAGGAAGAAGTTCTCGATACGATCCTCCTCGTTATCCGAAATGGTGTACAGTTCCTCCGTCTTGGCAACATCCTCCGCCGGTATGTGTTCTGTATGCTTTTGAAGAACCCCGCTGATTCGCAGCTCTGGACATTCGCTGTTTAACCCTCCAAAGCCCATGGACCTATCTCAAGCCCGTTCCGCTTCGATGGCCATGGACTTGGACATTGATGACGAGGAGGAAATCGCCGAGCGAGCTCTTCGTGCGGGACGCGTGGGGACGGGATATGAGCCGGTCTACGCAGACGAGCCACTCTCTGGCGAACGGTCCTCGTAGTCTTAAGTAGCATGGATACGTAAGTGAGATGGACGATCATGTATTTATCGCATTAGGCTCTACGGTCATTGGGTTGCAGTGTTTCTAAGTAGGATGACAATATAAATGTTCTAATAGTTCACGACTTTGAAATAGCTTTGATGCTAATTGATCAGTAACCAGTTGAGGATGCAGGGGAAGGGAGATTGCGGGGCTTCACAAGCAGATTGTGGAGGTGGAGGTACTCGAATTTGTTTGCTTCGCCCGATCGCTGTGACACCACAACATTTACTCTCCATCGTCAATCTGCCGTTCGTCGGTGCGGTCATCTTACTCATGGGCCAGCTCCTCGTGAAACACTATGGCAAGCTTCGTTCCCTCTGTAGAGAGGGCTGAGCTACCTAGGAAAGGGGCACAACACGGCGAGACCAACATCCGGCCGGGCGAGGGCAACTCCTCCAGGTGGTCAAGTCCAAGTTACAAATTCGGTAGTCGTGGTGCAACGACATTACAGGTCGAAAGGAAGCGATGGACATGGGCTTGGGCATTGCGTGATCCACCTTTGAGTTCGTATGCTGGCCCTATGAAATGTGCTGACCAACAGACGCTCCTTGGCGGTTCAATGATTCACCACGAACCATTGCAGGGCCAAGGGCCTCTGCGCATGCTCTCCATGTCCCCATTAAGAATGTAGGAGCCATTGCCTAGTTCAATGCTTACCGCCAGCAGCAACAGCGGGTGTCCCAAGCGCCCACCGGACATGGAGGCCCAGATTCGCCAGATAGCGAACCAACATCTCCTACCAATGCCTCGTCGAGGGTAGGCATCTCGGAAACTGCAGTTGTGGTGGCCTTCCCATGGCGCCGCCGTCTGCCACCCGTTTTGTTGCTTCCTTGCGGCGCTCATGGATCCCATCTGGGTTGGTGAAATCATCTACAGCGCAGAGAATCTCACACCCAGGCGCCATACCCTTATGGACGGCTTCGCCGTCGACCTCGCAGAACATCTTCCAACTTGATGCGTTCTCTACACCTATTCTGCAAATTGCAAGCTCACCTTTCCCATCAACCCACCGTCTGGATGGTGAGTAATCTATACCGTAGATGGCTAACTCGTTCAGGCGGAGCAACTAGTCTAATTGTACGGGCCGCTGAGTGCACTTACTTGATGAGCCTAAGCCCAAATCCCGCATTCAGCCTTCCCTCCAACATAGCCTCGCACTCCCTTGATCGCATTGCGGAAATCGATTCAAGCATGACAGAAGGACGGCGGCTTGTTGATGTCGCACTAGATCCACTGAGCTATGGTCGAGCGGTGATTGCAGATGAGGGCGGCGGCGTCTGGTTGTGGTGGGAAGAGAAGTCACCAGTTGAAGGGCGTCTGGTGAAGACGACCAAACTGTAAGCAGCTTGACGGATTCTCCAGCTAACATGCAGGTGCAAACTCCGGGCGGCCGTCTCAACCACAGAGGACTCCTTCTATCGCGTTGCTTTTGGTGTTCGTCCGAACACAGTCCTGATTATGTCGCGCACGACTGTCGAACTGCTGGATGCTGAGGTGGGTGCAAAATCGCGCCCAGGAGGGGACTCACACACAGCCGACAACCACACCAAATCGATCCATTACGCTGCTGTCACTTCCAGTCTCTTCGGAAGTTCTGACAGCATTGGACCGGAATGCTGCGCTTCGAGACGGTCCTTTCACATACGTGTGCACTTCCAAGCAAGTATTGTGGGTGGACCCAAGCGCGAATCGATCACGATCGCCGGCATTGCGATGGCAGCACGATTTAGGCAGCGGTCTCGACGTCGACTTGGGCCTTTCAGTGATTGCCACGCCTGATCTTGATGTTGTGCACGGCGATACCATCCTCGTCTACCAGATGTCATCTGGGCGAGTCCACGGCATCGTTACCTCCAATCACGCCCCAGCGTCTCTTGTTTCAGAGCCTTGGAGCCTCAATCTCATTCATCAGGAAGGCGGCGTAAACGTTATCGCTTGTGTCGCCTCTGATAAGCAACATAAATCAAGCACGGCCATTACGGTCGTAGGTGTTGCCGACTCTGTGATCAAGGTTGGAACCCTAGCACGTCCTGCGAATGTCGCTCAGAGCGACCTTGACAATCTCCCACTCCTGCGGCCAACAATGGACCCGAATGGCGACTCTCTCGAACGACTTCCCAGTGTCTCTCTCAATACGAGCAACACGCCTATGAACACTGTTGCCAAAGCTCAGGTATTGCACGCGCGATGGGCGTGGCTAGGTAGGTTGTCGCCGTTTGCAAGGTAATAACGGTCAGGGGTCAATGAGGACGTTAACCGGCCACTGTTTCGCCTCGAGGAGTTCGAACGACGTCTGACGGAGGAGGACCCGGGGTTGATCAGCACGGTAACCACGAGGTATAGCCCGATTTCATCGCATCTACTGACGTTCTCAGAGCAGAAATCGTGCGAGATGTTACGTACGATGACCCACCGGAGACTCGATCGCACATTCTGCGCGCTATCAACTATAGTCCTGCCACGTCGGTTAACGACCTCCAAAGCACTCAACTGGGCCGACATTATCCCTTCACCGCGGCAAATGGGTCAGGGCTGGATACACGACCGGTCGAGTCTCACAGCAATGTCCACGGTCGACTGGACCGCAACAGGGCATCTGTCGATACACAGCAGCAGCGATCGCACCTGGGCCTCCATAATGACCTGCTTCTGAGTTCGCAAGTGGTTTATTCCAAGGACCCTGCGCCTCAGGCAGTTCCGGCACATCCCGTCGCTAGTCAGGATCCCACCACCGTCGACGAGCTCTTCGCGCAAGCGGCTGGTCAACTTAGTCTGGACGATCGTACCCCAATCCTATCATTTGGCATACTCCCCCGCCCCCGCTCATCGACAGACGTAGAGGCCCCGGATTACACTGAACAGTATTCTGGCGCGACGGTGACTGCGGCAGACGTGAGCGCTGCACATGGCCTCCTGCTTGATTGGGAGTTGGGAACCAATCCTCGGCTCCACGAATGGAAAAGTGCTCGCTCAGAGGCATTACCATCAACAGCCGCCCCACGTCGTGAACGGCCCAACACTGCGATACCACCCAGCTCTGCAGTACCGCGCGATCCTGTGCATACTTCAATAGTGCGCTCCCGGTCGCGACCTGTCAGCCCTCTGCCTCGGCTTTACCCGCATTCAAGTCCTATGAGGGCACCGGTGGCGGCCTCATCCACAGAGAGCCTGCCGCTATACAGCCCAGTCGTCGCTCAGTCCCCGCCGTCCCCCTCTGTTCTCAGCGACAAGGACACGTTTGTGCAGACGCAAGTCGAACGAGGCGCACACGGCGCACGGCCAGAAGTCGCTGTAAAAGCAATCAAGAAGAAGGCAACCAAACGCAGACACGGCGGGTTTTGATGTTGTATGCATTTAATGTACTGTACTTGACATGGCGTCCTACCAGGTCATAATGTTCCGCGAAGGAAATTGATGAGACCCTCCAGCACAACCTTCTGTTGGAGGATGTTAGGGTCGATATCGGCTTCGTCCTCATCGTCGACAGCAATATAGCTTGCACGCTCTGGCGGTTAGCGTGGATGAGGATGGACACTCACCATTCAACACCTCCACAATGTCGCGCATTGATAGGCTCTTGCGTGCCAATAGCAAATCAACGTGAGACTTGATCTTTGAGGTCAGCACGCGGCTTCGCAGCCAGAATCTCACCCCATCGTCCTCCATGCAGATCCACGCGAGAATCAAATCCACCGTCTGGAGAACGGAGAGGCCGGAGTCGAGTCGCATGAGGTACCATTCTTCTTCCTGCAAGGAGTCAATGTCGTCTCCGAGATCCTGTGGCGTCAGAACGGTTAACGTGCTGCAGGGCTTACAATTCGATTTGCTGCTATCTGTCGCTCCATAGGCCGCATCTTCGATTGAGCCAACTCCCGGAGCTCCAGCAAACGGTCGACCTTCTCGTAGTCGGCTTCCACGAACTTTGCAACCAATCGCAACCTTGGCGGCGAGTCGGATGGCAAATTAGCGAACAGACTGGCAATAATACCCAGAATGTGCTCGTCGTCCTCAAATGTCGGAGCAGAATGGCGCTTCTTCTTATCCACCTGCGAATTCGTCAGGCTGAAAAGGTAGTAACGTGCTTACCTTGCCCATGAAGAACGAGAACAGCGTCTTGAGACCTAGCATCTCCACAAAACGTTCACAGCCCTCATATCCCGCTTCTGTTTGCAAGGCGTAGTCAAGGACTTTGATAGCCCGCAAACTGGACAGCTGCTTCTTTCTGGAGGTCAGACCAGCTGGGCTAGAATACGCACTTGAGAATGATTAACATCAACTCAACACCTTCGGCCTTGAAGAAGAGGTCTTTCCCGTGCGAAGTCGAGGTCAGGGAGCACAGACAGTCGATTATGTTCTCCATGAATTCCTGCTCCTCGCCGTCCTTGGGTTCCGTCTTTCGGTACTGCTAATAGAGTGTCAACCGTCCGTCCTCCACCAATGGTAGATGTTCAACCCACAGCGATGACCATCAGTAGGGATTCCACTGCCTCTAGTTCGGAGGCCTTTTCGACGTTGGCCGACTGCTGCAAGAGCATTGACAGAATCTCGGATGCGTACTGCTTGTTGCTGTCGAAGCCTTCACGAGTTACGCGCTTCAACAACCACTCAAGAACAACAGTGGTTGTACCCAGCTGCTCTGCTAGTGGCGGCATGACCGTTAGGAGATTCTCGAAGACGCCTAGAATGTGGAAAACGCCCTGACGATCCGTCTCTTCCTCCTCATTCAGGCGCTGGAGATTCGAAACCAAAAGCTCAAAGATTGAGTGACTTAGCTGGAGGTATCAGCACGGTGAAGCGGCTGATGTCTAGCTTACCAGTTCATCGATGAGCTCGGCAAGAGCTAGTCGCGTGGCAGCAGAGCTGCTTGGATTGTTGCTGTCATTTGGTTCGTTCTCTAGCTCGGCGTCGTCATTCTCGTCTTCTCCGATGTCTTCATCTGTCAACTCCTGGAGGACTTCAACGACATCAATGGCGATATCCGTATTCTCGTGGCTGAGAAGATTGGCCAATAAGTTCACTACTCCAGAGCTAATAAGAGCCGGATAGTAGAGGGACGGATTTTGCGTCAAAGGGAGGAACTGCTTCAACATCGTGTCTAGATCCGCTTCGGATTCAATAAATCTGCAATGATCAACATAACTGTACACATCCCGTGATGTTGGAGAACACTTACTTTGTTGGGTCGTCGGGGTACTTGCCACGTTGCTCGGCATTCTTGGAAACGACGCGTTCGAACTGGCCAACTAACCGTCGCAAGGCAGGGAGGGACATTGATGTTGGCTAACAGTGTCAGTGAATGCTAAATCAACAACTCACCTCGCCCTCCTCGTCCCCCGCCTGGTCAAAAATGTCGAGAATGTGCTGTAGCTTTAGCGCTTGTAGTCCCAGCGAAGTCGTACGGTTTGCTCTTCGTTCAATCCGCCCCCGAAGAAGCGACCGTCCTCGTCATCATCGTCTTGTTCACCCTGAAGATCGCTGTCTACAGGAGCATGAAAGGGTCGATCATCCTCTTCGTCCTCTACAGTTGCTGCGCGTCTGTCTGAAGTGGGTGGATGACTTGCTTCCTCAGAATCCGCTTTGAATCGCTTCAGGACGTCTACGGGTGAGCAAGGGTGTAGGATGTATCTACATACCTGCGGACGGAAGGTCGGGTAGTTTCCGCTTAGAGCCCTTCCCCGCAGGAAGGGCTGGAAGCTTGAACATCTTGTCAATGTCCATGTTGCAGGAGGTGCACTGGGGCCACGGCGACGAGAGTATGTGTGAGGCTTGAGAGAGGGTGCACAAGACGACAACACAGTTGATCCCAAAGTGGAGGTAGAACAACAGAAAAAAGTCCCGTCCATCGATATGACGACGCAGCCACGTGGTGGTTCGACACGATCGGTGACGCACTTGTTGTTGCAGCCATCCAAGCGCCTGCAGCCATCAACTTGTCTCCTTCATATCTTACACCTTCCCGTGGACGACTGTCAAGCCACATCTGGTCCCCCGATGGCCACTCTCCAGCCCCAAGGTGCAGCGCTCTCACCGATGACAGAGGCCGAGGCTGCCGTCCTTTCTCTCGCCAGTCGGCTTGACCGCACGCCAGCTACAGCACAGATTGGTGAGGCTCGGTCCAGTTTGAAGAACGCTATAACCGTCAATGAAGTAAGTCGAATGCGTTTGGGTGACTATTGCAATTCCCTGACGAGACACAAGGCTGGCCTGCATGAGATCGCCACTCGCCATGCAAATGTGTTATCACAGCAACTGCGTCGGAACGCACAGCTCAGCAAGAACTCAAATGAAGCTCAGCACGAGGTTGGCAAGCTCGCAAGTGATTTTGATGTGACTTCCCTTCAGGTGGGTACCACTCCTTGGAAGCTCTGATAATTGACACTAGAACGTTACTGAAGTGGAGTCGCTTCGCATGGTTACATCTGGGCTCCAAACGTCTGCTGAAGCTACGGCCATTGCCCACACCACCGCCAGTGCCATTGGGAACATCCAGCAGCAGTATACTCTGCTCACGCGTGTGGAGGATGGTGTTTGGTCAGGCAAGAGTGCAGATGCTGCCATCATTGCGGACCTGATTCAACTGGATGATTCGGCCAAGCGCGACACAGCTGGCGCTGCTGTCCAGATCGCACTCGCGGTACGTAGCTACCCAGAGATCCTCCTCCTAATTCCCAGTCTCGGTGCTCAGTGCTGCGCACAATGGTTTCTGAGCAACTATCAAACGCATGGATACAAGCTGTCTCCGTTACTAGCGGTGCGGAGGGCTTGCCGATCATTGCTGTACAGCAGACTATCTTGCTGTCGCCGCCCAAAGGTGAATCGAATGCCCGCTGTAATAAGCCTAGTGTTGCCACTGACAGCAGGACCTCGATCAACGTTTAACGCCGAAAAGGCAGGATCTCCACCAACCTTCGCTCTCGG
Source organism: Cutaneotrichosporon dermatis (assembly GCA_020011015.1). Taxonomy (NCBI): domain Eukaryota; kingdom Fungi; phylum Basidiomycota; class Tremellomycetes; order Trichosporonales; family Trichosporonaceae; genus Cutaneotrichosporon; species Cutaneotrichosporon dermatis. The sequence continues at coordinate 774,114 of JAIGNX010000013.1, forward strand.
TGATCTGTGCAACTCTCTGGATGCCTTAGGAAACCTTCATGGCATCCTGAGTGACCTCTACAGTCGAATCATCCGCAATGTTGTTGAACCCTTCCTTGAACATCCCACTTGGCGCCCTGTGAAGCAAGCTGGCGACAAAGAGCTGAGCCTGGTAACGACCGTCGTCCCTCCTCAGGCACCGCTGGATGTGATTGAGAACGTCAAGACTGTCCTGCAATTCGTTCGCGACACCCTTCCACCCCCTTGCCACTCTTTGGGATCAAGGTTGCAAGCCGGCGCTTTCAACCTGGTTCTAGATCGCATACTTGTTCCGGGAATGCCTCCGTCTCTGTCGAGCTTGCCTGAATGGCTTCATACTGCTCGTGCAGCAGCAGAGTGGGAGGCATCACTCGGCAGCCATGACCCAAGCACAATGGTCGTCGCCCACTTCATGAATTCTAAGGCCGGACAAGTTTGGCTGAACAAACGGCGGATCGTTCTGCTACGTCAAGCACGACGTATCGCTTATGACGACTGGTCGACGTGGACGTCCAAGCAGGTTGATCTTGGTGTTGTGCAGCCGCCTGTTCAACAACCAGCGTCTGACACTACCGCCAACGACGACGACGAGGATGGATGGGGATTTGATGACGACCCTCGCCAGTTATCCACCGGAACCGGAACCGGAACAGCTATCTCGTCACCGCCCGGAGGCGAGGATGATGAGAATGATGGATGGGCGTTCGATGACGTTGAGCCGCGTCCTGCGCTCGCAGCGCCTTCGACGGCCAAACCTCGCGAGGCCAAACGTTTGGGGAAAAGGACTACTCACAAAGCATCCCGCGAAGAATCATTCACCTCGAGTACCCCACTGGTCGATGATCAAGCATCAACACTTGATCCTGAGACCAGCCGGGGGCAACCCGTGGCCCAGGGACCTGTGCTGTCCGCACAATATAGGACCTCTCTCGCGGCCGACAATGTACTTCAGTTTGTGCAGTCGACGTTGAACGAAATGGCGAAGGTCTCCTCTCTAAAGTAAGGCTCCTCAGATTTGACATACAAAGCTAAACAACAGTCTTGCGGAAGCCTCGTTTAACGATGTATCTCATGGGCTCTCGGCACAACTGGCCGAAGGTCTTGATCTCATCCGGGCGAGTATCCCTGTCGCTCAAATGAAGTCCATCGACAGCAGCCCAATCAACATGGTCCAACTGGCGAATGATTATCGGTATCTAAGCTACCGTCTGGCATCCATTGCTAAAGATGTCGAATGGCAACATCGTGCGGATGTCACCCACCGATTCGCGACGGCCAGCGCAATCGCACTGGAGAACTTCGTCGTCACACAGACCTCGGTGGTCACAGGGTTGTTAGACCGGACCCGAGGCTTCAGTGAAAGCTTCAATCCCAACACTTATGCCGAGACGGACGAGGCCGTCCAGCAGACAGTCGCCCTCCTTCATGGTCTGGCTTCAGAACTTGCGGTACGTCACGACATGTGTCATGCAACATGAGGAGCTAATGTCAAGGTATACGTCGACGCAAATGTGTATCACAATGTCATTGGAAAGCTTGTTGAAACGACTGTCACGTCGGTTCTCCACAATGTCCTGAGTTTGGAAGACATTACAGAGATCGAATCGCAACGCATTGGGTCAACATTGGCTCGCGTCGAGGGCTTAGGCCAACTCTTCCAACCCGATCCTGCCCTCGTCTCCACAGCAGCTGCGTTTGTTCCCCATTGGATTAAGTTCGGCTACCTGATAAAGATTTTGGTGAGCACGATTAAGGCATTGGTCGATCCACAAGCTCACGTGTGTCTAGCAAGCCAACCTCCTCGAGATCACGTACCTGTTTGACAATGGATCGCTGATCGATTTCACCTCGGAAGAGCTTGGAAGATTGATTCGAGCTCTCTTTGCAGACAGTCCACAGCGCGCAACTCTCCTAGACAAAATAGAAATGTAGTTCATATTAATATGCAAATGTATATGGTGAGGTCAACACTACAGTGTTATTGATGGCGATCAATGCATTGCACTTGAGTACCCTATCTATTGACAGAGGAGAATCCTTTGTTTCGACTTACCAGGACTGTAACGAATATGGATGGACCCTCGTTCTTGCAATCGTCACATTTTTTTAGGGATCCCGTGTTTCTAGCATTCCAAGTCACTGGGTCACTGGAATGTCAGTTCGACCCTCTCACACGTCGCAGTGCCTATCTTACTCCCTATAGCAAGTTGCGGTCTGTTGGTGTTTGTCCCTAGAGGGTGCCTTGGTAAAGACATCGGCCAAATTATCTATTGAACGGTCATTCTTTGATAACACCTCGTTCTCGGTGTAGTCGCGAATGAAATGGTGTCATGCGTCGACATGCCCAATTCTAGAGTGCTGGACGGGTTTGCTGGATAATGAGTGGAATGTGCCTCGATTCTGGTGTAGGGAGTTGAGTCGCGGAGAAATTGTGTGAGCCATGGAGCGTGCGCAGCAGCGGGGATTATGGGCATACATACGCCTTCTGTTGTTGAGAGAGCGACAGTTGTTGCAATCGTATCTTGCAAGCGATACGGCCACTGAGGACGATGGAAATGTATCTGGTGGCAAAGGGTGGTGTGTTGCGTCCCTCGCTCAGTATATGTCGCCCTTGTTGAAATGGAGAGTAGCGCTGAAATGTAGCGTTGTTTGTTCGCCGAACGAAAAGGTGGCTCGCTGGTGTCCGATAGTGCCAAGAACGTAGATTGCACTTCCACTGCCAGACCACTCAAATTGAGCGTCAAGTTGTTGTTTAAACGAGATAACGCGGCTCTGGAGTTGCAGACGATGGATTGATCGTCCATATGCATGGAGATAATACTGTAGGTGTTGGTGGAGCCAACACCAGTCGCTTCGCTACGAAGAAAATTGCTGTTTCTTTACGAAGTAGGAGGGGCTTGCTTACGGCCATATAGTGACTTCTTGAGGCACAAGACATGTTTTGGTCGAAGTGGCTGCCCTCTGGCCCCTCTAGATCAATGTCTTCTCCAAAGCTGAATGTTATCGAGGTCAGCTACTTGTTGGAGCCATCTTGCAGCCCATCTGGCTTTGAACCTGTCTGGGAGTCCGGCAGTGCCGTTTATCTGGAATTGAGGACCTTTTGGCTCATAGAACGCGTCTGGGGGCTTGGAAGCAAGGAGTCAGCATCCAGACGTTGTTCTTGGCCATATTATCGAGCTCTTGTTGTATGGCAGTCTTCCACCGCTCCCACTCGCTCGATAGACGAGCGTTGCGATGGGTAGCAGGCACAGATGTGGCCGAATCGCCCTCAGCAAGCGGATATTGTGGGATGTACACGATAAGAGCGATGCAGAAGTCGTTCTACAACAGGATGTGACTTGTAAGAGAGCGGCGAAAACTGTTGTTACGTTATTAAGGCACCGAGAAGTGTTATTACGGCACTGGGACGCTATTCCGACAGATATGAGGAATCTGACCGGTCCATATTATCTGTGATGTCGTCCAAGTAGCGTGGTGGTGGTTATTGGGCTCGACGAAGGCTCCGGCGAAATGTTGCAGTGTTGTTGTTGTCATCGGTGTTGTTGTTGCAAGAGTCGTTTTCAAAGTCCGATGTCTAGCCCAAAAAAGTCGCAGAATATCCAGATTGAGTGCAAAAAGTCGGAGATATTGGAGTGCGAAGTATTGAACTGGCTTGTTGGTGACTTGTTGTTGTCCGCCGTAACTCGGCTTGTCCCGTTGACATCCACTTGTTGCATAGCAATTCCATCGCCATTTCCCGATACTATCACCTCTGCTGTCAGTTGAGGAGAATTGACCGAGGAATGGTGGGTTGAAACCACTTTTCAGACATTCAAGTCGAAATCATGAGTTGCTATTGCCCTGACCTACAACAATGTCGGAATAGCATCCTAGTGCCGTGACATTGGTGCCTTGTAGCATAATAGAGCCTCTCACCGCTCCTAATCAGCCGCGTACACGTAGAACAACTTTCTGCATCTCTCTTATGCGAGTATTCAACAGAAAATGAATGCCCTTGAAGCGCGAAAGCAACTTGGAATGGCGGTAGATGACTTTACCGAATCATTAAGCGGCTTTAATAAAGGGCGTTGTGGCCCCACCGCTCGTTTGAAACGATCTTCTTCGGTCTAGGAAGGAAACAAATTGTTCAGTAAGAGGATATGCGTTGCTGTTTTGTCATACAGGCAGAGAGTGAGTCCTGTTTGACTAAAAGTGTCCTAATACCGTTCAGAATGGTTAACTATACTCTTTTACGCGGCCATTATACGCACTTTTACGGGGGACATGGATGTGCATCGTGCTCGCTACAGTAGGGGTTGGCACGATTGATGTTGCAGAAATAGTTGTAAAAACCAAGGAAATTGTTGTTGTTGTTGTTCTTAGTATTATTTTTATTATTGTTGTTGTTGTTGTTGTTGTTCTTAGTATTATTATTATTATTGTTGTTATTGTTGTTGTTGGTTGTTGTTGTGTTGTTGTTGTTGTTGTTGTTGTTGTTGTTGTTGTTGTTGTTGTTGTTGTTGTGTTGTTGTTGTTGTTGTTGTTGTTGTTGTTGTTGTTGTTGTTGTTGTTGTTGTTGTTGTTGTTGTTGTTGTTGTTGTTGTTGTGTTGTTGTTGTTCTTGTTGTTCTTGTTCTTGTTCTTGTTGTTGTTGTAGCCTCTTCTTGAACCCGGAACGTGCTGTAAACGTCTCAGAGGCATTGTTGTTATTGTTCTGGCGCGCAATCCACTCATTGCGGACAGCAGACATGACAAGAACACTGGTTAAGCTGGTGTTGACCATCAAGGTCTGTCGCATGGCATGGTAGGGGGCGGCAGGGCCCGTAACATTGCATGAGCAAGTAGGTGCTGCGAAAGTGACTCGCCACAAGAAGCTAGCTGAGTGGGCGAGTCGAATCTTGCCCAGGCCGATTGTAGGGTCTTCTTCATCGCCGATATGCATGCTGAAGACGTTGTTGAGCAGATTGATGAAAGTGGGCTCCAGTGGTGGCTGAGTGCGCTTTCTGGAGCTTGGAATAGAGGAGTCTGGAGGAGTCTGGTGTTTACATTGGTGCGGTCACGAGCAAGCGGCGATACGGTGCTTAAAACCTCCGGGGAAAGGCTCTGGATCACGATTGACCAGGCTAGGTTGTTCTTGTGGACTTCGATAGTCAGACACTAGTATGAGGCATCGGGAGGCGGGTTGTCGAGGTAATGGTCGATGCCCTTGGCCATTAAGGCAGAGGACATGGTTACGTCCCAGTAGTCAAAGTTCTCAAAGTTGCTGGATCTTGTAATCGGTGACTTTGTCGGCATCGGACATGTTGTAGGCTGGGTAGAAGGGAGATAGGACGCGACAGAGGCGCTAGAAACAGCGAGAGGAGACTGATGATGATAGGAACGCTCTCAGTAGGTCGTAATGGCTCTAGAAGAGTCCGAGGCTCATAACCTGTTGGATAGTAAAGATGAGAGCGATACAAAAGTTGTTCTACATCTGTATGTAACTTGTAAAGAGCGGTGAAAAGTGTTGTTACGTTATTAGGCACCGGCAAGTTGTTGTTATTGCCATTCCAGCGACCGTTGTCCTTGTTGTTCTTGTTGTTCTTGTTGTTCTTGTTGTTCTTGTTGTTCTTGTTGTTCTTGTTGTTCTTGTTGTTCTTGTTGTTCTTGTTGTTCTTGTTGTTCTTGTTTTCTTGTTGCTCTTGTTGTTTCTTGTTGTTCTTGTTGTTCTTGTTGTTCTTGTTGTTCTTGTTGTTCTTGTTGTTCTTGTTCTTGTTGTTCTTGTTGAGTGATGCTCTTGTTATTCTTTCCTAGTTGTTGCTCTTGTAGTTCGTATTGTTCGTCTTCGTGTTCTGAGGCATCCACCCACTGTGCGTTGTGAAAGGCCGACATAACTGACTGACCTGAACCTATGCCGCGACAACTGGCTTATGGGAGACTTCGCACCTTGTAAAGCCCGATGATGGCTTCGGCGCCATGTGTGTAGCGGTTAACTGACAGGGTAGTAGACTGATGAACACTGACGACGAGAGAGATGCAGAACGTTCTATAAGTATGGGAGTAGTTAAGAGAGGTGAAACTGTAGTCACATTACTAGGGCAACCCAGAAGTGCCATGGCGGTGCTGAAACGCTATTCCGACTTAGACAAGTCGGGCGTCTGATGTCAGATGATGGTTTAACGTCCCTAGAATCACCTGCAGTAGGTGATGGCCACGCTGCGCAGTGGGGCTCTTACTTTCGGGGTGTGTACCGACTCTTTTCCATATACGAAGGTGCACGTCTCAATCAATGAAGTCCTACTTTGCAAGTGGGACACTTGGCAACCTCATAATGTGATACCGCATTGGAAAAGCCTTAAAGGAGCTGGGGAGTGAAAACGGGCGTCAAGAAGGCTCAGAAGCCAGAAGAGCGCGAAGAGAAACTACTCTGCCACAGTGCGAAACTAGATTCCCAGTATCAGTGAGAAGAGCGGGCAGCTCAGAACCTGTACCCCGTCAACTGCAGTTGAAGCCTGTGAGGTCCCTATGGGGAACAAAAGTGAACAGGCTCCTCATTGTATTGTTGTTCTGTTCATTCGCATTCCCCTTGTGGACCTTGTGCAATTAACCATTCTTACTACTCTTAATGTTATCCTCGTTGTTGTTGTGTGCCTCTTGTCCTTGTTCTTGTTGTTGCCGTTCTTGTTGTTGTCCGTTGTTGTTATTTAGTCCAGCTTTGTTTATGCCCAAAGGGAGATATCGATGTTGCAGGTCACAATGTAAAGCCTGGCTTTGCTATTCATTGGGTGCTGGACAGCAATATGTCGCATCCCGTCCCCAAGTGACATCACTTTGTTATTGCAGAGGCGAAACAGTAGTGAAGCAGTCTACAACGATGTGATGCGAGTATCGCATTGAGAAGTGGTGTTATGGCGCTGCGACACTTTTACGACATGTCATGCCTGAATGCAGTGCACACATCCTATCGATTTGACCACCATATGCAGTGGCAACCCCTACCCGTCCGTTTGAACAGATCCACAGTACTGGAATACGGCCAGCAGAGGCAATGGCATGACCGCTATGAGTTCGGTTGCTGTTCCCTTGCAACTTATGAGCTGGGTCTTGTAAGCGGGTCACTGATTGTACCGTCATACTTGTTATTGGCCGTGAAATAGCTATCACTCGATAGATTGGGCCACTCAGAACCAACGACACAATGCTCCCAGGATGTCTGTTTACCGTCATTATTGCCCCAATGTACTGTAGCAACCCGGGGGTCTGGATGTGTACACGTCTTTCAGGGTTACAACAAACTACACCCCACGACTAGACAGACAAAGACACTCAATGTACCTATCGCAATTTCAATCGCCATCTGTGTTACATTCACCACACCAAAGTCATCATTGTATTTGCTAGCAGATCAATTCAGCATTCGCGTGTTCCTCAAGCAACTATGGAAATCACCGTGAACGATGGGGACCATAGCTAGCTAGGTGTATGGAAATGAGGCACCTGATGCTCTAACTGGCTTGAAAGCTACAGCCCAAAGCGTTGTGTAAAAGTATCCCTGAGATTGATCCTCAGCCGGGGCGGCAGGACGAGAACTGTTTAAAGGATGTAGATATTCCTGTGGATATCCACACATTACTCATCCTGGGATAGCATCGAGACCTTCGGGTTCCAGCCTTGATGTGACTCTCCTCGGCATCATTTTCAGGCAGCTAGGCTGGCGGGACGTCCTCGTGGTGGCTGAAGGCCTCATCCTGGACCTTGTTTTGTTTTACCTCGATCTTCTCTGCTGCCACCTCGCCTTCGTCGCTTCGCCGTCCTCGATTTCCACGGTCAAGCTGGCCGAAGTGCTCGCCAGTGCGTAAAATGCTTGCGTTCCTTTGATTGGCTGGGTTCCGTTTGGGGTTGAGGTGAGGTGCTGGAGAAGGCCGCCGTGGGAAATAGGACTTCTTCTGCCAGTCAGCCGCATTCACACACCACGGCTTCCTTGACGCCAGGCTGTTCCGCTCCCGTACGCGCGGGGCAGAGGACGTTGGAAGGGGCCGGGTATGGGGTCGTTGGGGGTACGTGCTCAGTACTCGAGTCATCCACGCTGCAGCGGTGGTCTGCGACATATAGACACGTCGCATTATTGTTGAGCACGTACACCTGGTGGCGGCAGCTTATATATTCACCATGAACGGCAGCTGACGACATCGTTGCCCTGGCGAACGAACGGCGTGTTCGGCCTCGGAGCCGCTCTGGAACACATCTGCGCCGGCCTTGAGGGGTGTCGATAACCTTTCGGCAAGAGCCAGTGGTTATACAGAGTTCCAGTGTTCTAGTCGTACCAGTCGCGTAATCATCCTGGTGGGGTAGATGTTCCAGTCGCGTACATGTCTTGCGCTGAGACGTATGCGGTTCATTCTCCAGAGTGGTGCAACCCCTAGCTCCTACGTTATGTTCAATGGAAGCAGACCTCCATCAACGAAGAAGGGCGAACAAAGCTGATGAGCAAGAGGATTAAGTGTACCGATGGACGAGGCCGCGATGAAGGGATCCATCGCACTCCGAGGAAGCATAAGATAAGAGGAAAAGTAGCCGTTCAGAGGATGACCCGAGTGTATGCCAATGGACTAATCGTGGAAGCTTGCATGGGCAGCTGCAATGCTGATGAGTGAGTATCCAAAATGAGTACCAAGGTCTGATGAGGGGGCTAGGGATCGTCTGGAACCGGGGGGAAGGGATGGCCGATGGAGCAACACCGATCACCAGTTGGGTCATCCGAAAGGAAGCGTATGGCAGCGTATACTTCAGTGTGATCTCCAGTGTTTACTTGGAGTACTGTATGCTTCGATGCCCATACCATGTGAAGTCGTTCTTGTGAACATCATCTTCCTCAATTCCTCTAGCCTCTTGCAGGCACCTCTTGACTCACCTTCGCCGATGGTGTAAGAGGACAGACAAAGCCACCTACCTAGCCGCCATGTTCAAGGCTTAATTCATGAGCTGCAAGGTTGACAGACGGGATATTCCAGCGTGGACGAGGGTTGCAAGTACGAGGAGTGACGACACCCTCGTACCAACCTAGCTTCTACTCTTGCCGTCTACTAGGAACTCGGTGTGCTCTGCGATCCAATTGAAATCAGACCAAACACAAATGTGGGAAGGCTACGCACGGTCTACGTCAACTCTCATTGAGTTTACAAGAGGTCAGGCGGACAGTGAGTGAGCAAGGAAGCGCGCAAGCGGTAAACGTGGGGTGGAATCACTGTCGGGACATTGATTGTTCGGTCTGAGGTTGTGCCCGAGAGTAAGCCAGAGGTCCCGTAGTGGGCGATGATTTACCCACAAAGACCTTCCTGTGATTAAAGGGCTCTAGCTAAGAGATTGGCGCATTCTCTCAAACCACGAACGACGCCAGCATCCCCGTCTGTCGTTTGTGCCCTTCCCTTTCGCCGCCACAGCGTAAATGGATTCGCAAGGTGAGTTCGCGACGTCCACAAGGAAGCCACAGGTCATCAATTAGGAATGCGGTTGCCCCATGTCCTTGTGGTGCCCGGAAGGCAAAATTGAAGAGATCCCAGTTCCTGCTAATGAGTCTGGAAGGGACAGCAGATATTGATATTAACGGAATTATTCAGTCGCTCGTTGGACTCATGAGTCAACCAGGAGAGTTGACAGCGGGGGCGTAGACATATTGGGCGGTTAAGGGAACTTACCGTTCGGAGTGCTCGTGCGGAATAGCGTTTACAGTAGGGGGGCGGTTGCTCAAGCAAGGCAAGTCTTAAAAGTTTTGAGGAGGCGGCTGTACTTGCGTAAGACTTAAAAACATGAGGGGAAGTGGGAAGTTCAGTAGGGATTGTGTGGAGAAGATGAATTGTTGAGCAGCGAAGGTGCCACAGAGAGGATTGTTCAACGACAGTCAAGCAGGGAAGTCGATTGTTTTAGACTCAGGCTGTGCTATCCGACGAGCGTGAGATATTCCTTGAGGGTACTGTACTTCTGGTAAGAGTTTGGTAGATGACGATCGTAGGCATTTACTTGCCTATGCGTTGACTGGCCGTGATGGGAGGAACGTCGACCACGATCCGGATACCGTGACTATGGCACATCTGTAATCTCCCTTTGTGTCCAGGCAAGATGGTCATTTGCAAAGGGGGTCTGTGAAGAGAAGCTCTTGTCGTACTTGAGCTGATTAGGCCTCTTCCTGTGTGAGCGTCGAGTCTTGGCCATCGGAGTTCAAGTGGACATCCCAGGTCGTCGCGGGTTCGTGGCGATGCTCCACGCAAACATAGTGTGTGCTGGTGCTGCAGGAGGGAACTGCGTCGATGATTCGGCCTCAGCTGTACGTCCCGAACGCACAATGTGTTAACAGGAAGGTACTTGTTACTAGTTAATGACCTTGGTTGTGGGATAATCACCGGCGGATAAGTCTAACGTGCAGTCATCTGTGCTGCGGCCTAACGTAGAGATAGAGAAAGTGGTCTCCAATATTTCAGCCATGTAGAGTTCATAGTGCACTATTCTCGGAGATCAAGGTCTAATCCTAATAGGTGACAAGTGGACAATGTAGAGTTCATAGTGCACTATTCTCGGAGATCAAGGTCTAATCCTAATAGGTGACAAGTGGACAAACAAATTCATTACGTAATTATCAGTAAATGACGTTGAATTCATGGTCACCCAGGCACATAGGCGTTGATTGTGTAGACGCGCGTTCGCCTTCGCCAGCGTCATCGTTGATCGCGGTGTGTCGACAATTCCGTCCTTCACATTGTCATCAACAACACTACCACTGCTACTCCCTTCCGTTCGCATCGACTTCCTAAAACTCAAGCTCGACGTCCGTTCCATCCTGGTAGCCCCTTCCTGTCCAACGGGACTACGTAAAGGACACACCATCAATTTCGCCTGTACCATCTTCCCTACATCTCCAGCTGGCACTCAAGATGTCCTCCATTGGCACCGGTTACGACCTCTCGGTGTCGACGTACTCGCCTGACGGCCGTCTCTTCCAGGTCGAGTACGCCAACAAGGCTGTGGAAGCCGCAGGGTAAGTAGCGCCAGCGTAATCGACTTGCGTTGACCCGTACAGAGTCGCAGTCGGTCTTCGCTGCAAGGACGGTGTTGTTCTCGGTGTTGAGCGGCTGCTTCACTCGAAGCTTCTTGTCAAGGGGGGGAACCGCCGTATCCAATCAGTCGATGAGCACATCGGCCTTGCTACTGCCGGACTCCTTGCCGATGGCCGTCATTTGGGAAGCAGGCTTCGCGACGAGGCTTACAACTTCCGGGACACTTACAACGCACCAGCCACTGTCCAGGTGAGTGACCTCAACGCTTGCTCATTGCTGATGTTTCGTAGATCCTTTCCGATCGCTTGTCGGGATACGTCCAAGCCTATACGTGCTACGGCTCTGTCCGTCCCTTTGGCGTCTCAAGTCTGATCGCTGGAGTCGACAAGACTGGACCGCGCCTCTTTTGCATCGAGCCTTCAGGTGTTTACTACGGGTACCGCGCGTGTGCCGTGGGGAAGGGCAAGGCCCTCGCGAAGACGGAGCTCGAGAAGGTCATCGCTCGCGAAACAGATGGTGGAGAGGCAATTTCATGCCGCGAGGCAGTGCTCGAGATCGCTCGGATGTAAGTGGGACTGGTCTGAACGAACAAGGGGCGATGGCTGACATGTAGCATCTATCTCGTCCACGACGACAACAAGGACCGCGAGTTCGAGCTTGAGATGACTTGGGTCGGCCCCGAGAGCGGATACAAGCATGCTGCAGTCCCAGCAGATCTGCTCGCAGAGGCCGAGGAGAAGGCTAAGGCCGCTCTGGAGGAGGGTATGGAGGAGGACTGAGGGTTTGCGAGCTTTCTAAGCGACGTTCTGTACAGCAATGCATGTCAATACAACTATGAAGCAGTTACTCTACACGAGGGCTACCCTGCCGCGCGACATACCACCGCGCCAATTGCGCATGCCACCTACACGGTTGGACACCTGCTTGCGCTGGATCTGCGCGAACGCCTCCAACACGTGGGAAGGAAGAAGCGGTTGTCGTGCACTCGGAGGTGGAGCAAACAAAGAGCGAGGTTGGGCATTGGCCGCGGCAGTTCGACGCGCGTGACTGTCATCGCCACCTTGAGTAGGATCTTCTGGCGACAGGGACGCGTCGCTTCTTGCTCGTTTCGTAGGCGAGCTCTCGATACTCTGGAGCTTGCGCTTGAGAGGGGAGGAAGTGGGTGGTGGCGCACTCTTCTCCAGTTGCTCTCGAACCTCGAGAGCTGTCACACATAATGACCTAACCATCTCGAAGGCAAGGAAGCCCAAAATATCCACAATGTCATCGTTCGGCCGCACATCCAGGTATGCGCCGAAGTTGATGAAGTCACGGAAGCGTCGCGCTCGCATGTTAACCGTTGGTTCCACTACTTCTCACTCACCCTTGCGATACGTGAACGAAGCCTGGCGACAGTCGGAGTAGTGAACGTACTCGTCCTTTGTCATCTTCTTTGTGATCTCGTCCGCATCCTGCGCAATGTTAATCGAGACCCTTAAAGCTCTGTCTATTCCACCTACACGTAGCCTCTGCATGCTGTCCTGATGAGCTTGCAGCTCGTCGTCATCTTCCTCCTCTTCGTCTTCATTGCGATTCTGCTGAGTGGGAAGAGCGCGCATAAAGTCGGAAAACGGGGTGAGCAACTCCCACGAGAGTTTAACGATAGGCTTCCGGCCCTTGGAGGCATTCTTTTCTGCGAGCGTGTGAGAGCCATGTGCGGGATTCATGACTCACCAGTGTCCTCCACGTCTACGTCTCCGCCCTCCTCATCCTCCTTCGCCTTCTTCCGGACATCTTTCCAGCTCAGATATGTGCGTAGGCGGTTGACCTTGCCCCGGTCATCTCGGATGAGGAAGATCAAGTCTTCTGCTGAGAGGAAACGGGATGAACGGATGTGGGTCAGAAGGCGGGCACGAGTTACCTGCGAGTTGTTAGTCAGGTTTGATAGGGAACCATAGAGAACCAACGCACAATCTCGATGATTTGCCCGCGAACAATGTCCTCGACCAACTTGACAGTTTCAGGCAGAGGATCCTGGACTTCTCCAAACACGAACATCTGAGTTGTGAGTCATTCGGCTAACTCCTTGCCTTACCATTTGTGCGATCTCGTTGGTGTACTTGTAATCCTGTTTCGTGGCCGCGGCTTCTAACGCTCCTGCTCCAGCCGCAGCAGCCGCTCCCTTTTTCTTCTTCGCGCTCTTGCCAGACTTCTTGGAGCTCTGTCCCAGCCCTTCATCATCGTCCTCGTCGCCCTCGCCGTCGCCATCATCGTCAGGATCTGGTGAAGGTGAGGCGGAAGCTCGTCCTGACTCGCCAGGACGTCCGCCTGCCCCCGCCACTTGTTGAACAGCTGTAGCGGATGGTTGGCGTGGCTGGAGAGGTTGGGCACCAGCTCCGCCCAAAGGTGCCGAAGGTGCTGGAGAGTTGGTCGTCGACGGCGTTGCCCCTGGTAAGGCCAGACCCGGATTTGGGCGTTTGGCAGTAGATGGGATGGCGAGAGTCGACATGGCCGGTGCGACGGACAATCAAGCAAGGATGCCGCCTGTCTATGGCTCAGCGTCGAATGAGCTCGTATTGAGCGACGATGGATGGTGATGTGGAGGTGGATTGAGAGGGATGGTGATATGTATGGTCGCAACAATAATAACGGAAGCGGAGCCGGTGATTGCCTCCGTCGACGTAAACCGTCCCTTGATCATGGACGCTTGGCGATTCCGCCACCCTCACACAAACATCATGCATACATTGTACAAAGATCAGGCCTTGCCAACTCATCAGCGCCTCATCCAAGCGCGGACGCTCCCCATCTATCATGCTAAGATGCACATACTAGTGTCTCGGTATACCTTGCGAAACAGTACCACCAACCTGCGCCCTATACCTAAATATCCAACCATCAACGCGCCTTATTCATATACCTTGTCCTGGACTCGCCAGATGCGAGTGCAGCCATCATCAGATGACGCCGACAACTGACGGTTAGCGAAGGGAGTACGAAGGGACAGTATTCAAAACTCACCATATCCCGTCCCCAGTCAACCGCGATAACCTCAGGATTAGACTCAGAGGGAATGGGAAGTCGAGATGCCAAGATCGACGATGGCGTACGCTTAGCGTGATTGGTGTCCCAGGTCATCACACCCGCATGGCTGGAACCGCATGCAAGGTAACGGCCATCGGATGAAAGCGACATTCGAATGTAGAATGATCGAGTAAGGAGATCAGGATGCGCGTACTTGTAAGGCATGATAGCCTCGTTGACGTCTTCCGCGTGGACAGCTGAAGGCCGCAGGACGTGGATCTGCGAATCGCCACATAGTGTGTACAAGTCGCCTGTCCGCGCATCCTCGCACAGAGCATTCACGGAGCGCGGCCGCCGAGAAGGATTCGGGCCGCTCACGGTCGGATCTGGGAGCTGTCCGATGGGTGATGCTTTCGCGCGCTGGGAAGACGTAGTAGCAGGCAGCCGGATATCCCAGAGTTTCACCACTCTCCTTCGTTAGCATCGCAATCCCAGCAGAACCATGAGCAGAACGCTCACCCGTCGTATGATCCCCCCGAAGCAAGGACGCCTGGCATGGTCTGCAACGAGACAAGGCTGGTAATCGTACGTGAGACGGACCGCTTGACATCAGCCAACTGGGCTCTATACCCATAGCCGTGGAGACTTACAGAGTCACCGTTGGTTCGTCGGCTAGAGGAAACATTGTGCGGCTGCTTCAGAGTTAAGATCGGACTGATTCCAGCGCTCGTCGCGCCTCCTTGTGGACCTTGGCTTCGCCTCGTTCGTCCAGATGGCCCGTCGTGCGTATTTGTTGGGGCATTCCCGCGGCATCGAAGATCATAGAGGTGGATGTTGCCATCTCGTCCCCCAGAAACGATCACGTTTGAATTGTGTGGAGTGTTGGCTGTGCGACTGGCGTCCATAAACGTGACAGATTTAATCGTAGACGTATGTCCAACGAGAGTCGCAAGGATTTGAGGGCTGCCGCTGTTCATGTCGTGGATACGAATTGTCTGATCCGCGGATGCAGAGAGCTAAACGTCAGCTCCGCGTCGGAACGTCAACGCTTACCAGTCGCTCATCGTCGCCCGTCCATTTAAGATCGAAAATGCCGTTGTTGTGTGCACTCCACCAGTGATCGTATGAACCATTCTGGTAAGGCTGATCAACATCCAAAATACGAATGGCCCCTTCTTCGCCTCCGATGGCCAGCAGGCGTCGCTTCCCCGCCGTGCGTGCGTCATCGGCAGTGAGAAGCCTGGATGTGTTGTTGAACGTCACGACCAATGCTGGGTCATATTCGCGGTCATCAATGGCGCTGTTCAAAGAGGGAAGTGTAATGTTCCACGGTAGAGATTGAGGGACATTCGAAGATTGAGTGGACAATGAAGATAGGAAGGTACGATGGCAGCGGCGAGCGACTGAAAGCGTCAGAAGGTCTCACGAAACACGCAGCTCACTTACCACTGTCGGATGAGGATGGCTGGCCCAATCGTCGGCGAGTCCTGCGCCAAACATGCGCATCAGACTTCGCTGGTGGTGGCAACGCGTCCTTGGACGACCCAGAGCCAGCTATGCCCTGGCGCAAAGGGGTACGTGGCGCAAAGTAATGGGCGATGCTCTCGCGGGCGGCGCAAGATGAATCGCCCAGGGAAACGCGAGAGCGTTTGACATGCTCGTGTCTCCCATCATCCTTTGCACTCTGCGGGGAAGTGCGCGGTACCCGCTTCGCCTTGGTGACAGTAGCGACGCTACCACGTTTGGCACTGGCGGAAGAGTGAAAGATGGGGTACAGTTCGCTGGCGGATGGAGGCGTCCTGTTCAACGGTTGGTTTGTGGAGAGTGAAGACAGAGCACTTCTGTCGGGTGACATGTTTCTGTGGCTCTTGCCAAAGAAGTGACGAGAGGAGACGCGTCGTTCGGGTGAGATGAGAATAGGACAAGTAACTGAAGATGTAGATGATGACTATCTCACCGTTGGAGGGATCAATCAACCAAAGTCAGTCATGTAGGGAATGTTTAGGGACTGACCGTGTCGTACCTCCACTTTCGCTCGACGCGTCCCGGACGTGTCCCTTTGAGCACGCGAAGGCCACGTGATCAGAATGGCCCAAGCTAGCCTCCACCGTCGTCGCCCACTCTCCCAAAGTTTCCTCGCCTGAGACTTTGACAACATACTGCCTTCCAGAAACACCTCGTGCGTCGACAACGCAACTTTTAACACGCTTTGTCGTCGACATGTCTGAACACTCTGGAGATGGGAAGCGTTCACGCTCGGATGATGTAGATGAGCCAACAGCGAAGCGTTTACGCGAGTCGGCGTCGCAAGAAGTCGGCGGAACAAGTGTCGCCAATCTGCCTGCCGATGCTGCGCCGCCTTTCTCTCGACTCGGTCTCAAGCCCCAGGCTCCGGAGCTCCCCAAGTCTCTTGAGGTAGCCACGGGTGTCAAGGCTGACCTATCTTCAAGAAAGGGTTTTGTCGGAGAGCCCGAAGTCGGCATCATTGCTTACCTGGGTGATTCGTCGTACACTGGTATTCAGGGGGTCATTAAGCAAAGGTGCTCTTGCATTTGTACTGTATGCTGACTCTACTAGGTTTACCGACTTCCTGGTCAACGAGATCTCCTTGGCTGGCGAGATTGTGCACGTGGTGGACATCGGTGCTCCAGCAGACCCGGAAGCTGAGCCGTCTGAAGTCCCCCAACCGGCATCGGTCGAAGCATCGAGCAATACTGTCGAGGATGTTTCCCATGTGCCAACCAAGCTAGAGCTTGAGGAGCATCCCAACTGGCCCTCTTCTATCACGCCTGCTCTTCAGGCCCATTTCTCGGACGAGACCGTCGTTGCTCTTCATGCCCTCCTCTTGGAAGGCAAGGAGCCACCCCGGCAGCAAGATTCAGGTTGGGGCTCTCGTATCAATAGACCCAACCCAGAGACAAGTGCTGAGGAAATGGCTATGAACATGGAGTCGACGACGTCGCAGGGTCGGGATAGGGGTCGCGGTCGATCGAACAACGACTCAAGAGGCGGTCGAGGGCATCGAAACAACGCTCCATGGCAGCCCGAGGATAAGCGCGAGGTCCTTTCCCAAGTGAGCATACTACACGATTCCGTTCACTGACTCGCAGGTCATTTCTGATAAGGATGCTCGAGCTGCAGCGCACAAGGCGATCCGTGAGCTATTCCACGGGACGTTCGAAACAGCTGCGCGTGACGATCCTACGGAGGGTCAGAAGGTGGTTATTCGCTGGTCTCACGTACGGACGGGCGCGAGACAGCAGCGAAAGCGTGAGTTATCGTGATATAACTGTTACTAACAGATTCAAGAGCGCTCCAACTTACTGCCTTACATCCATTTCACTTTGCAGAAGACCAACCGAGAGACCATGGACTGCCTGGGTCATATCTCTCGCGTTCTCAAGGTGCACAACAAGGATCTCAGTGTCTGTGGAACCAAAGACAAAAGGGCGGTGACTGTGCAGCGCGTGTCACTTAAGCGCGGTAACATGTCCCTCGAGCATGTCTGGAAAGCCGTCAATGGTGTGACCGCCGGAAGGCGCACGGCTGAGCAGGCCGTGGAAGAACGAGGAGAGAGGGGCACCCGAATCGGCGATCTATGCTATGCACGTAAGCCACTTGATCTGGGTATGCTCAAGGGCAACCACTTCACCATCACTCTTAGGTCAGTGCATTGTGTAAGATATAAGCTGACGGCCAGGAATGTGCAGGCAAGCAGCAATGAGGCTGTAGATGCTGCCATGGCCTCCATCCGCGACCGTGGCTTCATCAACTTTTACGGTACAGTCGAAGCGAAGGGCGTCGCTGACATTTCAGGCATGCAGCGGTTCGGAACATCCACCGTCCCTACACATGTTACCGGCCTCCTGCTCCTCCAGCAAAAGTGGGGAGCCGCTGTGGACTCGATCCTTTCTCTGCGCGAAGGCGAACACCCTGACTGCACGCGAGCTCGATTGGCCTGGCTTGAGGATCAAGACTTTGTGAAGGCCCTGGAGATAATGCCTCGCCGCTCGGTCGCCGAGCGGGCTATCTGGGAGCATTGGAAGAAGGGCAATCGCGTGGAGGACAAGCTTGGCGCAATTACTGGCGTAAGACTAAGCTTTTATCCTTCGCTTACGCTCCAGATTCCTCGCAATCTACGCAGCATGTATGTCCACGCATACCAAAGCTACATCTGGAACCTTGTTGTATCCGCGCGCATCAAGCTGTCGAGTACTTCCGCACTCGTAGGCGATCTTGTTTACGCGGATGGCGTCGCTGGGGATGGTGAGGCTTCGCAGTTGGATAGTGCTAATGTGCAAGACGACGATGATTCCGATAGGAAGCCACAATCGGCAATTACGAGGGACGTCAAGCAACTGACAGAGGACGATGTCGCGGAGTACAGCCTGTCAGATGTTATCATGCCTCTTCCTGGCTGGCACGTGGAGTACCCAGGCGGCGCCATGGGGAAACTCTACGAGGACATCATGGCTGCTGACGGCCTGGATCCTCACAAGATGCGTCGCGACCAGCGGTACGTAGTACACCCTAGACTACCCACGTCTCTGACGGATCACAGCGAGTACTCGTTGCCGGGGTCGTACCGCAAGATGGTGCACAAACCTTCCAACGTGACGTGGGAACACATCCGGTATACCGACCCGGATCTACCCTTGGCACAGTCTGATGAGGACCGTCTCCTGGGTTTGAACAAGCCCGCCGTCGACGATCCTGAGGGCAAGTTCCACGCGCTGAAGATTTCATGGTCTTTGGGAACATCGTCCTATGCCACGATGGCCCTTCGGGAAATCACACGACAGGAGACGTCGTCTTGGCATCAGACAGAACTTACTCTCGAGGGCGAAGATAGGGCGCACAAGGGCAGTGGTGAACAGAAGTCTGTCAACGACCAGAGCATGGAAGTGAAGTGAACACTTGTAATGTACGAGCATCCATGCACCCAGACCTGTCCGAACGGCTAAGCCACGTCATTGTTTGCATCGCAAGGCCTCTGCCGCACGGGAATGCTTGGCCGGTGGCAGGTTCATGAAGTGCACGTCGCTTATCGTAACCGACGTGTAGGGTGACCACCCTGAGTGTCAGTCAGCGATTAGTAGCACTGGCCGTTCATCTGATTGTGCACAGCTGCATCACAAGAATGCTTCAGGACGGAGCACGGCGCTGCGAGGCCTGGATCATCCGACCCGTTCGCCAAGAGAGATAACGCGGTAGTATGGCCCACATGCTGTTAGCCTGTACACAGCACATGGCTGCGCCTTGTGGTCTGTGCAAAGTGTGCTATGAGAGCTCCTCGCACCATGTATCATGATTCAGACCTGGAAGCGAAATATTTACCGCCGGCTACACGACCCGTGTCACGGTATGCGAAAGCAAGGAAAGTTGAGTGGTTGCGGCTGTCGGAAGCCGGAACAAACGGTCATGAACGCCGTCCCGATCAACATGCTGCGTGCACGCAACTAAGCGGTTGCATCCCCGGTCCACTTGGCCAAGGCACGTCATACACGGAACCCCCGTGGAGCCGCTTGCGGAGTAGGAGGCACCTCGGTGGAGGCTGCCCTGGACTGAATGGCAGCCCACTATCACCTGCTACTAGATGTCGATGGTGGCTGCAATTTGCCCCCACGCTCGGACGACCTCTCTAATGCCATCCAAACCCCAATGCATAGATCACCTGCCAACGCCTGATGTTTGCAACTCCCATATCTGCGCTCGCTGTGTTGGCTTGCCTGGGGCAAAGTAAGGGGGTGTCACACAGACGGGGGGTGGCGACAAGTGCCATTGCCTGCCAACGTGCGTCGGTGGCGCATTGTCCATTATCGGACCTACCGTCGGTCACTAATGACATCGTCTGTGATGAATGAACAATAATGCGACCTTGATCGTTTGCCAGTCAGGTCAGACGAGCAACCATGAATAGGTATGGCAGACGATATCTTTTTTCGGATGTCAAATCCGAAAACGTTGAGGCCTTGATAGGCGACGGAAAGCGGCGTTGGCGCACGTACTAAGTATGCCGACTCGAGTTTGAGTCGCAACATCCGGAGCTGTAGAGTAGAAGGGTAGCGGCGGCGGAGCTACGATAGCTTGAGATGTCATCGGCTGCCATGCGGGCCTGAGGTGTTTGCGTGTACGGTGGCGACGGGCTTTAGGAGGAACTAATCGCGGTGACAAAGGCCGAGTAAGTCCGCAACTTTTGTAATTGCCACCGTACAAGCCTCCACCCAAAGGATAGTGATCGGAGCCAGGCCCGCGAAACCCGCCAGGCCACAGGCTTGTCAAGATGAACAAAGTAATACGCGCCTTGGTGGCGGGTAGTCAAGCAGAGGCGCCAGAGGGTGGGCGTAGGAAGGGAGGACCACCGAGGTGGAGGGGGAGGGGGAGGCATGCATGACGCGGTGAGGGAAACCCGAGCGAGCCCTTTGGGCCTTTGCCGGCTCTTGTGGGTGCTTAACAAAATGGTCACAGGGGTTGGTAGGCTGCCCGAGGACCGGCAGGGCTCCAGTAGTATCCGGGTCGTTCTAGAGCCGGTGTGGCGGCTTGTCGGCACCACAGAGTAGCCGAAGGGCCTTGATCCAACATTTCGGTGGATCTTTGTTGGAGCAGTGCCCGTTCGCCGTCTCTCAGCCGACACATCATTCCCAGCGCCATCGGGTGAGCGCATTAGCTGGTTGGAGCCTAGTCAAATCTCATAGAGGCACCTCACGATCCGATCTACTTTAAAGGAGAGCACTTTGCGTCAGCCAGAGCTCTCTTTCCCTCTCTTTCATCAGTCCCCTCCCCTCTCAACCCCCTCCCCCTCTATTCACGCACCACTCAGAAAAGTTGTCCATCATGCAGGACGAGATCAAGACTTTCCAGGACGAGGTCAAGGCCGTTGAGGAGTTCTTCAAGGTGAGTCCTCACAACAGTCTCTCCTATGACTCAGCGCTCACACAGTTCAGCTCCCTCGCTTTGACCGCACCAAGCGCCCCTACACCGCCGCCGATGTTGTCTCGAAGCGTGGTACTATCCTCCAGAAGTACCCCTCGGACATCACTGCCCAGAAGCTGTACAAGCTCCTTCAGGTTAAGGCTCGCGGCGAGGGCGGTGGCTGCTCTTTCACCTACGGCGCGTGAGTATCCTAGGCTACGCCCCCTCCTCCGTGGCGATCATTGCTGACGCACCGCAGTCTCGACCCCGTTCAGATCACCCAGATGGCCAAGCACCTCGAGACTGTTTACGTTTCGGGCTGGCAGTGCTCTTCCACTGCCTCGTCGAGCCTGGAGCCTGGACCGGATCTTGCCGGTAAGTTGTATTTTGCCGAGCGAACGCTTATCGATCAGACTACCCCTCCAACACCGTGCCCAACAAGGTCGCCCAGCTCTTCACTGCTCAGCTCTACCACGACCGCAAGCAGCGCTACACCCGCAGCACTGCCCTCGCCAAGGGTGAGGACCCCGGCAAGTACATCGACTACCTCCGCCCCATCGTCGCCGATGCCGACACTGGTCACGGTGGTCTTACCGCCGTCATGAAGCTCACCAAGATGATGGTTGAGGCCGGCGCCGCCGGTATCCACATTGAGGACCAGGCTCCTGGTACCAAGAAGTGCGGTCACATGGCCGGCAAGGTCCTTGTCCCCATCTCCGAGCACATCAACCGTCTCGTCGCCATGCGCTTCCAGTGTGACATCATGGGCACCCAGAACCTCGTTGTCGCCCGTACCGACTCTGAGGCTGCCACCCTCATCACCTCCAACATTGACCCCCGCGACCACGCCGCCATCCTCGGTTCCACCAACGCCTCGCTCCCCCCTCTCGCCGACCTCATGAACGAGGCCGAGGCTGCCGGCAAGAACGGTGCTGCCCTCCAGAAGATTGAGGACGACTGGATCGCCGCCGCCAACCTTCAGCTCTACAACGACGCCCTTGCTGCCGCCCTCAAGGCCCAGGGCACCGACCCCTCCAAGTTCCTCAAGGAGGCTGAGGGTGCCTCGAACAAGGACTCGGCCAAGATCGCCCAGGCTCACGGCCTGAAGAAGCTCCCCTACTGGGACTGGAACTCGCCCCGCACCCGTGAGGGCTACTTCCGTCTCCAGGGCGGCACCCAGTGCGCCATCCGCCGCGCCATTGCCTTTGCTCCCCACGCCGACCTCATCTGGATGGAGACCAAGAGCCCCATCTACGCCCAGGCCAAGGAATTCGCCAACGGTGTTCACGCCAAGGTCCCCGGCCAGTGGCTCGCCTACAACCTCTCGCCATCCTTCAACTGGGACGCTGCCGGCCTTGGACCCAAGGAGATGCAGTCGTTCATCTGGGACCTCGGCAAGCTTGGCTTCGTCTTCCAGTTCATCACCCTTGCTGGTCTCCACTCCAACGCCTACATCACCGACCTCTTCGCCCAGAACTTCGCCAAGGAGGGCATGAAGGCCTACGTCGAGCTCGTCCAGCGCAAGGAGCGCGACATCGGGTGCGACGTCCTCACTCACCAGAAGTGGTCGGGTGCCGACTACGCCGACGCCCTCCTCACTACCGTCACCGGCGGTATCTCGTCGACCGCAGCGATGGGCAAGGGCGTGACTGAGAGCCAGTTCGCCGCCAAGACGAAGTTGTAAAAGCAAGAATTGCATAGGAGGAGCTTGTACAATGTTAGGATGAGCAGTTTGTCTACGCAGAGTAGCATTATGGATCAATATCTCGGTCACAACGGCGTATAAACGTCCCAGCTTGTGTACACTGGTAACTGACATGCAGAACAAGCCTCCTGGGTCGTTTGAGAGCGTCCTCGAGTGCTTGTGCCGTGCTCATCGCGGTAAAGGTGAGCAGAACGACGTGAAGAGATGAGAAGATGGAGATGCCACCTCGCCTCTTTCGGGTCACGTGATCGATTTCTCCGATCTCCCTAATCCTCCTAATTCCCCGATCCCACTAACCCCTCTAGCTCCTCTTAAACCCCTCGTAATCTAGCTCATTAGTCTCGGCAATGTGCCTGTGGGCAAATAGACCGCTTAAACTCCAAACTGGCGTTACCGCCCATGTATGATCATCGGTGCATCCGCGCGGCATGAGGCAAGTACTAATCGCTCACACCAGCCGGTACGTAGCACCCCTCCACGCAGGTAGTCATGTACATGCCGCGCTATATCGGTATGCTCGCACATCTAAACACACTTGTTAGGAAACTGGACTTATTATGGCGTAGCCGGAACCATGAGCTGGGTAGGAGCTGTGATGGATTGGTCATACTCGTTGTCCAACATATGGACATGTGTCTTCGGTAGACGCTGGGAACGCACTCTTAAAACTTTGTCGGAGCAGCGTCCCATGGCCATGGCACATGTCATGAACACGTCTGAGCTGTCCGTAGCCAACGACAGACTTACTCCTCTCTTGGTCATTCAGAGAGGATAGAACCCCTACACGGCACCCACCACCGGCTTCAAGGCGAACGTCCATAAGCGTCGCGAAGCGTCATAGGCCAAGCTGGGAGGGTGCAGACACGACACGCACTTCCTCAACCCGTCAGTTATCTCTGTATTGTTGGAGGGTCAGCTTGAGCGCCATGCCACGCGCCGTCAACGACGGAGGGAAGCCGATTATGTGCCTCCCAGCACATAATCAGGGCCGTGCGGACAGTCTGCATAGCTGGGTCCAGTCGAGGGCTGCAGGCAATATGCCGGATGGACAGATGTTCTGCGGGACCGGTCATTTTGACCAATGTCGATGGAACGGGCGGTATGAGCCAAGACCCGTAAGCAGGCCCGATCACTTCGAGTACGCCATGTTAAGGATGAACAATGCACAAAGTTTGAAGGTGGCGCTGCAGTGACCGCCATTCTACTTCGGCTTCGATACTTGGCTGTCAGTCAGACCAGAGAGCAGCGTGTATGACAGTAGCTCGCGGTTGAATCGCCAGCCCCCCACGTGTCGCGAGGGCCAAGCGCGAGTGGAGGTCCCTGTCTGCGCTCTACGGCTAGTCCTCAGGACCACTGTAAGCAAGATAGTACCGATGATGTGAGGCACTGTGAGCTCATCTAGAGCTTCCATGCCTTGCGGGCATCGTCAACCGTCACTTTAGAAGCATGAGCACCCATTAGGCGTGGGATTGTTCGCTCAAGTGGTGAATGGGTAGAACACACGTTCTTGAGATGAGAACCTTCCAAATCCAAAAAGATACATGTTGTCGAAGGAAACACCGCGGAATCGTCAAGTCTAGAGAGCTTCCAGAAAGCTTAGGCAGTTGCTGCGACAGCCTCGATGTACACCTTGCGAGACTCGCGACCGTCCGTGCCGCCCTCGGCGCGCGAGTAGGGGGTCCACTTGGGCTCGTCCTGGAACAGTCGCATGGCGGTGATGTCGTTACCCTCGTCCACGGTGAAACGGTGGTAGATTCTACCTCGTCAGTTTGACGCGCAAGCGCAGCAATAGGCCACTTACCCGGAGGGAGGACAATCAAGTCACCCTGCTCGAGGTAGATGCGGATCCACCTCTTGTCGAGCTCGCCGGTACCACCTGACATCAGCGTTGCATGCATGTCAAGGAAGGAAGGTCACTTACCGCGGACATCGAAGAAGCCTGATCCGTCGAGGATGTAGCGGATCTCCTCGTCATCGTGAAGGTGCCTTTAGTGAGCCACAGCGGTGAAGGGGCCAACTCACTCGTCAAAGAACGACTTGATCTTGGTCTCATACGCCTCTCCCAAGCCCTGGGGCGTCACGTTGATCTGGTCGCGCTGCCGGTGAGCGCTGGCAGGTTATCTCGCCTTACGTTCTTGTAGCCACGCTCCTCGGCGAACTGGTCGATAGCCTTCTTCCACTGTCCCTCGGCATCGATGGGAATGTTGTGGTAGATGACGCCCAAGTCGCCGAGGGTCTTCACCGAAACGGACTCGCCAGAATCGTGCTTGAGGCGCTGGTCGCCACTGAAGAAACGTCAGCAATGCCGCTGCAGTGAGATCAACGCACGGAAGCTCGTCGTAGAAGTAGGCCCTCATGGTAAAGATATGCAGTCGTAAACTGAGAAGAAGGAAGACGATGAACGCGTGTGGGGATGTCGCAATGTACCTGGATGGCGACATTGACTGGCCAACCACAGAAGATTGATTCCGTCGCCGGCATCAAGTTGCCACCCAACTTTCAGTCACCCTAGAAATCGGTCACTCACCAAGGGGCGGGAAACACAAACAAACAAACCAGGCGCATCCAAGTCGCATCGCGTACAACACTCATTTCTCTATCAACAGCTCCATTCTACCCATCTATCATCTTCCTCAAGCCTCTGTAGCTTCCCCGTGAACTCAAGGGCTTGCTGCAAAGATGCCGCCAGCTACAGACGAGTCGGCTGCGTATACGCTGTTGGAGAAGCTTGGCACGGGCAGCTTCGGGACGGTCTGGAAAGCGTATGTGAAGCGACAAGGTGCGCGCTGACGATTGAAGCGTTCACAATGTGTCTGGACAAGTCGTGGCTATCAAGATGATCGGTGAGCAGTACCAGAAGTTCTTTAAGCTGACGGCAAGACTTGAAGCAACCGAGGATGACATCTCCGAGATCCAGCGGAAATATCGCACTTGAGAACGTGCTCGTCGGACCAGGTTACCGCTACTATGGCAGCTTCGTCAAGGGATACCGCCTCTGGATTGTGATGGAATACTTGGCAGGCGGCAGCTGTCTGGACCTGGTGAGCTGAAAGGCATGAGTGTGAAGCTAACCGCAGCTCAAACCTGGAGTCTTCAATGAACAACAGATCGCAATCGTCTGCCGCGAGCTGCTCGTGGGTCTCGAGTATCTTCATTCGCAGGGAAGATTCATCGCGACATCAAGGCCGCCAACGTCCTCCTCTCCGAGAATGGCGATGTCAAGCTAGGTAAGATGACCATCCCTGAAAGCGCAAAGCTCACACGCAGCCGACTTTGGAGTCGCCGCCCAGCTCTCTTCGCACAAATCGCAACGACACACTTTCGTGGGCACTCCATTCTGGATGGCACCCGAGGTGATTAAGCAAGCAGGATACGACGCTCGAGCAGATATCTGGTCGCTGGGTATCACTGCCATCGAAATGGCTAAAGGCGAGCCGCCGCTGGCCGAGAACCACCCAATGAAGGTGCTGTTTCTTAATCCCAAAGTCGATGCGCCTCGTTTGGAGGGCCCATATAGCAATGACTTCGCGTCGTTCATCGAGGCATGTCTGCAGAAGGATCCTAGGAATGTGCGTGTCCATTCATCTCTCATTCAGAGGCTTACTCGTAGCGCGCCACAGCTAAAGGGTTGCTCAAGCACCCTTTCATCCAGCGTGCCGGATCTACTGCCCAGCTCGAGCCACTGGTGCGGCGATACGAGGCGTATAAGCAAACTGGGAAGAAGGCCAAGCCGTCCAAGCCCGATCCTGCTACTGTCATCGGCGGCACGATCAAGACTGAATGGGACTTTGATGAGACCATTCGTGGGACCATCAAGGGGATGCCTGTGCAATTGAACCTTGACGCGTTTGAAGAGGCCCTTGAAAAGGTTAGTTGTGCTCAGGTAGATCTTTAGCTTACCGTCCTCGCAGCCGCCTAGCGCGTCGAGTACATGACTACGAATGCCACTGTGAAGCCATCTCGTAATGCTGTCTCAACACCCCAAAGCTTTACAACGTCGGTTGTCGAAACGCCCCCGCCACAGAACGTACCTCGACCGAGCACGCCTGGCCTCGTGGAGCAAGTCATTCTACCCTCTCTTGATTCTGTGGGTTGTTTCCTGTCCCACGTGTCTCGAGCCAGCTGCTGACGCCCAGGTTGCCAACGCCCACCCTGGAGCACATGAGTCATTGAGAACTCTTCGAGCGGCGTTCGCGGATCTGGGTGTAGCCAACCCTCAGCTGGCGAGGAGATCATCGACGCCGTAGTGGAGAGGCTAGGAGGGTGCGTCGCCGTTGCCCTACGCATGCTAACATCCAAAGGGTCCAGGATACAAAAGCGACAGAGGCACAGACAGCGACAGAAGCGTCGGATCTCGTGACTGACCGTAGCCCTCTTGCTGAGCTGCTTTACCAAAGGTGTAGGTTCAAATGTGTCGTGCTCAACTGACAACTCCACAGGGCTTGAGGGTCTGCGGATTCCGGTCGCTTGAGAAGTGGAGGTGCATGTAGATGTAAAGTTGTTAGACAGCTTGTCCATTGGGGACGACAGTAGATGATGTACATGCGTGTAACGATTTGGGGACTCTTGAGCAGGCACAGACGGACAAGCAATGCATCACACAAACAACTTGCCTGGCTGGGTCTTAATTGGGTGTTTGCATTTCAATCAGACTGGTTGGGTTAGCGGAATCAAATCTACCCGACTATGTTGCAGTCTTGGGACTTGCCCCGCTCTTCCGCCCCACAGTCACCAAGCGCCATTCCATAAGCCCAGGACCCAATATTACAGAGAATGACCCGTCATTGCCCACTCACTTTACCCTTCATTCTCCACCACCCACCCCACAGTGAACCGCCTCTCCATCACATCACCCCACTCAACTGCCGAGCCTTTCGCATTTCCTCTCGGCTTGTTACCTCGTCTCGCTTCTTCGCACACTCCCCCAACGCACTCTTCAACCTTCGACCTCGAATCATCATCACCACTTTATAATCGACTCTTCATCGAGGTGCTTGGGCAAGCCATTGGCGGATCATGTCCAAGCCAAAGCCAGGACTCGGCAAAGGCCTCGCACGCACTCTCGCCGCCACTCCGCATCATCGGCGCCCTCGGCTGTTATTCACCACCCCGTCCCACTGGCCTCTGTGGTATCTAACCCAGCCCGCCATCCATCTCTACACACAGCGCTTCCTCGCTCATCGCCATGGTCATCAACAACTCTGTGCAGCAGCATCGGCGCTGATTCCCTTATGGGACGCTCCTGAACTTGGTCGCGTTCCTACGTCACTTCGTCGTCCCCCTTCGAGCTTCCGTCGAAGCAATCTTCTCGCTTCCTCAGTATCTCCCTCCCTCGCTCTTGTTTGACAGGCCCGACCTCCTTCAATGAGTTCGAGCCCGCACCACCCGCCGCCACCACCGCCAGCAACGCAGCCATCTTGCGGGTCCATCGCCACCCATCCTGCCAAGCAAGCTCGTCCGCGAAGCTCACACCGTCTCGCCCTGCGCCACAGCTCAACAATGGCATAACCCCTTCCCGAATCCCCATTTGACCTATTGGGCGTTCGTCCCGATCACATCGACTTCATGGGACGACAACATTACCCGACCAAACAATCTCACGCTCTACTCATCGAGCCTGATATTCCATCTTGGAGCGAGTGGTTCACCCAAGGAGCGCACTCCACTTCCGCCGCCACGTCATCTAGGAAGGCAGCGGATCCTCCCCGCCTCGCGTTCGATCTTCCCATTGCCGGATGTGACACCTCCGACGACTCTGCAATCAACAGGAGTGGGAGGACTCGTACTTCGCCCGAGTCGATGGATGTGTGGCAGATGGAGTGGCGGATGGTCGAGATCAGGCAAGGGCCCGGAGACCCCGGCGTGGGCTCGTCTGCTCACCACTACTGCGAGGAGGAGGTTGAGCGATGGTGGGCTGGCGCAGAGACTACATGACGACTGGCGATGATGTGTCCTGGGCTGCACGAGCTTGGAAGCGCGGATCCGAGGACCGCGAGCGTAAGCACGCGCCCATTGGACCCCGTCGAGATCATGCAGAAGGGGTACGAGAAGTGCCTTCCTGCGCACAAGAGGTTGTTTCGATAATATTATTGCCATGCTGACATCAGGGAATCTACGGTCTCGACCTGCATCCTTGCATTGCTCCACCACTTCACTCCTTGTCGCCAATCTCGGCGACTGCAGCTTGCTCATTGTTCGCCGGGCGAGTTGTCTTCCGGACATCTGAAATGCAGCACGCTTCAACTTCCCCCTTCAACTCGGAACTCACTCTCGCGACGAGCCGATGAAGGACGCCAAGCGCTACGACGTCGGCGTCGAGAAGGAGGATGTTGTCATCGTCGGCAGTGACGGCTTATGGACAATCTTGTAGTCATCCCCACGCTCTGGACTTGCTGACGACACAGTTTGATGAGGACATCCTGAGACCTTTCCGAGTTCTCTCCCCCAACCAGCCGAGTTCCCTACCACCCTTTTCTCCCAACTCGTCTCTGAGGCATTGTGCGACCGTGCTCGCGCCGTCTCTGAACAGACGACAGCTACAACACCATTCATGATGCGTGCCATTGAAGAAGGCATTGACTTTGTAGGAGGTAAAAAGGACGACATTTCTGTAGTCGTCGGCGTCATCGGAGACCGCGATGGCTCGACTTTGACATTAGACACACGGTCTCGTTAGACGAGTTGTATACCATGCATTGTGTTGTTGTCATCTAGAATTCTATGCTTTCTTGCCCTCGAGGTACCGGCCACACCCTCGTAACAGGCGATCATAAGCCCACACGCGGGTGCAATCTTGGCGCAGCGGGCACGACACCAGCGAACAGAGCCGCCCACCTTCGCTTTGGATAACGTGAAGAGCGAGGGAAGTGCTAGCACGGTGCCGCAGCCTCCGGAGAGCAGTTTTTGATGGAGTGAAAGACCTGGCGCCTAGTCTTGAGCACGTCGAATGGCTGGGTGACAAGGCGCGAGGGTACCGCTGACGGCGCCGAGATGAATGAAGTGCGATTGGGGTTAATGGGGGAGTGGGAGGACGAAGAGTTGAGTCGCGACTTGATGATCTCAAAGCCGGCCCAGTAGAGGCCGGAGAAGGACATCGCGCCACAGTGTTGGGCCGAGGCCACGCCAGAGGATGGTCACACCCTTCTCGCGCACAAGCGCGACCATGTCGCGAGTGGTGGATGTGTATGTTGGGGAGGGCTTTCCTTCTGAATGTCAGCTTAAGTTTCAGTCGACCCGTTGACAGACTCACCAGTTGGAAGGGCTTGCAAGCGGGTACGGAACATCTCCAAGGGCGAGATGATGGATGCGCTGAAAGTCCTCGCCAACGATCCGGCAACGAGTGGTGCAGGGTCAAGATCGCGTTGGTCGAGTGCTTGTCCGTGAACATGGGCGACAGCTTGGCTAGCAAGTATTCGTAGCCGAGCATGTAGATTGCGAGGACGGCACGGCCATAGTCTGAAGTGGTCAGCAAAGGGTCATGGAGAAACAGGAGAGGCCGACTTACAGAGTTGTCCCCACACCTTCCACAGCCCACGGATGCCTGTCTCTCGGCGGATAGTGGCGATCTCGCTCCAGAACCCAGGCGACCTCGGCGCGAGCCTCACGTCCCCATGCGAGCGCCCGCTGGGGCTGAGGATGCCGCGCGACAAGGCTTCCTCGAAGGACAAGCCTCGCCCCAGATCCCAGCCCACTTCGACGGGTGATAGCACCCCGCGGGAGCCGAGAGCGAAAGCGCCATGGCGCGTGGTTTTGGTGGTGCTGCTCCTGGTAGCGTTGATGTCGCACAAGTGACGGCCGCCTCGCCTGCCAACAGTGGTGTTTGGCAGCACTCGACGGGTGGCGGGAGGAACTCTGGTCGCAATTGGGCTGGACGGTCTGCAGTCGCGTTTTGAGGACATCGAATGGTGTCACTGAGGTTAGATTTGCCACCAGGAGAAGTGAAGATACTTACTCAGAAGACTTGTGGTCATGGCTCCGGTCATGGCCGCGATCGCCTTCGGTCCCAAAGTTGGTCGGACAGTGCCGAGCGCTGCGCCCCACCACTTGGACGGCCCAGCTTCTGGCCACTCAAAATCGGGTGTAAGGTCTTTGGCATCTGGGAGAATTGGGTCCTCCAGGTCTGGTCGTGGGTGGTTACTTGAGTATCCCATGTTGGTGGAGTTGATGACGGTACAAAACAAAAAGTCAAAGAGTTGCGTCAAGAATCGATGGAGTCAGTCACGTCGTCGGGCGGCTCTTTCGGCAAGTTCCAATATTCCAACAACAGTCATCTCATCGATGGTGATTGCCACGCGACCGGCCGATCCGAAGAATTGGGAGCTGTGGGGCTTGACTCACGTAAGCATTGACGTGGACTTAGTGAGGGGCTGAATTGAATTGATCTCAAGTCAATTTTGCTTCCGTCTTGCCTGCTCTCAGCCCGTCACCCACCGTCAACCAAGCGGAGGGGGGCCAAGTGCGGGGCTGTTGTGGCGCGTGGGTTGTGCATTGTCAACATCATCATACTCGCTCTCGACGTCCATCCAACACTCCATTGCATCCTTTACACCCCTTCTTCTCACATCATCGACTCTTTCTCGCTCTCTGTACGACCGCCTTCTTACGGCCGCCGTCATGCCTACACGAACGCAGCGCGTTCCACTCGGGGACTGCCCCTCATCGACTTCCTCCCCATCCCAACGGCGCTAGCAGCGGCAAGGCCCATGGCTTCCCCTCGCCCCTCTCTGCCCAGTAAGCGCGGCCCACCACTCCCTCGCGCGACTGCCCCGCCTCCCCATCCACTCCCAAGCGTCGTATACGCAGCGCAGCGGTTGAACGGATCACCGAGACGACTGGCAACAGATGAGCTTGGAACGGGCAAGAGCCCTGCGCGTCGACTCTTTGTAACGAGTGAGTTGGAGAAACGTTGTTTCTATGTGTGCTTCGAGCGTGAATGCTAATGGACAGCCCAGCCACACCAGGAACACCACGCGCTAACGACTTCGTTAGCACCATCACCTCCACTCTCGTCTGTGCGCAACGAAGCGTCGCCTCCTCAAATAGAGCGCGCGATCCATCCACGACTGCGGCTTCACCATCTATGTCGACCCGAGCGATTCCCCAAGACGTCTACAGTTGACGCCCACCAACACCAATCTCTCACCACGACGAGGAGAACATGCCACCATGTCAAGATACGCCAGTCTCCAAGCCTGCAAAGCTCTTCCGCACGGCCAACAGCCCGCCATTCGAGCAGCGTGATTCCCATCACATCGTCCACGCTCTCCGAGCTTTGTGCTGTTCCCTGTCATGTCATATGTCATATCGTCCTGTGTAATCCTGTCATTTGTATCCAGTCCAACTTGATTTGCGCATGCACTCTCCATTGTTGTTTGAAGCTCAGTGTTTATTGCCCTCCATTGTTCTTTGAAGACATAATTATTGTTCGTCGGCTGCAAGTACTATTTATCGACACACGTGAACACCATGATTGAAGGAAAATGGATGAATGAATGACTGTCGGTCGTGCTGTTATGGAATGGGGGAGGTGTGTATGTGTGTATGAAGTGAGGTGGGGAAGCTTGGGGAGGAGACGCCATGACAAGCGTCATTACATCCAAATGAGGAGGACACGAAGCCCACAGCCAGGAGAGCACGGGGGCGACACGAGGTGACGCAGACGAGGGCTGCTTGATACCCGTGTTGACGTCGAGGGCGGGGCTGGCGCTGGCGCTGCAGAAGCCGAGGCCGAGTTGTCCGTGCCTTGCAAGAGCTCGAGTCTCAGGAACGGGAGCAGCAATGACAACGGGAGCTGGAAGGGCCTTGGCCGCAATGGGCTGGCCAATCTTTCCAGAGCCGATCATGACCATCTGTGATGTTAGAGGATGAGATGGCTGTTGAAACTCACCTCGCCCATCGAAGGAATGCCATCGACAACCAGGAAGATCATGGCAGCGCCAGGCTGGAAGACATTGGGGTTGGGAGGCATCTGCGACACAATCATGTGATCTCTCCGCTCTCAATGTCGTGCTGTACGAGGTGTCAAGCTCAAGGTAGCGCTGGCCCATGTTCATGGCGTGTGTGCTGAAGCCAGTGCGGATGACGACACCTTGACCTTGCTGGGGTCGGCCTCCTTGTCGGTGAAGGTGACGTTCCAGGACACCGCCCTGGTGTCAGCCGAATCTGGGACAGCTACTCACGTAGGAGAGAGAGGGGAAGCCGCTGGGCACAGGACGAGTCTCGTGGTACCAGGTTGGGTACCACTTCTCGACGCTGTACTTGGTGGCCCACTGCTGGTCGTGACATCTGCGTTCGGGTTGCTACCAGAGATGAGAACAGCACCGTCGGCGAGAAGAATGGCAGTCGAGTGGTACATGCGCTCCTCGCCCGAAGCCGAGAGGCCGGTACGAGAGAAGCGCTGCCCGGCAGGAGCATTAGGGCTGGCGTCAGCTTACGTCTCTGGACGGAAAACTCACTCGTAAATAGCAGGCATGTAGATGGGCTCTTGGCCGTAGCTCGTGCCGATGGAGAAGTAGTTGTTACCGTAGCCAGCTGTTCCCA